>OX411543.1:79567479-80167479 GCA_948146395.1 Fragum whitleyi
ACAAAAGCGCAAGGTTCTGCGACACCCTTTAAACCGTGCGAAAATCGTACGGACATCATATGCCGCCGCACGCGCGCCGCACGATTTTGGGATTGCGGCAAGTCAAATATGAACTAGGCTTTGTGGACACGTACCGGGTTAAAAAATTGTCAAAATAAATGTTTCTAAAATATTACCATGGTTTTAAGATAAGCAGTGTTTCGAGTCTGAGACTCCCATATGATAACTACGACTCGCAAAACTGTCCGATATGAATTCCAAGAACCCTCTGTTTATGACTATGGCCTGCTTTGTACTTGTCGACTTACAAAATTCTGTTCTGCTAGTTTGTTAAAAAAAGATGCGCAGTTATAAGAACGTTATATCGGTAAAATTAACGAATCTGTGGAAACATTAAGAAAAAGAAAGGAAAGCAAGAAAACATATACTTGTCTATTAGTAATTTTTTTGTCGCTAGTCAACATGTCAATAATTTGTTATCAGTCTGAATAAATGCATAATCTTTCCTGGTGTTTTCATGTACATGTGCGCAACACCCAGACTCAGATCGGTCTCTGCATCCGCACATTCTGATCAAAGTCTTCAAATATCTATCTGTAAATGTCTCGCCATCACGCAAAAATAAAAAAATGGAAATTATTATTATTACCAAAGGTTACATCACATACGATTGTTTCATAATATTTCTTTTATAAAATAAGTTCTAATATTGTACATTTAACAACATATGCTATAAAAACGGATTATAATTTAACAAAATGCCTGTGAGTTATATCATTTTGATTATTCGATTGATATATCAGATTCTTGGTTTTGTCAGACATACAGAAAAATATTGGAAAGTTTAAGATGTTGGGAAAAACTGAAAATATCTTCCAATATGAGTTGTAGCCATGGCAACGGAAGTATTTTGACATATCTCACTAAATTTGTGAACTATTAATTACATGTAATTGCCATTAATTAGGGCAGCTGGTATTGAATATTCAATGTATACATGTAGCTTTAGAATCGAGGATTACAGGGATTAACATGTATTTGAGAAAACGTGTTTCGCTTCACACCAAAAATAGTAAATACATTATATGTGATCTTAGAAAATGAGAAGTGAGTTGCAAATATGGCCCGTCAGGTGAAAAGGAATCTTTTTGGTAATTGCGTGACGGGTCGACCATAGTCAAACTTTGAGGACTGTTCACAGGCTTAACATTTTGCCTTTTGACTTTTTTCTGAATCTGTAATGATCTTTCTTCCTTCCTGTATGAAAAACTTTGAAATGCGAACACCGGCTGACCTCTACTGGAAACAATATCTCTCTAAGATATTTATTTTAAGAAATTCCCGGGAAGTCATTTTTGCATTACTAATCACATAAAAATGCAAGTATAGTTTATTTCACCGCCCTTTCTTTCATAAACTAGTTCCTAAATTTCGAAATAAAAAATCATTTTAAATACAAACAAGAAATTTCAATAACTGCAACAATCAAACAAGGAATGGTTATTGTTCCTGTGCATTGCAATCTCTTTGTAAATGATCTTTCACCACTGAAGCTTGAACTTGATAGCAAATGTACATACAAAGGGCCTCCGGAAAAAATCTAAATCATTAGAATAACACAAAAGTGCAATAACCCCAAAATTATGCAACCAAAAGTTGTAGTATTTATGCACCATAGTTCTCCTCAATGAGATCTACCATCTATTTTAGCCGAACAACATATAGCAAATACATGAAGTTACATGACCCGAACAAGCACAGTGACTTAAATATCAAAGCTCCCTAAAATATGACATAAGATATAACTTCAACATTTACACAGGCACATTCCCGTACAGACAAGTTCTTCCTTCTTCTGGATACTGTTGTGTATGCATTTACTTCTGCTGGATCCCATCTCTTGTTCAGATAGAGCCTCAATCATAGTTGGTAGCTTGTTGGTCTGTCAATCTGAAGGTCCCAGGGTCGATTCTTCCATGGATGGGTTGATAATCGTAGACCTATGTGGGATGATATACCTTGAGGCAATGAAAGGATGTAATGGTAGTATTGGTGTAAGAATCCATGATTTTAGGTGCTTCAGCCGAAGCGATATAACCGAAAGACTGGTAAAAGTGGCGTAAAATTCTTTTCAAACAAACAAGTTGTTCAGACACTTTTTGCGTAAATACGTCCTTTGGTCAGTCTGCCCGTCCGTCAGGAGGCATGTCTCCATAGTCCATTGCCCAAATTGAATTAAACTTCATTCATTAATTATATGGAAAATTTCAAAGACAGCACTTTCCCTGTTTCTATATGAAGCTGCTGCGCAACAAAAAGTGCCTTTACAAATAATGAGTTTTCACTTATGTCTCATAATCTTATGGTCAGAAATAAATGTATCAAGCACTTATTTCGGGAGAAAAATTCGTCTATGACGGATCATTTTATGTTATAGAATATGAAGCGATTATCCCTATAAATTGATTTTTAACGAAGAACCGGTGGTCAAAGGTTTTACCATATTCCCGGTGCCACTGCACTAACGGATAAATCGAGGATGTAACCCGTATGAAAATCTTATAATGCACCGAAAAGATGATTTGTAAGTATGTAAGCGTACATGAGTATGTATTTATCGTTTAAATTTTATTGATCCGCGTTGTATCAACTTTTGTCTTTCAGCGTACGAGGAACATACGTCATATGCATCCGCACTTTCATCTTGTCGCACCAAAAAAAGGCTATGGTAGAAAAAGTAGACAACAAGCATTTTTCTCTCGTTTACCACCATTTTGCGCTTCTCTGATCAAAACTTAATTGTGTTGATAGCCAATATACAATCTCTAGCAATATTTTCTCGTTTGTTTTGAAAAAAAAGCGAATAAAATATTTCCTTATGTTAATAGGAAAGAAGAAAAAAAATGAATCTATAAACCCCGAATATAATTGAAATATGGAAAAGCCTGATTCTGATGTTTATTTTCCTCTGTTACAGCAATCCAAATTACAAAGTGCTAGCGAGGACTCCAATCTTGCTACGGGAATACAGATGCGTATCTGCTTCTATACTGTACACTTTTAAAAGAAAAATTGTAGAATCATTAAGTTTTCCCGAATGATGTTCACGATACAATCGACCTCGCGAACTTTAACAAGCGAATGTATGTTTTCCAAAACTGAAGAAATTGTCTACTTGGGGTGCTCGCGATGATCGGCGGGCTTTCTAACTAGCATAGCAAAATCGACGATGGATACTTTAACTCTCACCGATTTTTTTAACCTACAGCTTTACAACGTTATTTTTTTTTATATTCAAATTATGAGTTGCTTACTAGCCTGTCATTTTTGATAGCGATCATAGTATGTCTAAAATTGAACGATCGCTAGCCTGGATTCTGCTCGAGGTGAGTGCATTCAATATCCTGAACATTAAGCTGGGGTTTTATACATTTTGTGACCTGTCAGGCAAAGAGGGTTTATCTTGGAAGCGCGACAGAAATGATCCCAATCAGACTGTACCAGCTGTGCGGACTAACTATTTTATTTTAGACCGAAAGGAACTTCCTTCGATAATTTCATGATACTTCGAATAAAGAGGTAAACAGGATGTGCAATTATAACTTAACTTACATTTGTTTTTTTAAAATTAGACTTTACATCGTTTTGTATCAATTTTCCTGTCATATCTCGGAGGCTGGGACACCTAACCATGGGTTCCCAGTATTCTTCTTACGAAGATATGCTTTCCGAATCTCCTACCGCTCATCCCACAAAGACTTACGATTATCAACCCGCTGAAGTGATAAATATGTTGGAAGCTATGGGATAAAAGAAATATTACCCCCATCCCCACACACACACTCCCCACCATGTTTTCGAGTCTGATGCGCACCGACGGTTGATCTTCTAAAGTAAGCGGCATCTTATTCCATGTCTTTCATGTTCATGTCGGGAATATTTAACGGAAAAGATCTAAACTTTGACATTTTGGAGAAATTTCGATTTGTCAGTTTCCCCCAGTAACTTAAAGTTTCTTTTTACAATAAACTTGTATTTTGTTTGTACTATCTCAATGTTGTTCAATGCTAGTGTATTAAAAAGTGATATCCTTTGTACTACATATAGAGTAAGCAAATCATATAGCACGAAAAATTGCCATATTAGAAAATGCGTTGTATTATAATTCCTTTGAATATCAAAATTCTTTTTTTGTCAATATTATGATTATAAGTTTCTTTCAGTCAAAACAAGGATTTCGAAATTCAACTCAAATGTTGTTGTTTGAAATAGACGTGTTGTTAATAATTTTGTTGTCAAGAAATATTTTTGAAACATGAGAAATTTCTAAACTAAAGTGTTTGTGTAATGTGTCTTTGTCTTTGAAGTGTGTGTGCTCATAACAACCTCCCATGCTTGATAGGGATCACCATGACAACTAACCCAAGAATGTAAGTTTCATAGAATCTAAACATAAATAATTTCTTTAGGTGTCAGTAAAATGGTCATATATTTTTTGTCTATGGTAGAAAAATGGGCGGTACATATAGAATGGAAGCAGGGTGAATCGCTTTTGCAATTAGACTTAGTCGCCTCATTATAATTTGATGTATTGCTGTAAGACATTACTATTTTACCATTTTCATAAAACGACTGCAAAATTGAAGATAAAAAAATAATATATTGTGATCATTCGAGGTAAAAGATCATCTCAGAGTAACAACAAAATAATCGTTCCCAGGCAAACTACACCAACTATGTAATCTCAACAGTCTCAGTAATTTTCACTCAATGTTTTAAGCCATTCTACCTTAAGGTTTTGTTTGTTTGTTTTCAAAATATGAAACTTGATCATTATAGTTTGATGTATACTATTTCTCTTTAAAAAAATAACTTTTCAACCTAAAGACATACATGCATTAATTTTAAATAAAAACAATTAGTAAGCTGTAATTATAACTCTAAACAGCTCCTTATTTGTCAATGAGTTCTAGAAAACAATATCCTGTCAATACTTATATAAGTAATGTCCCGGGGTAATAAATATGCGACTCCGTTGGGATTCGAAACAGGGACCTCTTTGTCCAAAAGCGATGGCTCTACCGCGTTGTTATAAAAAGCTAGCTTGTACGGCAAGGCAGTACAAACAGTCCTTGTTCACAACCCAGCTACAGTAAAACATCCAAACCGTTACACTTCCAATGTAAGACGACCTCCAAAAAGAGTGGACCTAAAGCTTGAAGCTAAATGAATACAAAAAAATTATGTAAATTTGAAGTCGCTAAATAATTTTGATAAAACAAAATAACCCATTTATCATAAAAACAGGGACATCAAAAATAGTAAAAACAATAGCAATAATAACATTATAAACACAGCTTAGTTCAAGCTTTAGCTACAAGGCTTCGGTAGCCGTCTGACGAAATTTATAAAAGAATTTTGTTAAGGCAAAAATACGTTTATAACTTCAAAATTCAATTTTGGGTTAAACTATACAGCGTTGCCAATTGCATGTTATCAATTGAATAATTAGTTTGAATCTTATTCAAAATTTTAGCAGTCTGGATGTGTTGTAAGTTCATGTTAACAGAGTTTCTTGATGGAACAAAATATATTCAAAACCCAAAAATGAGGTCTCGAGTCAAACTAGACACTATAGTGCACTACTAACACCATTTAGAAACAGCCCCAGCCCTGGTTGACTAAAGAAAACAAACCCCGGGAGTAATGGCTATTAACGGATAACAAGTCAGATTTATGACATTAGTTCCAGTGCTCAATTCACCTATCTACGGTCTCCAGTGCATTTCTTAAAAGGGAGCAATATTCTTCGCATGGACAATGAAAATGTGTTCAACATTCCGGCTTGAATAAATTTATGGCTTCTCTGTGCCCACAAGAGTAATTAAAACCGCATACATAAGATAGACGAGACGACCTGCAGTTCTCTGACAACTTTAATGGGATATTAACGGACAATAAGAGAGATAGGGTCTTTTTGCTACTATTTCTTAAAAGGGAGTTTTGGTACAGGATATTCTTGGCATGACTGAACAACCCGCTACAATGTTAGACAATTGACTATGAAAATAGAAGTTTAAGACAAGTAAGACATTATTAGAAAATGTGAATGGACAAAAAAAACAGAGCAGTGATTTGACTTAAAAGATGTTTAAACGGACAGAAATTATCGATGTGCATAAGAATAGTAAGCTATATTTTGCCACAGACTGTCGATCC
This sequence comes from Fragum whitleyi, assembly GCA_948146395.1. Classification (NCBI taxonomy): domain Eukaryota; kingdom Metazoa; phylum Mollusca; class Bivalvia; order Cardiida; family Cardiidae; genus Fragum; species Fragum whitleyi. Next base: position 79,573,699 of record OX411543.1, read on the forward strand.
TTTATTTCGATGTCATGCGCGGTGAAATTAACAAATGTTTCGAGGACGAACTATGATGATTATGCACATACGATAAAACAAAAAAGTTGTGTCTGTCTTTGGATATGAATTTTACAAGCTTTTGAATTGAAGTGAATCAACTAACCCCTTGTACGTGTTTATTTGATACACAGATCTATGGTACTTTCATAATAAGTAGAATATTTTTGTGAAATCTATGGTCTAATTTTTTTTGCATAAGAAGAGCATATATTTCTACCCAAAAACGGAAAATCAGGTACTCCAAATCCAATAAGGGATATTCAAAAAATCGAGGAAATATGTTGAGAAAAATTATTTGATTTTTAAGCTTCTGGTCTAAATAAAATGGATAATTTCCAGTCTAATATATCAATTATTGACTTCAATTTTACAATGACTTTCCAAAACATATCTACTTGCTTATATAATGAATAAAAATCATAGTCATGTTGTCGTTATTCATTAAAAATAAAATAAATATACGTGGCTGATGGACTGGTTACGGAATGATTTTCTTTAATTAGCACCCCAATTCGAAAACCAAGAAACCAGTCTGGTGATTTCACAATTTATTGATCACGTGATCTATCGGTCCTTTTCTAAACGAGTCCGCCATAAGGACAACCTTACTGATAGTGTTGTCCAGAAAAAGACTCAATCAAAGATGGTAAGTGACATCCTATCTTAATTAACGTATCTTAAGCTTAACAATTGATCCATCTTTCCACAATTGATCTTTCATTCCAGTTTTTCACGTCCAAAGAATAAGATTTAAGTCGATATTTAGTCCTTGCCGGCTGGAAAATACTCAGCCCGTTATATGCCTGCGGAGGATACAAGTTTTTGTATACACATTCCTTAATGTTTTCATTGGTGGTCAATAAGTTAGAAATCCATAATTATCTATTCATTTAAATTAATTTCTCTTAATGATAAGATGTGACATATGTCACGTGACATTTGCTTGATCACGTTGATTGATCACTTGTGTAATGTTGGCTGTTGTGATTTATTTCACAATTATTTAGTTAAACAACAATTTTCCACATTGCTTCAATTTGAAATTTGCCCTTTCAATTGATTCCCTCCAGATAAAGGCCTGGTCACCCGAAAATATTCCAAGCACCATCACCAATTGACACCAAATATGGAAATTTCCTTCACTGGCATTGTTACTTAATGAAAAATTGTTTTACCATGATTGTTGATCCCTTCAATTATCCAATGCAACATCTAAACTCAGGGCTTGTGATAATGTTGAAATAAGGTAGTCATCGAATCCAAGGTTCAAAACTGATTTTAAAGGTATAAAACAACAATAAGAATCTTGGTTGTAGAATTATGCAGAGTATCATTTGACCTTTATTGTCAAGTTTTGAAAATAAAAAATAATGACATCCACCATCGAAAATTTGAGTGATAAAATCGGTTTTGACTCAAATTTTAACCAAGGGGGTCAAAATGACCCAATGGGAGAAATTTCTTTGGTTCAAATGCGTGTCTATTCTAGGATTTGAACAGTAGTGGGGAAATTTGTTGAAAATTGTCAACAAGTTACATTCCAAAAAGGATGTAAACTTTTACTCTTTCTCTATGAAAAAATGCTTGAATGTGCAACCCCCCACCCCCTAGAATAGACACTGCCTAAAAGGACATTTTCAGATATTTAGGGGTCAAAACCCTAACATAGGGGACCTATCCAGGGGTTCTGAAATATTTTGAAAGTCAACTTGTCCATGGACAAATGACAATTACAAACTGTCTTGTCCGTATCAAAAACCAACTTTTCCGTTCTTTATCATAAGCCTTGTTTTGTCAAAATAAATAGTCTTATTTTTTCTGATTTTGAAGTAACATTGGTATTGCTATAAGAAGCATTCATATAAAAGTCTCACTTACTGTTGACTTATGGATTGTGATATTTATTTAAGTCTCATTTTTAGAAAACAGCTAACCTTTAGTGAAAATGTTAGATTTTTTTTCTGGATTTTTCACTTGTCCACGGACAACTAAGCAATGAAAATCTGCTTGTCCGTGCAGCTTCATAGACAAGTCGGACAACTCGGGCAGCTTATTTCAGAACCACTGCTGTCTAACATTCCCCAAATCTTTGTTCAGAGATTTTGTTAAGGTTCAACCGTTGGGAGAATGGCTTTTGTGCACTGGGCCTTTTTTACCCTAATTTAGGGGTGGGGGGATACATTGATAGGGGAAAGCTTACTATTTGATATTTTGGTAGAAAGCTAAATTCATTTACTAAGTAAATCCAATAAAAATGAAAAAAAAAAAAAAGGAAATGATGACCAATTCTAAGCTAGAAATATTTCATTTTTTCAAGACATGATCTTGTTTCAGTGCAGAAAATTGATATTATAGGGTGATTGCAATTTTAAAGAGGGAAAGGGGCTGTAAAACTAATTGGCCTCAGTTTATCAAAAAAAATTCTGTCTGTCCTATAGTAAACATGTATGCAACTGAAGATAGCTGAAAATAATCTTACGCAGGCCTGTGTTAAACCACAGAAATATTGAAATAGTAGATTACTGGGATTAATTAGTGTATGTCTTCTGTAATAACATCATTTTACATGCGTTTTTTCCCTTTATTTTCAAGGTGAACTTTACCGTAGACGAGATCCGTGGCATCATGGACAAAAAATTCAACATCCGTAACATGTCTGTGATTGCTCACGTTGATCATGGCAAATCAACCCTGACCGACTCCTTGGTTAGTAAGGCTGGTATCATTGCCAGTGCCAAAGCTGGCGAGACAAGGTTTACAGATACCAGAAAGGATGAGCAGGAAAGATGCATCACCATTAAATCCACGTAAGTTCTGGGACTTGATGAAATAAGATAGTTGTTAAAAGTTTGTTTCAGAGATCATTTTTGGGCAAGACTTTGAGCGATTCTCTCATTTTTATGCCCCCGATAGGGAGGCATCATAAATTTGACTTGTCCGTCCGTCTGTCCGTCCGTCCGTCCGTCCGTCATTCCGTCCAAAAACTTTAACATTGGCCATAACTTCTAAATCAAAGCGGTGTCGGGGGCATTGTCATCTTACAGTGACAGCTCTTGTTTTGCCATAAATCTCATTGAAACTGCAGGCTGTCTACCGATTCCTATATTCCTATTAAACTCCTATATTTTGGGTCCAAATCCTATATTTTTAAGCACCTCCTATATTCCTATAAAACTCCTATATTTTGAAAATATTTCCTATATTTTTAGCTCACCTGAGCACAAAGTGCTCAAGGTGAGCTATTGTGATCGTGGAATGTCCGTCGTCTGTCGTGCGTCGTCCAAAATTTCTTTAAACATCTTCTCCTCCTAAACCAGTGGGCCAATCTTGATGAAACTTGGCAGGGATGTTCCTTTGGTCAAGCTCTACCAAAGTTGTTCAAATAATTGAAATCCACCCTTAACTTTCCCTTTACCATTAACAAAAAGGGTGAAAATATGAAAATCTTTAAAAATCTTCTTCTCTGAAACCAGAAGGCAGACAGCTTTCATATTTGGTATGTAGCATCATCTAGTGAACCTCTACCAAGTTTGTTCATATCAAGACCCTGGGGTCATATTTGGGCTTTGCCCGGGCCAAACCCTTTTTACATAGAATCAAAGAGCGAAAATCTTTAAAAATCTTCTTCTCTGAAACCAGATGGCAGACAGCTTTCATATTTGGTATGTAGCATCATCTAGTGGACCTCTACCAAGTTTGTTCATATCAAGACCCTAGGATTATATTTGGGCTCCACCCAGGCACAACCCTTTTTACACAGAATCAAAGAGCGAAAATCTTTTATAATCTTCTTTAATCCAAACCAGAGGGCACACTGCTTTCATTTATATGTAGCATCATCTAGTGGGCCTCTACCAAGTTTGTTCATATCAAGACCCTTTGGTCATATTTGGGCTTTGCCTGGGTGCATCCCTTTATCTCTTATGAGCACGAAGGGTAAAAAAATGAAAATCTTCAAAAATCTTCTTCCATGAAACAAGAAGCCACACTGCTTTCATATTTGGTATGTAGCATCATCTTGTGGACCTCTACCAAGTTTGTTCATATCAAGACCCTAGGATCATATTTTGGCTCCACCAGGGCGCAACCCTTTTTACATAGAATCAAAGAGCTAAAATCTTTTAAAATTTTCTTTAATCGAAATCTGAGGGCATACTGCTTTCATTTTTGGTATGTAGCATCATCTAGTGGGCCCCTACCAAGTTTGTTCATATCAAGACCCTTGGATCATATTTGGGCTCCACCCGGGCGCATCCCATTCAGCTCATCTGAGTACTATGGGTGAAAAATTGAGAACCTTCAAAAATCTTCTTCTCTGGAACCAGAAGGCTGACAGCTTTCATATTTAGTATGTAGCATCATCTTATGGACCGCTTTGAAGTTTGTTCATATCAAGACCCTGGGGTCAAATTTGGGGTCCACCCGGGTGCATCCCTTTTTACATAGAATCAAGCAAAAAGGCATATCTGTCTTGCTCTACGCTGAAAACGCTCCATGGTAATGATTTAAGGCAATTATCTTCTTTTTGACATCTACCTATCCGATTAATGTGATGTCTCAGGGGTCAAAGAGACTCAGGTGAGCGATCTAGGACCATCTTGGTCCTCTTGTTAGGAAAATGTATTGCCGATATATGATCAGATAGCAAATATTGCTTTGATACTGCTCTTTGCTTCTTTATTCTTCAGGTAAGAGAATCTCTGTCTTCCATAGCATCACCATCCTGTATAATGCTTTGGTGCACTTCATCTGTTCCTCGTCACCTGTTTGGTCACCTACAAGGTAGTTGAATAGGACACATGCCTTTAAGGTGTCAATTCAGGTGATGATGATCATGATGATGCTCTACAGCAGCCTCCTGTCTGGACTGTGATGCTATGGAACTGAAAGGTTACTTTATCTAGACATTAATTAACATAGAAAAAGCAAGAGTGGAGGTAAGGATTGTTAGTATAAGAGCGTAGCATAAACAATTTGCACTGGAAAAACTCCTATATTTTTACTCTAAATGAGCTTAAAACTCCTATTTTTTTAAAAAAAGTATTCCTATTCAAACTCCTATATTTTTTAGAAGACCTGGTAGACAGCCTGAAACTGGCTTAATGAGAGAAAAATCTGGAAATCAAAATGTATTATCAGGGCTCGTGTTTGACCCTTAAACCAGGGTTTTGACCCCAAAAATCTGAAAATATCTTAATTTGACCCCTAGAAATTTCTCCCAAGGGGGTCATTTTGACCCCCTTGAGAGGTATTACTAAGGGTCAAAACATGGTTTTATACCTAAGATTTTCATGAATTACTATATAAACTCTACAAATTAATTACTTGTTCCATATATTTACAAGAAACAGTAAAAGTGACTCACAATTGTGCAAAATTCTATTCATGATTTGCTTTTTCTGTCGTTTTGACTCCTTCAAAATCAGATTTGACCCCCAGAATTTCTTAGGTGAGGAGTCAATGACTCCCCAATATCAAACACTAACACGAGCCCTGATTATAGTTACGGATTTGGTAATATTTCTCCCTAAAAAATCTTAATCTCTCAATATATTGGGCTAAACGAGTTATTTTTATGCCCCCGTATCGAGAGATCAAGGGCATATTGTTTTACTCATGTCCATCTGTCTGTCTGGCCGTTCGTCTGTTCGAAAACTTAACCCGAAAACTTAACCTTTGCCTTTTCTCCAAAAGTATTTGACATACAAAGCTGTACACCAAAGACAAGGTCAAGGTCATGTGACAAGGTCAAGGTGGTCGCTTGAAACTAGCTTTACTTCATTCTAATATTTTGGTAAGCCAAGGACAAAAAATTGCTAAAAGTGGTGTTGAACCCCATTTTCATGAAAATTGATGTACATAATTACAATGGAACTGTCTTGTTTGTTCAGGGCTATCTCCTTGTACTATGAGATAGCAGAGGGTGATCTGGAGATGGTGAGAAATGTACAGGAAACCGCTAAAGATTGTGAGAGAAACTTTTTGATCAACTTGATTGATTCCCCCGGCCATGTAGATTTTTCATCAGAGGTCACAGCTGCCCTCCGTGTAACTGATGGAGCTCTGGTTGTTGTTGACTGTGTATCAGGTAATGCTTTAATCATTACTTTTCTGAATTTGATGTCCAGGTATCGACACTAACATCAGTCCACAGCCCAATACCTCGGGGCTCGTGCTAGTATTTGAAATGGAGGAGTCATTGACTCCTAAATCATGAATTTCAGGGGGTCAAAACCCATTCTAAAGGGGTCAAAGCAACAGAAAGGGTAAATTGTGAGTAGTATTTTACAGGTATCTGTAAATTGACCTTTCCTTGTAATATTACAAAAATAAATAAGTAGAATTCTAAATAGTTTAAAAGATACATCTTTGTAAGTTTGAGTTAATAAAACCCAGTTTTGACCCTTAGAATTTTCTCTCTAGGGGGTCAAAATGACACCATTGGGAGAGATTTCTATGGGTCAAATAGGATATTTTCAGATTTTAGAGGGTCAAAACCTGGTTTAAGGGTCAAACACAAGCCCTGAGTCATTTTTAAGAAGGACTGGTACAAGTTGCCATGCTGCAGCAGTGTTCCAGAAAACCCTCAAATGGGGCTGATTTACCTCGCAAATTGAAGCTTGTATCCCCTATTTTTGCAAGCAGCGTTCTTTGTCTGGTATAGAGGGGGTACATGCATGCTGTAAAATACCCATTTCCCCCCCAGATTGAAGCAGCAGTGGGAACATTGTGCAGGTCCTCTGGACCTGTAGATAATGGGCATATTATTTTTAAATCTGTCCTGTTTTGAAAAGTAGTTACCTTTCCAATACTCAATTTTTCCAGTACCCTTTGAAAACTGATGTTGAAAAAGAGGAAATTGCTTGCCACAAGTAATTTCTTCCTTTTCCACACTGTTTACCATACATTTTACCCCTTAAAAAAGGTCCTGCGAGATCTAGAACTAATTAGGTCCTGGCGGCTGGTGGCAAAAAATAGTAAGTGTCTAACCCTGGATGTCTTGAAGTTGTTTCAAAATTGAATCCCCAATCTTCTACATAGTTTGATCACTTTGGCTCAAATTTTCCCCACAATTGAGTAAAAATCAAATTTTAGAAATTCAGACATCAATTTATTAGCAACTTAAGTCTAATGGAAGGATTTCATTTAAACTAAACAGATATGATAGTATCAAAGCAGAGATGTGCATGTCCTATTTGGGTTATGATCCAGGTTTTTTTTTTAACTTAGAAAGTTACGCTAAATATTAGCGTCTTTCCCCCAATGATTTTTTCCCCAAAAACATCAACAAATTATTTTCTGAATAGAAGAAGTTGTTGCGTACATAACTTGTAATGTAGAAGGGGTTCCTTTGCTTCTTTTTTGTAAACCGGGGTGGTTGGCGAGAATTGGTCTCTAACCAGTCTAGAATCTGAATCTGGAGACATTCCTCTATAAAAATATCCCAAATTTGTTCATACAATTGAACAAGTGCTTTGATTTACCAAACTGTCCTTCCAAGTTACTAGTTTTGAAAAAATCCCCTAACTTCGGTTACGCGCATTATTTTTCCCCTTTCTACCAGCGTCCTGTGTCTTCCCCTTTTCCTAAAAAAAAAACCAAACCCTGTGATCCATTTACCTTTGACATGTTGTGGCCCTTTAATTGAATATGGCATTTCATTTTGGACAAGTCATAGTAGGGGGCACTGGTCTGTACTTATTACCAAAGGGGGAGTCTTCTAGATTTAGCATGAGAAAAGCTCATCAAAATGAATTTGAATGATTTCTTTCCAGGTGTATCTGTACAGACAGAGACTGTGCTTCGTCAGGCCATGTCAGAACGAATCAAGCCAGTACTTTTCATGAACAAGATGGACTTGGCTTTGTTAACTTTACAGTGTGACATGGAACAGCTTTATCAAACGTTTCAGCGATCTATTGAAAATACCAACGTCATTATTGCTGATTTTGATTGTGAAAATAATCCAATGGGAAAAGTACAGGTAACAATTAATTGATTTAATAGATATCCTCTTGTTAGGTTCTTTGAATCTGATTTTAAATCTGCTGTTTTGGAACAGAAAGTCTGATATTTTGACCACCTTTGCATTACAGAAACAAATCCTAGACATGTATGGTCACTCTCAAAAAGCTATACAAGTAATTCATAGATCACAGTTGAAAACTCAAATTTTTGCAAAAATCATGCCCTTTATAATATTGATAAATTACATCTAATTTAACCAAGGTTTGTTTGAAAACTAAACATGGAATGTCATCTTCTTTCAAAAGTTACTAAAAAATGATTTTCAAATTTAGAATGAATGTGCTTCTCATTGATAGACATTTCTTAAATGTGAAATCAACCATTTATCAAGGTCTCATTTGGGGGAAATGTTGTTTCTTGGCATTCGGAACACCACTCGGCCAATCTCACTATCAACCTCAGATGTACATAGACTGACTATTTCTAAAAATTACGGGAAACTCTTGGAAAAACTCGATGACATCAGTTAAAATGGCGTTGGCCCTCCAAACTTTGAGTGAAAACATTCGACGTCGTCAACGCTACTCGTTTTAGTCACTGACATCAAGCCATCATATCCGGCTGATATAGATATCTTTAGATTCTTAAATAACGGCTAAAAAATCTTAATTTTTGAGATTGATTCCTCATTCACAAAAATTAAGATTTTTCAGCTGTTACTTACTATAAAAGATATAAATCTACAGTGCTAATTTTCTTACATTGTTTTCTCCTAACAAAATGCACGATTTTGTTACATACCCATCCGCCTTACATACATCTGAGGTATGTTGCAGTTTACGGAAATTGCCAAGTGATGTTCCGAATGGTTTCTTGGGTATCTGCTTCATTTTATTTTGGGGTATCATTTGAGCCTGTGCATGACGCTTCCAACAATTTCACGAGACGGAGAGGAACAAACTTTGGGCATCATGGACAATAACATAATTAAAGAAAAATATATGCTGACCACCAGAAAAGGAAATGAAATATAATTTTTATAGTGCACAGTCGCGTCTCTGGTCAGACCATGCCCCAGCAGAGGCTGGCCAAAGGCTTGCTTTGCGCAAAGACTTATTGATTATTTTGATTAAGCTTACCAGTTTGCTCAAACTAGATAAAAGGCAAACCTCTTGATTATCTCACTGTAGAACCAGAGTAATAATGCCCTGCTTTTCACCCTATATGTCATTTTCTTGGCATAGTCTAATAAACAAATGATATAATCACATGCTAAATGATGGGCTATTTAAAATTGTCAAAAATTTAAATATCTGTGTCATTTTTGCAATGAATAAAAAAAATAAAAAGAATTATGTGTGATCAATAAATCTTTAAGTACATGTACTACAAAAGCTATATTTTCTCTTGTGGCTTTCCCCTTGTGAGAATATATCTTTGGTTGTTCAAATAATGAAAGAGAAATCAAACTTTGTCTGAAACAAACAATTAAATTAATCCTTTATTTTGACAGGTTGATCCTAAAGATGGAACTGTTGGATTTGGATCTGGGCTTCACAGCTGGGCTTTCACCTTGAAGGACTTTGCCAAGTTATATTCAGCCATGTTTAAAATTGAAGAAGTTAAACTGATGAAGAGATTATGGGGAGATAACTTCTACCACCCGAAAGAGAAGAAATGGTACAGCTCTCAAAAGGAACACATCAACCCCCTCGAACATAGAGGATTTAACAAATATGTCCTGGAGCCAATCTATAAGGTAAAGCAGCTTCTTTTAATCCTTGTTGTGCTGAATATAAACCACAGAAAAAATGCATTGAAAATTGAATTCCTGCTAGCATTGGATGCACAAATTGGAAGTCAGTATTTGTTTTTGTTTTGGGAAATTAATCTCATCTTTATTGTATTGAATAGGAAAACCATGTTGTGTGGAATAAGATCTGAATGCAAATATGTGCAGTCTGATCTTTGGCTATATCAGTAGTGATTGGGAATGAATTTTTTTCAAAGGGAGACCTTACCAAGGTTAAAGCAAAATGACAAGGTCAAGGTCATCTGTCAATGTTTAAACTTAAAAAAGAAATTGTCGTTTCAGGGGCATTCCTGTTCACAAACCAATCTTTTTCTGTTCCACTAAAATTTTTCGCATTATCCAACAGCAGTAGCGGAGCAATGGCATAGGTAGTTGATGGGCTGATGGTTTTTTTAGAACCCAATCAATTGCCAAATTCTTGATTTAAACATAAAGGGTATGGGCAATTTTGGGAAGAAAAAAAAAACAACGGCCAAATAGGGTGGCAACTGGACACCTGATAAAACTTTCACACAGCAAGGGTATCAAATGTTTTATTTTGACAGGTGTTTGACCTCTGCAAGAATACTGATGATGGAGACCTTTGTAAAGAGCATGAGAAAGTACCAGATATTCTGAAAATTGCTGAAAAGATGAAAGTCAAGTTGACTAGCGAGGATAAGGCCCTTGGAGGCAAGAACCTCTTGAAGGTGAGAGCCAGTCAGAATCTAGGGTTGTGGGATTTCCATGCCCGACTTGTCCGACATGGGCTTATCTATCTGCTGACAAGTACATTTTGCAAGGCCACTTGTCCATTGAGAAGTAAATACCAGGGAAAATCTTGGTATGGCACTATATAGGTCAAAGAGATTTATAAATAAACTTATTGTTTCTATCAAAGAATAGAAAACACTGATTTTAATGAAGAAAAGCATTTTCTTCTTTATAAACATTGTTTTTTCAAAAAAATTTCTATTTTTTTTTTTGCGGAAAAGTTCATTTTAATCCTGGACAAGTAGAAAATCATACTTGTCCATAGACAAGTGGAGAGAATCCGTATTTCCACACCCTGCAGAATCTTTTTTCAAAGTTGCAGCCTGAATTGACATACTTTCTAATCACAACAGAGAAAGTTTGGTCTTCTTGGGGGCAAATAATTGAAAATATTTACTTGCCCGAAAAATAATCGTAATTAATTACTTTTGCAAAAAGCAAGTGATTATAATTGTAATTTGATTGAGAGATATCCATTTAAAGACCTGGTTTAATCCTTCTTTATTTGCCCCCCCCCCCCCCAAACGAGATATGCAATTAACCACCCATTGTTATCTTAATGGTTTTATGGCCCTTATCTTAATCACTTAATCACCTTGTATACTCTATGTAGAGATACACATACAGAGGCTGTCAGGCATATATTGATTTTTACTTATTGAGAAATTTATTTCGTTAATTATTTTTTAATTATTTTAAATTTCTAAATATCTCATTCATTCTATCATTAAGACAATGATTTTTTTTCGCTATTTGAAACTTGGCATCGAAAAGAAAAGTGTTTGTAATGCATCTTTAACTTTTGATCTTCGTTCCAAAAATTGATAAAAGATGAGACAATTTTGCTTTTATAAAAATAATTCCTCAATCACAAAGCAACTGTAGCTATGATATTAAGAAACTCTTAAATAAAATTGCATGGTATGATTGAAAAACGATAAATAATGTCCTTCTTTTACTGCAATGTTTCAACTCTGTAGCAAGATTTTACGGGTAATATCAAATTTGGAAGGAGATAAACATATTTTTTACAAAAAAAACTTATCTTTTAAATAAATTTTTTTCTTAACATTGCTGTAAATTCAATCTTTTTTATGCATACAAATTTCTACCTTCAATTGATCTAGATCATTTCATCACTTTTTGTCACTTACTAATTTGAAGATTTAATTTAAGTCATAAATAAATAAAACTTTAAACACTTTAAAAAATTCATAAAGTTTCTGTTTAAATAAAATATAAATTTTCTATTTTTAACTCTTTTCAAATCAATTGATGAAATAGTGATGGCCAATAATGGTCAATGTCATGTGTAGAATATAAAGGGTGATTGACCCCCTAGGGTGATTCAGAGAGATTAACAATTAGCTTATCAGTAGGGGTCCTGAATATACAACATTCCTTAAACCAGGTCTTACGTTGTCATTAATTGATTATTTTTAAAAGTAGTTTAACCCAGGTCTGGAGCCAATAACCTTTCAACAGATTGCAAATGTTAACCCTAAGCATATTTCAAAGATCTAACTAGAAAGTGATTAATGATCATATTGTTTATATCAAAGGGAAACAGTACATTTTTTTACCTAAGAAATGCCAGAAATTACTACTTTTTAGCTCACCTGAGCACAAAGTGCTCAAGGTGAGCTATTGGGATCGTAGAATGTCCGTCGTCCGTCGCCAGTCGTGCGTCGTCCGTCGTGCGTCGTCCACAATTTCTTTAAACATCTTCTCCTCCTAAACCAGTGGGCCAATCTTGATGAAACTTGGCAGGGATGTTCCTTGGGTCAAGCTCTACGAAAGTTGTTCAAATAAATGAAATCTACCCTTAACTTTCCCTTTACCCTCAACAAAAAGGGTGAAAAAATGAAAATCTTTAAAAATCTTCTTCTCTGAAACCAGAAGGCAGATAGCTTTCATATTTGGTATGTAGCATCATCTAGTGGACCTCTACCAAGTTTGTTCATATCAAGACCCTTGGGTCATATTTGGGCTTTGCCCGGGCCCAACCCTTTTTACATAGAATCAAAGAGCAAAAATCTTTAAAAATCTTCTTCTCTGTAACCAGATGGCAGACAGCTTAAATATTTGGTGTGTAGCATCACCTAGTGGGCCTCTACCAAGTTTGTTCATAACAAGACCCTTGGGTCATATTTGGGCTTTGCACGGGTGCATCCCTTTATCTCTTATGAGCACGAAGGGTAAAAAAATGAAAATCTTCAAAAATCTTCTTCTCTGAAACCAGAAGACAGACAGCTTTCATATTTGGTATGTAGCATTATCTAGTGGACGTCTACCAAGTTTGTTCATATCAAGACCCTGGGGTCATGTTTGGGCTTTGCCTGGGCCCAACCCTTTTTACATAGAATCAAAGAGCAAAAATCTTTAAAAATCTTCTTCTCTGTAACCAGATGGCAGACAGCTTTTAATATTTGGTGTACAGCATCACCTAGTTGGCCTCTACCAAGTTTGTTCATATCAAGACCCTTGGGTCATATTTGGGCTTTGCACGGGTGCATCCCTTTATCTTTAATGAGCATGAAGGGTAAAAAAATGAAAATCTTCAAAAATCTTCTATGAAAGCAGAAGGCAGACAGCTTTCATATTTGGTATGTAGCATCATCTAGTGGACCATTACCAAGTTTGTTCATATCAAGACCCTAGGATCATATTTGGGCTTTGCCCGGGCGCAACCCTTTTTTACATAGAATTAAAGAGCGAAAATCTTTTAAAATCTTCTTTAATTAATCGAAACCAGAGGACACACTGCTTCCATTTTTGGTATGTAGCATCATCTTGTTGGCCCCTACCAAGTTTGTTAATATCAAGACCCTTGGGTCATATTTGGGCTCCACCCGGGGGCATCCCTTTCAGCTCATCTGAGCACGATGGGTGAAAATGGGAAAACCTTCAAAAATCTTCTTCTCTGAAACCAGAAGGCAGACAGCTTTCATATTTAGAATGTAGCATCATCTTATTGACCTCTTCCAAGTTTGTTCATGTCAAGACCCTGGGGTCACTTTTTGGGTCCACCCGGGTGCATCCCTTTTTACATAGAATCAAAGAGCAAAAAGGCATAACTGTCTTGCTCTTTGATGAAAACGTTCCATGGTATTGATCTTAGGCAATTATCTTCTTTTCGACATCTGCCTATCTAATTAATGTGTTGTCCCAGGGGTCAAAGAGACTCAGGTGAGCGATCTAGGACCATCTTGGTCCTCTTGTTAAACAATGTTTTCGGAAAATTGATTGACCCTCTGAAAAAGCCTTGCATTGTACAAAAGCAGAAGTAGGAGCATTTTCTTTTTTGTAGACAAGTTCTTTTTTTATCCTTGACAAGTAGAAACTCATCTTTTTCTTGTCAGAGGACAAGTTTGGAAAAATCTTTATTTTCACACCCCTGTTACAAGAATCTGCCATGAATAGCATGAAAGGTTAAACAAAAAAGAAAAATGGACAAATCAAAATTATCCTCAATAGCTGATAGATGTAGACCTATGTGGGATAGCAGCTGGAGACTTGGAAAGGATATAATAGTAGTACTGCCTGGTGCGAGATTTTGCAGGAATCCATTATTAAGGCTCCCACCCCTGCAATAAAACTGAAAGATTGTTGAAAGGGGCGTTAAACCCCATTCAAGCAAAACAAATTCAATGATGGGCAACTTGATCAATGGTACAACATCTTTTTCAAGCTGTAGTATGGATGTTTATGTTGCTAACTGATGTTTTGTATTTTGTTTCATGTCCACAAATATTAACGTGCCAGTCCTGGTTAAAAAAATAGAGGTACTCAGATTACCAGAACTATGGAAAATACCTTGATAAGTAAACAAAAATGAAAAATATCTTACCAGTAATCAAGCCATTTTGAAAAGTGAAGATTGCATTCAAAAAGTGTTTCTGCATGAATTGTTGAACTCTAGGTATTTCTAGGAAAGCATTATAACTGAAAAAATGTTGATAATGGCATAAAACTCCATTCAATCAATCAAAAGAGCAACCTATACTATCAAGGGGGATAACTTTATGCATTTTGTGCAAATCATGCTCCCTTGTTTCATCCACTACCCATCAATCAACAGCTGAGGGAATGCACCCATAGACTGTTCTTGTTGCACATGCTATTCTCAGCTAAAATCATACCTAAGCATGATGAGGTTTAATAAATGGTTATACTTCTCATGACAGCTATTCATGAGGAAATGGTTGCCAGCAGGAGATGCCCTTCTCCAGATGATAGTTATCCATCTACCATCACCAGTCACAGCCCAGAAATACAGAACAGAATTGTTGTATGAAGGTCCATTGGATGATACTGTAGCTATAGGTAATGTATTACCTCTAATCATTAAACGCACCCTTCCAAATACTAGCTAAGCTCCTAGGTTTTAGCAGGGAAAACAATTTGCCCATAGCCCCTAGATTATAGGCTGGGCCCCTAGATTTCCTAAAAAAAACATAACCCTAATATTAAGTATTGAATTTCGGCAGTCTGGGACCTCAAGTTTATAAGTTTATTTAACCCAGCATCTTATCCATTTAATACAATGCTGATACAAACATAAGGATGACTTATGTCAAAGACCTTATAAGTACTGTTTAAGATGTGGAATTTAGTTGCCCACAGACAAGCAGCCTAGAAAATTGTTCTTTCCCGCAAGTGGAAAAGCCTTTGATGTACAAGTAGGTTAGAGGAACTCCAGTACTCCACACCACTGCCACCCCGTTCTTCAGGGTGATATTCTAACCTAAACCATTTCTTTATGCAGCCGTAAAGAATTGTGATCCAAAGGGTGAACTGATGATGTATGTTTCTAAGATGGTACCAACTAGTGACAAAGGTCGTTTCTACGCTTTTGGCCGTGTATTTGCTGGAACAGTTGCCACTGGACAGAAAGTCAGAATTATGGGTCCCAACTACAAGCCTGGCAAAAAGGAGGACCTCTACGAAAAAAGTATTCAAAGGTATAAAATTGTAAGACACTTGCAGTCCTAAAGTACCATTTTGAAATTTAGACAAATTGGCACTCAAAGCTATAAAATCATGAGACACTTGCAATGTTAAGTGCAATTCTCAAATTTAGACAATATTAAGATTCTTCACAGTATTTCGTATCTTTTCAAAACCTTTGGAAGTTATATTTAAAACTATGAAGAAATGAATTTGTTAAAGCACAGCCTGAAAGGTAATATCAGGCAATTTCAATGTTTTGGATTTTCAAAAAGATTGTGAATTGATATGTTTCTACATAAAGCTGTGGGGTTCAAAGTATTTCTATATTTCATTTTACAATATTGACTAAGGGAAAAAGGCCTGAATTCCTCACTCAACCTACAATATAGAATTTTATTAATGACAAAGGTCACAAAGCACGAAAACACTTCAAGGGCAAGTCGTTTCATGGACCATAGTTAGATTCACCAGCTGTTATACTTAGTAAGTGGCCAAAGTTCTTTACCAAGTAGAATTCAATAATAAAAAAAAAAGCTATTTTATTTTACCAGGTGGGTATACTAGGAAGCCATTAGTGCTCTGATGGCACAGTTTGACCGAAATTTAATTGAAATTAGCTCTAAACCCCATTTAAACTTATAAACAAATAACTCATTGAAAGTATGCTATATTTTTGGAGTCTGGGGGCCAGTGGTTTTGACGGTGGCTTTATTATCAAAAGGCCCTGCATGGATTCCAAACCAGACAACTTTTTCAGAGCAAAAAATTCAGGGTTCCCACGCGTCAGGGAAATTTGAATTTTTGCAAAAGTCAGGGATATGTCAGGGAATTTGAAAAATAAGACAAATGTCAGGGAATTTTGAAAAGACTGTCGGGGAATTTTTCATTTCAGGAGTGTTTAACACAAAGGCAGTCTCTTAAGATTTTGTCACCAAATTCTTTACTGAAAGGGCTAATGTCACATTTTGGAGTATTTTATGTCCTTTAGTTCCTTCATCTATCATTGTCTGTGTAGTAGTTCCAGTTTTGAGGCTTGATGAATCATGTTAAGAGAATCGATGGTATTATTATAATCAATCTTCAATTCTTTCTGCAAATCTATCTGATGGTGGCAACAATATTATAGATGTTGGTCATATTTCCATTAATAGATATGTTGCAAATAAGAGGTTTGTAAGCTTCAGAGTTGAAAATTATACTTGAAAAGAAGTCTGAGGAAGCTGAATTTAAAAACCCTTTTTCCTTAGTCATTGATTAGCTTAAATGATAATTACTTTCACTTTAACACTTAAACTGCATTTGGTCAATGTAAGTATTCAATACATGACATATTTTTGTCTTACTTTTGAGATAATTTCTTATCATTTTGATATAAATCATGCAGTTACAATTCATAGTTATATCTCAATCATGTCAAAAGCTTTTGTTTAAACCTATAGTATTATGTTTTTCATGCATTAGAAAACAAGTCCCTCACCTTAGATATATCGTCCTCAGCTCAGCTTCCTGGAAAGTTCACCAGTGCTTGAGTCAACTGTGTGGGCTTATAACGTAAAAAAACCCCAAAAAGACTCGAAACCTCAAGGTCTGTACCTATCTGTCGCAGTCACATAAGGTTTTGACTTTTGATGTATAATAGTGTTACTTTTGCATTAGACCTTCCTGTATTTTAAGAGTTTGCTTTTGTATATATGTTCTTTATTTATTATTCTTTATTATTATTCTTCCTTTGAGAATTCTTTAAGGTGATTGTCATAGACTTGAAGTACTCATCAAACATTCAAACCTTAACCTTGACCTACAGAGATAAAGTTTCTCTGTAGTGAAATATCCTACAACATGACTTAATGGTATTTCAGTCGAACATATGAACTAGGTTTTAGGCTTTCATGGTATTGCTCTTTACTTTTGAGCCTTAATAAAGTACTAGATTGTACTACTACAAACAAGATTGATGTGTCTCTCACCAATTGGTGAATAATTACTTATGTGGGATGTGCAGCATGATGGTTTCTTATAGGACGTAATCTTTATAATGGCTAGGGATGAGTACTAGAAATGGTTAGATGTTATTTTTACATATATGGTCTACAGGACTCAAGATGGGGAGATTAAAAGACGCATTTATAGAGTTTTTTATGCCCCCGTATCGAAAGATTGGGGGCATATTGTTTTACCGTTGTCCGTCTGTCCTTCTGTCTGTCTGTCTGCAAAAGTTAACCAATTAACTTAACATTGCCGATATCTTCAAGCCTATTTAAGATACAAGGCTAATATTTGGCATGATGATAGATCTCAATGATCCGCATCTGCTGGTACCAAGGTCAAGGTCATGTGACAAGGTCAAGGTCATCTGTCAAGGTCAAACTTGAAAAAAATTGCTGTTACGGGGGCATTCTTGTTTCACAAACACATCTTGTTTTCACTTAAAGGTAGATCTATAGCAAAAGTTTTAATGAATAGGGAAACATATGCTGAAACGTCCATTAAATGTCAGGGAAAATCACTTTCTTGTCAGGGAAAAGTCAAGGAATTTTGGAATTGTTAGATCGTGGGAACCCTGAAATTAACTCCACATTGCTACTTATGAAGTTCACCCAGGTGAATAAATGGGTACACAGAGTTGGAAGCCAATGTGCTATGGCTGTGTACGGCATGAAGTGTTAGCAGCTGATTTGTGATTCAATGATTGTGGGTAAAGTGTAAAGTCTAGGAGCGAGCAAACCATTTTGAAAATACAGTCAAACCTGTCTTAAGCAAGCAGTCAAGGGACTTTCAAAAAGTGCTTGCTTAAGACAGGTGCATGCTTAACACAGGCCAATTTTAGTGTAAATGATTCATTTGGGAACTCGGTGGCTTCTTACTTAAGACAGGTTGCTTGCTGAATATAGGTGGCCACTAAGACAGGTTTGACAATAAAATGAACTTCAGTGTAAACTTGTATTTTTCAGGACAATCTTGATGATGGGTAGATACATTGAACCCATTGCTGATGTACCCTGTGGAAACATCTGTGGTTTAGTTGGTGTTGATCAGTTCTTGGTTAAAGGTGGTACCATTTCTACTTATAAGGAGGCTCATAACATGAAGGTAAGATTTACCTGTAGAATTGGCATAGTATTAAAATAAGTCCACGTGTGGCAACTCCAACAAGCTCACATTTGCGTAGTGTTGGGCAATAGGTTTCAAATCCCAATCAATAATCGTTTTTTAGTTGGAAGAGTAAAACAACTAATGAACTTAAACAATTGTTTTCTTAGAAATCAATACAGCACATTCAGTATCATCCTTTGAAAAACAGTATTGAAAGATAAATTAAAACTCATGACCTATAGACTCATTCTTAGGTTTTCTTACCAACTCTATGGCTCAGCATGAAACAGTTGTAACTGCCTGTAAACATATAGGCAGTTACAACTGTTTCACAGTGAGCCATCAAACTAATGTAAGTTTGGAAAATAATATAATAATGGCTTTCATTTATGTGCTAGGAACTGATCAATTGATCATGAAATTTCTTAGTTGATTATCACAATCGGAAGCCCCAACAGATTATCTATTATGATCGATTAATCTGCCCATCACTGCATTTGGGTAATGCATAGTCAGGCCAGCCTTTTCATTCACTATGAAGATCAGGGGTGTAATTGTAGACCAATGTGGGATAGCAGCTGTAGGCAAGGAAAGGATGTTGTTCTGGTGTTTGAAATTCCAGGAATCCATTGGTAGGTGTTCCAGCCTCTTTGATATAACTGAAAGATAGTTGAAAGCTGGGTAAACCCCCATTCAGTCAATCAATGAATACCCACAATGTAGGTTTTAGGGAAGCATTTATATGGAATGATCAGATGGATATATTTGAAAAGTTCAGAAAGCAACCTCTTTCTCTAGCTTTGCTAACTTGATCATACTTGATAATTTATATTAATCTTTTTGAAATGGGCAACCCATTGGTTATCTGTGAATCAATTTTGTCTTGTTTATTACAAAGGTTATGAAGTTCTCTGTCAGCCCTGTTGTGAGAGTTGCTGTTGAATGCAAGAACCCCTCTGAATTGCCCAAACTTGTGGAAGGATTGAAACGTCTAGCCAAGTCAGATCCTATGGTACAGGTAAGAGGATTGTCAAACTTTCGACATTTTGTGATATCTCAGATTCTACTGAAGGCATTAAATTATACCCCTTTTTCAACTCAATCTTTTTCCACGATCCAGCACTCGACAGCCAAGCATAGGCACCCGTATGCTGTGGTCTTGATAACCAGGTGGATTAAAAAGGAAATCAGGTGGCAGCTTAATCTTTGGCTGTACCACCTACCAATTCTTTCTTATTTGGGATTTGGCCTAACAAGGGTCAAATCTTTATAGTGCTAAACAGCAGGACATTTTGTGATAAATATATTTTGAATGAAATTTATCATTTATCCATCAAACCTAATGTGTTTTAGCCTAGCCCGATTAGCTTGGCTTTAAACACAATTGGTTCTCATTCCAACACTTGACAAGTGTTTTAGATGTGTATAATTTGTCTCCTACCAAAGGGCAAATGATAAATAGTATGCCTAAGTGTAATGGCCAGCTGGTGTCTTGAATTAAATGTGGCTGTACCGGTTTGAAAAAAACATGGGGCCCGTTTTACGAAAAAAAATAATCGCAAGTCAAAATTACAAATCGTACCTGGTGTTTTTAGCTCACCTGAGCACATCATGCTCAAGGTGAGCTTTTGTGATCATTGAATGTCCGTCGTGTGTCGTCTGTCGTCCGCCGTCAACAATCTTAGTGTTTACACTCTAGAGGCCACAAATATTATCCAATCTTCATGAACCTTAGTCAGAATGTTGGCCAGGTCACAAGCATGAACCCTATTGAAAATGGGAAGGATCCGTGCCATATCACAGAAAAAGGGGCCTTAAAGACGATTTTCTTGATTACACTCTAGAGGCCACAAATATGGCCCAATCAAAATGAAATTTGGTCAGAAGGTTTGCCAAGCCACAAGGATGATCCCTATTGAGAATGGGAAGGATCTGTGCCATATCAAGGGAAAAAGGGGCTAAATGACAATTTTCTTGTTTACACTCTAGAGGCCACAAATATGGCCCAATCTTCATGAAACTTGGTCAGAATGTTCTTCAGGTCACAAGGTCGTCCGGCGTCAACAATCTTTGTGTTTGCCAAGCCACAAGGATGATCCCTATTGAAAATGGGAAGGATCTGTGCCATATCAAGGGAAAAGGGGCCTTAATGACAATTTTCTTGTTTACACTCTAGAGGCCACAAATATGGCCCAATCTTCATGAAACTTGGTCAAAATGTTCTTCAGGTTACAAGGTCGTCCGGCGTCAACAATCTTAGTGTTTACACTCTAGAGGCCACAAATATTGTCCAATCTTCATGAAACTTAGTCAGAATGTTGGCCAGGTCACAAGGATGAACCCTATTAAAAATGGGAAGGATCCATGCCATATCAAGGGAAAAGGGGCCTTAATGACAATTTTCTTGTTTACACTCTAGTGTCCATAAATATGGCCCAATCTTCATTAAACTTGGTCAGAATGTTTGTTAAGTCTCAAAGATGAACCCTATTGAAAATGGGAAGGATCCATGCCATATCACAGGAAAAGGGGCCTTAATGACAATTTTTTTTGTTTACACTCTAGAGGCCACAAATATGGTCCAATCATCATGAAACTTGGTAAGAATGTTTGTTAGGTCATGAGGATGAACTCTTTTGAAAATGGGAAGGATCCGTGCCATATCACGGGAAAAGGGGCCTTAATGACAATTTTCTTTTAAGAGCTCCAGACGCCACAAATATGGTCCAATTTTCATGAAACTTGGTCAAAAAGTTTGCCAGGTCACAAGAATGAACTCTGTCGAAAACGGGAAGGATTCATGCCATATCACAGGAAAAGGAGTCTTTATGATAATTTACTTGAAATAACTCTAATGGCCACAAATATGGCCCAAACTTAGTGAAACTTGGTTTTATGTAGAAATTATCTTCTTTATGACATCTGCCTTTATACTTGATGTGATGTCAGAGTGATCAAATAGAGTCAGGTGAGCGATCTAGGACCATCATGGTCCTCTTGTCATTTATTGTTAGATTCTGCCTTGCAATATCTTATTGGAATCGTCTTTAGAAGACGATTACAATGAGATGATGCATGGCAGAATTTCATATTTAGTTACTACTGTAGAAGCAACTTTAATTTTTGACTTGCATGAAAATGATCGCAAGATGCTTAGTAAATTGGGCCCCGGGAAACTATGGGTAGGTGCACCTCTTGCCAAATTTGTACTCTGTTATCTCCTGGGACATCAGGAATTGATGGGATCTTCCTAATATCCTTGAATTGATATCATTCTTTACTATTGGCAAATGCATGCATAGTATTGCATAAGGTTGGTTTTCTAGCCATTTGGTTGATTATGGTTCCTGATAACCTTTTCTTTAATCATTACAGTGTACGATAGAGGAATCTGGTGAACACATCATCGCTGGTGCTGGAGAATTACATTTAGAGATCTGCTTGAAAGATCTGGAAGAAGATCATGCTGGAATCCCCCTCAAGAAATCGGACCCTGTCGTCACATACCGTGAAACGGTCACTGAGGAATCAGAAATAATGTGTCTGTCCAAATCTCCCAACAAACATAATCGTCTGTTCATGAAAGCGAGACCTTTATGCGACGCTAAGGAAAGCGAGGAATTGGCAAAGGCTATTGATGATGTAAGTATACTTTCTTAAACCTTTTGACAGTATAAGTTTCATGGTTATTTGATAAGTTGATTGCCTCTAAATATGATAAGCAGCTACAACTTTTTCATCCTGAGCCATTGCAGTAAAGTGCCGCAGTTTGATGAACAGCGGGTGGCTCAGATCAAATGTTGTTGTTCTGGTGTGAGAATGGACAGGGAAATATGTGTAAGAGAATCACCTGTTGTTATAATATAACTGTTGAAAGTAGGATTAAACCAACATTATAAAGTAAATACATTGGTTTTAGATTTGAATAAACTGAGTAAAGTAATCCTTCCATTTGCCCTGTGATGTAGGCAGTTATTGACTCGGCGAGAAATGATTCTGTTTCTAGCTTGAACAAATAAGGCACTTTAATTTTAATACTATGTTTTATTTTACCAAATTGAATTGTTTGTAAAAACTAGTTATCCTTTTATCAATATTTTGTACGCTATTTTGATGTTTGTTGCTATTTATCAATCTTCTTGTGCTGTTAGTGTCATTAATGTTTTGGCAGACAGGATGAAGATATACCAGCATCTTAATTGTGCAGTCTGATCTTAGTCTTCTCTGCTTACCTGCATTCCTTTGCTGTTTCAATTTCTTTATGTTCAATGATGCAAGGGATTACAAAAATTATTTTGACTATTTTCCTTTAGGGAGAAATCACAGCACGACAGGAAATGAAGGAGCGAGCCCGTAAATTGGCTGATGACTGGGGATTTGAAGTTGGTGAGGCTAGAAAGATCTGGTGTTTTGGCCCCGAAGGAACTGGCCCCAACCTTCTCATTGACGTCACGAAGGGAGTGCAATACCTAAATGAAATCAAAGACAGTGTTGTTGCTGGTTTCCAGTGGGCTACTAAAGAAGTAAGTGATCACAGAATAACATTAAAGGTAGTGGACCTGTAAAACTTTTGCAACGTTTCGGTGTCTATTCTAGGATTAAAAAAATAGAGGGGAATTTCATTGGAAATTGACAACATTCCAAAAAAAGATGGAATCTTTTGCTCTTTCTCTATGTGAAAAAATACCCCATCATCTTAAAGAATAAAGGTATAATCAGAGTTTTAAGGGACCCAGGTTTTGTGAGTCTGAGACTCTAATATTAGTAGCCAGGACCCTCAAAACTATCTGATACGAGTCCCAGAGACCCTCTAGGGATCAGCTTCAGAAGAGTTGAAGACTGTTTTAAACAGTCTTCAATTCTTTCCTTAAGTTGAACCCAAAACAAGCAATATATATCCAATACTTTGTTTACCTTTACTCTGGGAAAAGCTCCAAATTTACATAAAAAGAAGTTTAGTGCTTAAAAGAAATATTCTATATCTTAAACTGGGACTCCCAAACGTTAAGAAAGGACCCCTAATATCCCAATTATTGAGTCCCTTTGACCCTGTTTTGTTGATATCAGACTAAAACCCTGTATAATATGCTAAAATGCGCAATCCCCCTTCCTAGGATAGACAATGATGTTTTTAAAGTAATTAACTTTTAACAGTGTTAAGCGAGGTTTCCTAATGAATTCATTAGGAATCCTCGGTTAACAGTGTGAAAGATCATGAGTTTTGACATGTTGCAGAACCATTACACTTCCATTATCTTAAGAGATCTTGTCTAAACAACTTTAATTTGAATTATTAATCTGAATTATTTATCTCATATCTCAGAAAACAGTATCTCATACTCTATATTCAAAATACCCAGTGACTTCCATGAACATAGTTCTTGGTTGGGTGATGTTGGTTTTGTCTTAAGTTCAAACAGAAGGGCAAAACAGATTGTCAAAGTTTCAAAAATCTAAATATAAATAGCTACCTAACACTGAATAAACGGTCTCTTAGAAAACATTTTCGTTAGTAGATCAAATATATGAATATTTTCCTGAAATAAGTTTTGTAAACCACCAACTAAGAAACTATCCTAAGCAAAGAATGTGCAAGGATGATTACTGTTGTATGATCTAAGGATTACAATTTCTCCCGAAACTGAGCACATTCGTCATCTTCTCTGTCTGTCCGTCCGTCCATCCGTCCGTCTGTACGTCCGTCCACTTTTCTTGTCAACGCAACTCCTCCTAAACTACTGGCTGGATCTTCTTGAAATTGGTCAATGTTATCACCTCAATTGGTAGATGTGCATGAAGGAAGGATTTTACGGTTCGTTGATTTTTGCCTGAGTTATGCCCCTTGATAACTTAGTCTCTGGGTCCACTTTTCTTGTCAACGCAACTCCTCCTAAGTTACTGGCTGGATCTTCTTGAAACTTGGTCAATGTAATCACCTCAATTGGTAGATGTGCATGAAGGAAGGATTTTACGGTTCATTGATTTTTGCCTGAGTTATGCCCCTTGATAACTTAGTCTCTGGGTCCACTTTTCTTGTCAACGCAACTCCTCCTAAGTTTCTGTCTGGATCTTTTTGAAACTTGTTCAATGTTATCACCTCAATTGGTAGATGTGCATGAAGGAAGGATTTTATGGTTCGTTAATTTTTGCCTGAGTTATGCTCCTTAAAAACTTAGTCTCTGGGTCCACTTTTCTTGTCAACGCAACTCCTCCTAAGTTTCTGGCTGGATCTTCTTGAAACTTGTTCAATGTTATCACCTCAATTGGTAGATGTGCATGAAGGAAGGATTTTATGGTTTGTTGATTTTTGCCTGAGTTATGCCCCTTAAAAACTTAGTATCTAGGGCTTATTGAAATTGCAGCCTTTTAAACACAAATCCTCCTTACTTTTTGTCTTTATTTAAATGAAACTTGGTCAATGTCATCACCATAATTTGAAGTAGTACATGGATCAAGGATTTTATGGCTCATTTATTTCCCTGAATTATGCCCCCTTAAAACTTAGTGCCTGGGGCTTATTGAAATTGCAGCCTTGTGAAGCCAACTCCTCCTAACTTTTTGTCTTGATTTAAATGAAACTTGGTCATTTTCAATTTGGTTCTGTCAAAATAAGTAGTGTCTACAATTATTTCTGTGAAACAGCAGCAATGTGGCGGCGTATTTTGTGACGATGGCACTCTTGTTACCTACTTATCAATTATTGTCCCATAATATAGGATGTCCTGTTTTGTATTACAGGGAGTATTGTGTGACGAAAATACCCGAGGAGTGCGATATGACATTCATGATGTGACGCTACATGCCGATGCTATTCATCGTGGTGGTGGCCAGATTATCCCAACTACTAGAAGATGCATGTACGCTTGTCAGCTTACAGCTAAACCAGCTCTCATGGAGCCCATGTACCTTGTTGAGATCAGAGTAAGTAGAATAGGTGTAGTGATGGGTCAATTGATATATTATCCAGAGTTTGAAAGCATGTAGGTTTAGTTAGTCTGATACGCAAAATAGGCAGCCAGGATCCTAGGAATAGTGTGATGTGAGCTTTGTGGACCCTCAATAGATCAACTTCAGAAAAGAATTGAAGACTGCATTCAGTCTTCAATTCTTTCCTGAACTTGAGAACCAAATATCCATACATTAAATCTCACACGTTCATTATCTATAACCAGGGGGAAAGATCTAAGTTCACATAAAAGCAAGATTGCTAAAAAAGATAGTCTTTAAAGCAGGACTCCTTAATCTTAAAGTAAACCTTGAGAAAGGGCCCCTTAAGATCCCAATAACAGAGTCCTTTGGATCCTATGTTGTTAAAGTAAAACTGAAACCCTAATAATTTTATAGATTATCCAGACTGCCATCATAGTGCAGTTTGTAGGGCATTGGACGGACAATCTAGAGGTCCTGGATTCAATCTCGAATGGAGGCACTCATTCTTTCCGACTATTTGACTCACCAATGGGTCAATGAAAAAATTATTGAAAGCAGCGTCAAACCACCCCAATCAATCTGATTGATTGATTGAATGGAGTTTAACGCCGCTTTCAACATTATTTCAGTTATATCGCGGCGGCTGGAGCACCTAACAATGGTTTCCTGGAATTTCTCTCACCAGTACAACCACCACATCCTTTCCTAGCCTCCAGCTACTATCTCACATAGGTCTACGATTATCAACCAATTGGTGAAAGACAAATTGTCGGAAAGAATAAGTGCTGCCGTCGGGGATCGAACCCGGGACCTCTAGAATGACAGTCCGTCGCGCTACCAACTGCGCTATGACAATCAATCTGAACATGACCACCAATTATTCATACCTTCAATAAATCAAAGCAAAAAGATTGCTTAAAATAAATAGTCTTTATCTAAAGCAGGACTCTTAAACTTTGAGAAAGGGCCCCAAAGATCCCAATAACAGTCCTTTGGACCCTATGTTGTTAACGCAAATCTAAAACACTAATAATTTAAGAGATTATTCAGATTTTAAAGGGTGCAGGATTCTCAAAACATTTAGATGTTGGTCTCCTTGGACACTGTTTTGCAGAACCTCAGATTGAAGACTGTTTAATTAGTCTTCAAATTAACCCTAAAGTTTAGCCCATAAGTATTCTGGGCTATGTTTGCATTTATTCAGAAATTACCAGAGCCCTGGTTGAACAATTGGTAACAAATTTGATCGTGTGTTCTTATCCCAGCTTAAAAATTTCTACTCGTATATTCCAAGTCATATCACCTTTGCAAATCATCGGGGTTTTGTAACAAACAAACAAACAATATGGCAGCATATTGTATGACTGGGATTCTTGTTGATTATTCTGCCTTCACCGTAATCTCAATTTCACTAGTTAAGAATTAATTTCCATTTGCTGTTATAGGTACCACCATCTGCACAGGGCAACTGCTTTACAGTGTTGAATAAACGTCGAGCTATCCCCGGAGAACAGACGGAGGTGAACAATCAGGCTATATTGAAAGCTTACCTGCCAGTAAATGAATCATTTGGTAAGGGACCCTTTAAAATTGTGACATAATATCCTATTTGTACAAAACAGTATAATTATATATAATATGTAATTAGTGTTTTGTACGAGATATGCCAATATCAGCGTGCATAGACTTAGTCTGGTATAAACCTACAATGCTTGTTATCCACCGCTGTTTTCGGCGAAGGGATTTAGTAATGGTCTCTGACCTCATTCCATCCTTCTGTGGATTTTCGGTGAAGGTATATAGTAATGGTCTCCGTCCGTGGTTCTATCATTCTGTGGATCCGAGGTTCGGTCACTAAACTTGTTTGGAGCATATCTCCTAAAGTATCATAGCTATCAACTTGAAACATATGGGTGGATAAATCTCATGGAGGAGAAGTGCAGTGCACAAGAACAACAACTCTAGCTTGCATAATTTTCGGAGTTATTGCCCTTTGTTATTTTAATTCTTTTTTGTAGGGGATCAATCTCTAAATGAACAAAAGAACCCTTAATTATTAGGTTTCAGTTTACTATCAAGCTTTCACGGCAGGGGATGGCCATGTTCGACATGGCTCTTGTTTTCTTCTTATTTTAGTGAAAAAACTTGAACCAAACTGGTTGAAATATTGTTCACCTATTGTTCACCTAAAATTTAAATTCTGGGGACATGTTTAGTTTGATCTTATGATATTAAATATATTTTCCAAACAAATACTGAATTACAAAAAGTGCAACCAGTGCTTTTGGCACTTTGATTGTACAGTATTTTTTTTCAAGGTAATTATGCCCGCTTTTCACTATCTTATTGTGTGGAAAAAGAACAATGGTTGAAATTTCATGAAACTGGCAATTTATTAGAAATAAAATGAGCCCGTGCGTAACATTTTGAATTTGCACCAAGCAAAGACTTTGGCCAGCCTGTGCATTTGCACAGTCTGACCAGAGACTTCGCTTTGCACTTTACAGACAGATAGGTCTAGATGTGTCTTCAGACAGCTAGCCAATCTTCCTGTCAAACTGAGCCGCCACCATAGCGCAGTTGGTTAGGCATAAGACTTCCAATCTGGAAGTCGTGGGTTTGATCCCCGGTGGCGGCAAATATCCTTTCCGACGTTTGTCTTTCACCAATGGGTAGATAATTGTAAACCTATGTGAAATAGCAGTCGGAGGCTAGGAAAGGATGTAATGGTAGTACTGGCGTGAGAAATACCAGGAATCCATTGTTAGGTGCTCCGGCCGCCGCGATATAACTGAAATAATGTTGAAAGCGGCGTAAAACCCCATTCAATCAATCAATCCTGTCAAACTGTCGAGGCTGCTCCATGTTTGCAACTCACGCATGTTTCAAATTGTTGGAAATGTCATGCACAGGCATAAATGTAAATTCAGCAAAATAAGGGTAAAATTGACTTCTTTAATGCTTTTCAGTTGTTTATCAATTGATAGTATGATTTTGTTCATTTCACCCTATCTGGCTTCGTCTAAGCAGAGCCCAAAAAGTGATTTCATCATAAACATCGCATAGCAATCACGAACTAAATTGGCCTGCTTTAAGTAAATTTATGCATTGATTAAATAGAATAATCATATATTTTTTCGAGTTTGATTGATTGATATGTTATCATTTTGTGAACAGCAAAATCTGTATACATGGCTCCTAGACTCATGAAATTATAGCCTTTGTTGTTCATTAAATGAAATATAAATTGATCTTGCACTTAAACAAGTGATTATTCTTTACAAAACCTGCCTTTTTATGCATTTCAGGTTTTACTGGCGACTTGAGAGAGAAGACTGGAGGACAGGCCTTCCCTCAATGTGTGTTTGATCATTGGCAGATTCTACCTGGAGGGGACCCCATTGACCCAGCCACCAAAACTGGGGGTATTGTGGCCGGTATCAGAAAAAGGAAGGGGCTGAAAGAAGGAGTTCCTGGCTTGGACAATTATTTTGACAAATTATAATCTAGATTTACCTCTAAATTTGACTTACTGATTATTTATTTTTCTCTCCACTCGGGATTTAAAAGCGTACGTGTTACTAGTCGAGCTCTCTCCAATATTTAAAAAGTGACAATCAGTTGAAATTTATGAAAATGGACGAGAAATTACTTCTTCAGGGTTTGTTTATTCCTTATAATGGTATTAAATAAGTATTAACAAAGAATTATTGTCTCCAGTACAAATTACAATCTTTCAAGACTCAAATGAAAACTGGTGGTTTAACTAAGGTGATTGTCACCAAAATCAAATGGGTGATCAAAAAGATAGGTTTTGCCTAATAGTGATAAAATGCTAAATACGGTCATCTGTAATGAAGCCATTTAAGTCTATTCCTCTTGTCAATACAGGCATTGTTGGTAAAAACTTACCCTGAGATAAGCCAGGGATAAAGCTGTTGAAAAGTGCTTTATATGATTTATGTTTGTTTATTTGCCAAATTCCAGTCAAGAAAAGATTAAAAAAGATATGAATCATGTGACCTTGGTTTGTTTGTTTCTTTTGCTGTTTGATGTCCTTTTCGTCAGATTCGGTTTGTGAGCACGTAGGAATTCACAATGAGATGATACAATTTGCATTTTAGCTCACCTGAGCTTGGAAGTGCTCAAAGTGAGCTACTGTGATCGTCCAATGTCTTTTCTGGGCCGCCGTCAGAGCGCAGCTGGTAGCACGTCAGTCTGTCAATCTAGAGGTCCCTGGTTCGATCCCCGACGGCGGCACTCGTCCTTTCTATTTGTCTCCCACCAATGGGTTGATAATCGTAGACCCATGTAGGAAAGCAGCTGGAGGCTCGGAAAGGATTAAATGGTAGAATTGGTGTGAGAAATACCAGGAATCCATTGTTAGATGCTGCAGCCCCCGCGACATGGCTGCAAGAAAGTAAAAAGCGATGTAAAACCCCATTCAAACCAATGTCTGTTAAACATCTCCTAAACTGGTGGGCAATCGTGATACCATGTTCCTTGGGTCATGCCTTTAAAGCTGTTCAAATAATTGAAATATACCCTGAACTAGTTTCCATGGCAACAAAAAATGGGAAATTCTTTGCAAAACGATGAAAACTAAGATAAGACAGCTTTCATATTTGATCATTATCGAGCAGACATCAAGTTTGAACATATGAAATTTGGTATTTGTCCAAGCCCATTCCATTTACATAAAAATGGAGATGGAAATCTTTGAAAATCTTCTCTGAAACCAGAGGGCTGAGATTTTCAAATAAGGCATGTTTTCCTTAAGTTGACTTTTAATCAAGTTTTTAGCTCCACTGGCCGAAGGCTCTGAAGACTGAAAATCATTATCAAAAAACCTAATTAATGGACATCAACCAAATTTTCTGGAAAAATCTTTCAGTCGCCCTTTGTCAAATAAATTGTGATCAGATGAAAAATGTCTATATGGGCGGAGGTCAATTCTCTGAATGTTATATAGGGGAAACTGAAAATCGTTTTCTCAGTACCTAACTGATGGATATCAACCAAATGTCACTTGAATGATCATTGGGTGACCCTTTATTAGACTACAAAAGACTACTGTGATTAGATGAAATATATGTGACCCGTCACGCGAAAAGGGACCATCTGGGTAGTTCGTAGTGTCGATCCTAGGCAGACTGACTACGGTCGAAACTTTTTGCAATCAACTAATTTTCTGAATCTAGAATAAACATTCTACCTTCTTTTGAAAGAATTTTGGAAATGCGATCTAGAACCAATCTCTTAATTTTTTAGCTCACCTGAGCACGAAGTGCTCATGTGAGCTATTGTGATCACCTTTCATCCGGCGTCCTTCCGTCGGTCCTCGTCCGGCGTCCGTCAACAATTTCTTTTAACGACATCTAAACTACTGGGCCGATTTACACCAAATTTTACAGAAATGTTGCTTAGGTGGTCCCCTTCAAAAATAGCTAAATGAATTGAAATCCATGAAAAACTCTGGTTGCTATGGCAACAAACAGTGAAATTTTAAGAAAATCTTTAAAATTCTTCTTCTTCTCAACCAGTAGTCCTACAGACTTAAAACTTGGCATGGATGATCAGTTCATAGACCTGAATTGAAATAGCTAAAATCATATCTTTTGGGCCACCAGGTGTGGAGCACCAGGGGGGAGGGGGTAGTACTTTGGGTAAATTTTGTAATCTTCAAGCTGCTTCTTCTTCGGAACCAGGAGTCCTACAGACTTGAAAATTGGCATGGATGATCAGTATATGGACCTTTATAAAAATAGCTAAAATCATGACTGTAGATTCACCAGGTGCGGAGCACCAGGGGGGAGAGGGTAGTACTTTTGTGAAAATTTTGTAATCTTTAACCTTCTTCTTCTGATGAATCTGGAGCCTGACAGATTTGAATATTGGCATGGATGATCAGTATATGGACCTTTATAAAAATAGCTAAAACCATGACTGTAGATTCACCAGGTGCGGAGCACCATGGGGGAGAGGGTAGTACTTTTGTGAAAATTTTGTAATCTTTAATCTTCTTCTGAACCACAAGCCCTACAGACTTGAAAATTGGCATGGAGGATCAGCTCATAGACCTTCATATAAATAGCTAAAATCATGACTGTAAAGCCACCAGGTGCGGAGCATCAGGGGGGAGGGGGAGTACTTTTGTGAAAATTTTGTAACTTTAATCTTCATCTTCTAATGAACCAGGAGCCCTACAGACTTCAATATTGGCATGGATGATAAGCATATAGATCTTAAATAAAATAGCTAAAATCATGAATGTAGGGCCACCAGATGCGGAGCATTAGGGGGCAGGGGATAGTACTTTGGATCAATTTTGAAATCTTTAACCTTATTCTTCTCCTGGATCAGGAACCCTACAGACTTGAAAATTGTCATGGGTGATCAATATATTGTCATTAATACTAGCTAAAATCATGACTAGGGTCACCAGGTGCTGAGTGTCTTGGGGAGGGGGTAGTACTTTGGATCATTTTTGAAATCTTTAAACTTCTAATGAGCCAGGAGTCCTACAGACTTGAAAATTGGTATGAATGATCAGCATATGGACATCAATTGAATTAGCTAAAATCATGACTGTAGATTCACCAGGTGCAGAGCATCTTGGGGGAGGGGGAGTGCTTTGTTGAGAATTTTGAATCCCTACAGCCTTTATATTTGACATGGATTGATCAACTCATTAAAGAAAACTTTAAAAGTCTCAGACTCAGCCTGTATATCTGGCATTGATTTGCTGATCACAGACCTTTTATGAAAAAAGCTTAAATAAATAATGACCAGGTGAGGAGCAGAGGGGGGAGGATTATTTCAAATGTTATCTGATTGAATAAGTGAAAATCTCTTTTTCTTTGGTTGCATGGACGTACATAGGTAATGAAGCTTTTTTCTCAGGTGAGCGACCCAGGGCCAACGGTCCTCTTGTTTATTTTATGCAGTTCCCAGATGGTCCCTTTTCGCGTGACTGTCATGTTTTCAGTGGACTAAGATCATTTCTCTGATCGATATTCAGTGGAAACTGAAGATCAATTTCTAAAAATCGAAAAGATATCAACCAAATATCAGGCCTGTGGAGCGAATCGGCTGCTTATGCAGCTCTAGTTAGCTCCACTGGCTGAAAGCCACTGGGGCTATTGTCATGGCGTTGTGTCCGTCGTGCGTCCGTCCGTCCGTGCGTGCGTCCGGTCGTAAACTTTTCTTTAAAAATCTTCTCCTCAGAAACTACTGGATGGATTTCAACCAAACTTCACAGTAATGATCCTTGGGTGACCCTCTTTCAAAGTTGTTCAAGAAATTTTGATCCAATGAAAAACATGGATTTAAAGGGCGTGGCTTATTTCCAAATATGGTAAAAAGTGAGTTTTCTCAGATTCTAATCAATGGATACCAATTAAATTTTCCATGAATAATCCTTGGGTGACCCTTTATCAGTCTACTAAAAATCATTGTGATCAAATGGAAAATATGCATTTTATGGGCGGAGGTCATTTCTCTATATGTTACATAGTGGAAACTTTGAAAATCATTTTCTCTTAATCTAATTGATGGATATCAACCAAATTTCACTTGAATGATCCTTGAGTGACCCTTTATCAGTCTACAAAAAATCATTGTGATTGGATGAAAAATTTGTATTTTATGGGCGGAGGTCATTTCTCTATATGTTATAAAGTGGAAACTTTGAAAATCAATTTCTCAGGATGTAACTGATGGGATATCAACCAAATTTCACTTGAATGATCCTTGAGTGACCCTTTATCAGTGTACCAAAGATTATTGCGATCGGATGAAAAATTTGTATTTTATGGGCGGAGGTCATTTCTCTATATGTTATATAGTGGAAACTTTGAAAATCAATTTCTCAGGATGTAACTGATGGATATCAACCAAATTTCACTTGAATGATCCTTGAGTGACCCTTTATCAGTTTACAAAAAAATCATTGTGATTGGATGAAAAATATGAATTTTATGGGCGGAGGTCATTTCTCTATAAGTTATATAGTGGATACTTTGAAAATCATTTTCTCAGAATGTAACTGATGGTTATCAACCAAATTTCACTTGAATGATCCTTGAGTAACACTTTATCAATTTACCAAAAATTATTTTGATTGGATGAAAAATATGCATTTTATGGGCAGAGAGGTCATTTCTCTATATATGTTATATAGTGGAAACTTTGAAATCATTTTCTCAGAATTTGATTTTTGGATATCAATTAAATTTCACTGGAATGATACTTGATTGACCCTTTATCAGTGTACCAAAAATTATTTTGATTGGATGAAAAATATACATTTTATTGGTGGAGATCAATTCTCAATATGTTAAATAGTGGAAACTATGAAAAACATTTTCTCAGAATGTAAATGATGGATATAAATCAAACATTTTTGGTATGATCTTTGGGTGACCCATTATCATGCAGTCAAAAATGATTTTGATTTGGTGAAAAATATGTCTTTTAATAGCAGAGGTCATTTCTCTATCTGTTATATAGTTGAAACTTTGAAAATCATTTTCAACATCAGTAGAACCCCAAATATCTAAAAATCTAGTCAAAACATTTATTTGCTTTTACAAGAATTTCAAGCCTGTGGAGCGACTCAAGCCATTCATGGCTTTCTAGTTTTTCATACCCATGCCCCTTTGGTCAAATTTTTTGCCGATGAATAGCTTGAGAAAAGTTAAATGATGTTTGTGACGAGTATCTGTCACAGTGAATGCCATTTGGGTGGCAATTAGCCATCAGGGTCTGAGATTATGAATTTTAATCGTGCTCAACTGAGAATTTGTTCTAATATAGAATTGAAATAAATATATAAGCATCAAAGATAATATAGATAAGTTGTTACAGTATTTTTATAGCCGCCGCAAAAGCTCAGTTGGTAGGGCGTCGGACTATCATACAAAAGGTCCCAGTTTCAATTCCCAACGGCGGCACTCGTCCTTTTCGACTATTTGTCTTCCACCAATAGGTTTATAACGTAGACCTGTGCGAGATAGAAGTAAGGAATTGGTGTACTGGTAGGATTGGTGTTAGAACTACAAGAGATCCATTGTTAAATGCTCCAGCCGGCGCGATATAACTGAAAGATTGTTGAAAGCGGTGTAAAAGCCAATTCAAATAAACAAAACGGTATCTTTTATGTTTATACACGTATTTTGATATTCAAATAGAATTTAAGCTTTTATCTACGTTATAAATTTGAAAAAAAAAGTTTCAGTTGAACACGGAAAGAAGTTTTATAATCTTGGTCCCAGATTCTCGCTGTGATTAGCGGTAATAAATACTACTTGCAAAAGTAGGGCTTGTGCTAGCTTTTCAATAGAAATCATAGACCCCTTGACGATAAAATTTTGGAGGTCTAAACTAGTTTTTAAAGGGTCAAAAAGCGTTCAAACTAATATGTCTATCAGTTTAAAATGACTGTAGGCCCACATAAATGAATCTACGTAATCAATAAATTGTTTATATTGACTCATTTATATAGATCCCTTATTATATGAAAAAAATGATTTAAATTATTTTGCGTAGGTTACATCGACATTCAGTAGGCCAAAATGACCCCACCCCCTACAATACATTTTTGATGATCAAAATGGAATTATTGGGGGTCAAAACCTGGGGCCCGTTTTACTAAACATCTTACGATATTTTTTTGCGTAAGTAAAAAATTAAAGTTGCTTCTACAGTAGTAACTAAATGTGGAATTCTGCCATGCAACATCGCATTGGAATCGTCTTCTAAAGACGATTTCAATGAGATATTGCAAGGCAGAATCCACCAATGAATGAAAACACCAGATACGATTCTTGATTTTGACTTACGATTATTTTTTTCGTAAGATCGTTAGTAAAACGGGCCCCTGGTTTTTATAGGGTCAAATACGATACTACTAAAGAATGTTGCTATAAAGTAGTTTTATTCGAAGAAAAGCAAATACAGATATCCAAATTATTAACAAATGGGACCCGTCACACGAAAAGGGACAATCTAGATAGTGCGTAAAGAGTCGATCCTTGTCAGGCTGTGCGAACAGCACAGGCTGACTAGCGGCGAAACTTTTCGAACTTTGCCTATTTTTTTAATCTAGAATAATCAAGCTTCCTTCCTGTGAAAGAATCTTTGAAATGCTACCTTTGTTTGACCTGTCCACTCCTAGATCCAATCTCCTTTCCAAGTATTCATTTTACGAGGTTACCAGATAGACCTTTTTCGCTTGACGGGTCACAACTATTAAGACCAAAAGTTAATCTTCGGTTCAAGATGATTTTTTTTTATATATAACAAGTAGTCGATTTCTGGGTCTTTTCTCGTTGGACCCCACTTACGAAGTAAGGGGGGGGGGGGGGGGCTATATTAATTTCACACTGTCTGCTCATCCGCTCGTAGACAATTTACGTTTGTGTACTTTAACTTGAGAGCAAATCGACCTAAAATCGTGAAACTTAATACATGTACAATTGTTGTCCATGACCTTAGGAATGCCCCATTGTTTTGGGGTCACAAAGAAAAGATCAAGGTCACAACTACTTTGTCACTTTGTTTAAGGAATTGGGCAAAACGCCGGTGAGGGGTTATAGTGTGCTTTGCGTCGGATCGAGGTTTTTTACGCGCAATAATAAAAGCTTACAAGTCTAGAATATGCTGTAAACAGCAAAGAAAAGGTTGATCAATACAGACATTGCTATAAGATCTCTGCATGCCTACACAAATAAAAAGCCAAAGTACATGTACACTGAATCTGGTTCAGATGTGATTAATTAGTATTGATAATGGGAACATTTTCTTTATATTAAAAAGACACCCTGATCGTCATCAGTGACATTCGGTTCGTCAAACTGCGCATTATCATATTCATCAAGGTCACCCTCGTCAAGGTCAAGGTTTCCAGGATTGAATTCTTCCGTGCTGGGTTCCGTGTCGATGTTGTTTGTTTCGAGCAGGTCGAGTGCAGTTTCGGCATCACTAGGTGATGGAAGTTTGAAGCAGCTGAAATCATGGTCCACGGGAAACTGCTTCCACTGCAAAAAATAATTACGATTTTGATGCCAATCGTCACAGAAAAAAGGATTTATGTAATTCCAAATTAAAACAGAAATTATAAAGCCGCTCTGGTTAAGTATATATAACAGCCAATGCATGACATTTCCTACAAATTCAAATGTGGGCCAAGTAAGAACTAACCAGCCTGTGCATCTGCACAGTCTGGCCAGGGTTTTCCTTTTGCGCTTTGTAGATAGAAAAGGTCCCAAAGGGCAGTCAGACAATCTTATATTTATACTACGTGGCAGTCAATGTTGCTTTAAAGTTGGCCCTTCACGCACAAGTCAAATTGTTGGAAATGTCACGCACAGTCACATATAATATTCATGCAACTTTCATCCAACATTTGACCAAAGTCGGTGTCATTTGTATCCCCTCAATGGACGTATGAAAAGTAATAAGCCAAAGTGGGATGAGATCTCGTGCTACGTATAATATTTAGTTATACTAGCGTAAGAAAGGGCAGGGAGACGTATGTTGGTGCACCAGCCACCATGATAAACTGCAGTTATGTTAGAGGTGGCATTTAACCCCACATAAAAATCCGCCGCTTTCGAAATAGCATATACATTATTAATGATCATTCGACCTTCAACTTAAATTATTTTGAAAGCGATCTCTGTTTGGCCTCTGCTTGCTCTTTTCATACAGGTAATAACATCGTGAAAATGACATACGAGGGATGTTCAATTTTTATCCGGATTAGGTCAATAAATCATGATTGATTTATCGCTATGTGAAAAAAGTATACTCATATTATATGCATTATATGCTCAAACTTGCCAAAACCTGAAGCATTTGAACGATGTCTATTCATTTCCCACGCAAACATAAATACGTGGGTATTAGGTGGCGGCGCACGGTACATGCCGCTAGCGACGTTGTCGAAAATTGAGACATTTGATGTGTAATTAGCTTGTCTTGACTCGTTATTCATGGAAGAAAGATGAATTCAGTGTTCCTGCAATAAAGCTGTGCTTTTTATGTTTGTATGAGGTAAAATCGAATGGTGCAAAATCAAAGTTCTCGGAAAGGTGCCCCTTAGAAAATCGCCTATATCTTCCAGAGACCCGGCATTTGACGTCGGTACAGTCGCTTGGATAAGTTTCCCTCTGTCCGTTCTTTCTCTTATCTCACGGGGCACGGAAACGTCTTCACCGAATAAAAAAAAAGCATTTAAAAGAATGAACCATTCCCTTTTAGCGTGACAAGTATTTGATTTATGTCTTTCGGTATTTTTGTAGATTTCGAATGGAATAATCAAAAATAAAAATTCTGAGCATTCATTTGACGTCGTCTAGAACGTTCCGAAAAACTTACCGAACCGCATTTTAAACGAACCTTGTCGAAAAGTTCTACGGTCAAATTACTTCAAATTAAGACAAGGCATTTGTAATACTTATTCCAGCAACACAATTAATTTTCAAGTCTTTCAACAGTTAGAAAAGAAAGAATATTTACAAACGAAGACCAAATATATGGATTATTTTATCTGCTGCGCCGGGTACTCGTTACCATGGCATTCTATATGGCAGATGCGCAAGCGCTATATTCGATAACTAAACAAATTTTACATAACCATATGTGGATTGAATTCAGACATCGAATGATACCAAATTTAGTTTGATTTCTTCAAAAATAAAATTTTGCGAGGCAAAATCCGGTTAATTTCTTAACAACCCTCGTACATCTCAATCAAAACAATTCTAAATCGTTCACTTGGCAATCCATTTATTATTTCATTCAAAATACTCACCCAAACCAATCAAAACAGCTCTAAAATCAGTAATAAGATTAGAATAAACAGCTACATTCGATACATTTCAAGCTAAAACAAATCGTGGGAACACTTTAATAATTGAAATCATACGCGCCTGATAGGTTCTTAAAGAAATAGGTAGTTATTTATAAAAATAAAATGCATTTCGACGCTTTTTTTCCAAATTTCGACGTTGGGGTAATTAACTCTGATGCCATATTGTAGAAATTCCGTACGGTGAAACGTCATTAAAAGTGATTTCTTTGACAGTTTTACACGGATTGAAGACTATAAAGTGATATGGGTTATGGTAATAAATCGAAGAACAAGGATAAAAAACGTAAAAAAGGGAGCAGTAGTAGTGACGAATCACAAATACACAATAAACAAGTAAAGAAGGGAGGTGCGGCGGGGGTATCGACCTCCGTTAAAGTAAGTGACATTCTAAATCAAACTAATACAGTCTTATACCAAGAAGATCTTCCCGTTTTCAACACAGATATGGCTACGAGCATGGAATCGGCTGACAACAGTACAATAAATAAAGAATTACACACAACTGCTCCGTCGAACTCTGATTTAATTGACTTCATGACAAAATACAAGATAAGCTCACTGAAGTAAGTAAAAAACTTGAAGTTCTCGATACGTTGGAGAAGAAAGTCAATGATTTTGATGGTCAACTGAAAAAACTGACACAATCTGTACAGAAAGATAGATTTGAAAATGAACAAAAGCTAATCGTAGTAAATGAAAGATTGTCGAACCTTGAATACGGCACGGGTCAAAACACAGACAATATTAAAATACTTGAAGAAGAAAACAAAAAGCTGAAGGATAACCTGACTTACCTACAATCCCAATCCATGCGGAATAATTTGTTATTCTGTAATATTGCTGAAACTCTGAATGAAAAGCCCGAAGAAACTGAAACAAAGCTACGTGAATTTATGAAAGATAAACTGAAGATGGCAAATGACCTTGTTGATAAAATGCAGCTTGAGAGAGTCCATCGCATTGGGCCACAAGGATCATCTTTTACTTGCAGAAATATAGTTTGTAAGTTTGCTTTCTTTAAAGATCGCGAAGAGGTAAGAAGGAACAGCTATCTTCTGAAAGGGTCAAGCATCTATATTCAGGAACAATTTCCAAGTGAAATTGTGGAGAAGAGTAAAAAACTTATGCCAAAACTAAAAGATGCCAAAAAGGAAGGCAAAAAAGCTTGGCTATCCTATGATACGCTATATATAGAAGGTGTACCGATGAAAGATTAGGATCGACAGGAGGATGTAAATGACTCAGGGATCAATGTGACAGTGTGGAACTGTAACGGTTTGTCCGCAGATAAACTTGAAAGTGATTCTTTTGTTAACTTTCTTAGAACTAATGAAATAATTATTCTTACCGAGGCATGGACAGACAAAAGTTCGAAAATTGATATAGATGGTTACAAATGTTACAACTTTTACCGTAAATATAAACATAAACGTGCTAAAAGAAATAGCGGTGGTGTCGTTATTTACGTTAAAAACAATTTCGCAAAGGGAATATCAATTGTGAAAAATAATCATGATACATTAATATGGTTAAAACTTGACCACTCATTTTTCAAATGTGACAGAGATTTTTTTATTTGCGCTGTATATTTGTGGCCAAAAGAGTCTCCAATGCGAAACGTACTAAACGTCGATTTGTTTGAATTGTTAGAAAACGATATTTATTATTTTAAGCAGAAGGGCAAAGTTTTATTGTCTGGTGACTTTAATTGCAGGGTTGGCAAATCTAAAGATTACATTTTACACGACAAAATCAATAGCGACTTAGATTTGAATGATTATTGTATAGATGAACCCTCAGACAGGGCCTCTCAAGATTATACATGTAATACAAGGGGAAAATCACTAATTGAATTGTGCAAGTCAACGTCGCTCAGTATATGTAACGGTAGACTCGGGGCCGATAAACATACAGGTGCATTTATCTACTATGCAAAACTGTCCAGTACACCGTGTATCAACGTACACCGGATATAGCGATTAGTGAGTCGAGGGAAATATCCACGAAGTGGGATCCATGGTTAGTATTTCTTTTATTATTTCTGTGTTTGTTGTGATTTTACTTAGTGAAAAACGAATTTACACCACTGAGGTAGTCGGTTATGTTTGTCTTTTTGGAAAACATGAAATAATTTGTTTCTGTCATAGAATAAAGGAAAATAAACCGTCTAATCACTGACAATTTTCTTGGCCTTCTGCGAAATCGAATGAAAATGCTCATATTTTACGTAACTGGCCCACGATTTACTTTGCTATACTTTCTTTGTTGTCCAAAGATTTTACATACTAAATTTTACAGCGAGATTATTTTTTGTTTTCGGAATATTTAGATAGGAAAAAATCTACCGGTGTACGGCCTTTAGCAGACAATTTCAAATCAGTGTACGAACGATAGAAAAAGTAGTGTACGAATATAGCTCAAGGGAAGGGTAAAATATCCTTACTTAAACGAGCGCAAAATAAGAAATTATGTATGAAAACGCCTACATGACTCTGTAGTAACATTTTGGCGTTTTCGATTAGGATTCTTTTCTAGTTTTTTTGCGAAAAACGGGGGAATCGTTAATCATATTGATTAAAAGATATAGATGATAATCATTTACAGAACTTTATGAACCTCTTAACATAATTTTTCATTACATTGATTGTAAACATATTTTAGCATGGTTTTCTTAGACAACGGCTAGTCCCGTTGCAGAAGGCAACTTCCTGTGAAACTAAGTTGTTTCGTTGAATTCAATTTATAAGCTAAAATTTCGCATTTCTACAGATTAAGCGTCAGGTTAATGTCAGACTAGTTTTACGAACTGTTTCAGAATCGGATAGCAGGTCGATTTCTTGTAATTTATCAGAATACTATCATTTAAATGTTTACCCTATCGTCCTATGTCATTGAATAATCGCGGCGTTTTTACTATGGGGTCTTTGATTTTTACAAGATACCTTTCTTTATCAAAATATTAACAGATAGAGAGAAAAAGATGTGATTTTTAACAAGGTTGTTAAAGAATCACGATTCCACCCAAAACATTTGAGCGGCTTCAGACGATTTATGATATTCACATGGTAATAATTGACGCGTATTTTCGAACCATGTTTATTCACGCACATCAATATGACCGATAACAATATTGAATTGACATATATTTCCTATATCCCTATATCGAAAAATACCGAAAAATAAGAACCAACGAATACGTTAGAAAGACATCATCAAAATCCATTTCAAGCCTGTCTCAATTGTGGTTCAAAATGGAAGCGCTTGGGAACGATTTGATATTCGAAACGCATGACTGGTTGAAATACCGTTTACCTACATCATGCAAACGTTCCCAGATAGGTAGGGTATACAACAATAAATATAAATCGGATTGGTCTCTTTACCGTTTTGAAATTGATAGATTAGCCGAAGCCACATACAATTGTTTTACAATCTAATTTCGTTTTGTAGACCTACTACACAAAATCAAGACACAATCTCTTGCAGTCGAAGGCTGTTGCTGTAAGAAGGTCTTGGTGACAAAGTTAGCTTAGTTTTAGAACGGATCTCCACATGGGGATTTACATGGTACCGTTGCTTTAACGTTCTGCAAACGTTTTAATCGTAAACATATGACAGGCTTTGGCAAGTTAGTGTATACAAATTTATCGTAATGATACAAGGATACTAGTAAAATTGTAATTACGAATCTCAGGCCTCGAGGTCCGCCCTGTCTTCTGAATGAAAACGTTCGAGAAACAATATGCAAATTTTGCCCTACACAAGCATTTGCGTGCAAAGCGCGGTTTCATTTTCGAAAATAACAGGCGTTTTGGTAACTTAACGCAGGGCTGGTCTGACTGCCAAACAGGGACAAGGGGTGTACAAAACGGACACGGCGGAAGAGCAAAGGTTTAGAAAGCGCTCAAAACTTTCTGAGCGGACGAAATTTGAGTAGGTGGGCCCTCGAAGTAAAGAGCGTATGCAAAACCTATGCACCGGGTACAAAACCGAAATTATCACCATCGCATTCGAAAAATATATCGCCGAATTAAGGGTAAAATAGACCCTCGTTGCAGACAGTTCACCAGACTCGATGTGACGTCACTGTCTGGATTTCACAGTCATTGCCCCCTATGACCCAATTACTCTAGACTTCACTTGGTTGAGCAGAAAGTGGGATGGATATACTTTTTGAATAGTTAAGTTTCATTGGCTAAAAAGCAAAGGCGATCGATAGAGACTTTGCTGTGCGTCTCAAACACCCAGAGCATTTAAATTGTAAAAGACCATTAACATAACAATACATGCGCATGTTAAGAAAATTTACAGGGTAAGAAAACGTATAATTTATAGGGGTATAATTTATGTAATAATTTGTTGTTGTTGTGTGTGTAGGGGGGGGGGGGGGTATGGATTCTAACGTAATTAAAATCGACTGACTGACTGAATGGGGTTTAACGCCGCTTTCAACATTATTGCAGTTATATCGCGGCGGCTGGAGCACCTAACAATGGATCCCTGGTATTTCTCACACCAGTACTACATTCTTTCCTGTCTCCAGCTGCTATCTCACATTGGTTTACTATTATCAACCCATTGGTGAGAGACAAATAGTCGGAAAGAATGAATGCCGCCGTCGGGAATCGAACCCGGGACCTCTAGATTGACAGTCCAACGCGCTACCAACTGCGCTATGACGGCGGCTTCAATTAAAATCGCCTTAAGATATAATGATAAAATTTGTTAATCTTATTATCAACCTATAACTCTCTTAAATAGCGTACATATTTAATGCTTAGAAAAGTTCATGGTTGGTCGTTTTCGCGATGTATGATTAAGTTACTTGTATGTTATTAGCTCACCCGAGCGCAAAGCGCTCAAGGTTAGCTATTGTGTCCGATTAATGTCCGTCGTCCATCCGTTCGTCTGTCCGTAAAGAATTACAAAAAAATCTTCTCTGAAACTACTGATCAGAATTTGACCAAATTTCATTGATTATGATCCTTAAGTCATAGGCCTACTTTTTCAAAATACTTCAAAGATTTTGAATCGGGGTCAAAATGGAGTCAAAAGCTTAAATCTTAAAAAAAATCTTCATCTCTGAAACTACTGATCAGAATTGGACGATGTTTCTTGAGTCATGATTTTTTTGGGTCAAAATGGGGTCAAAACAAGGATTCCAAGAAAGGGTCAAAATGTCAAATCTTAAGATAATCTTTTCCTCTTCAACTTTTAGTCAGAATTCAACCAAACTTCACAGATATGATTCTTGCAACATATTCTTTCGAAATATTTCAAAGAAATTGACCCTAGGTCACTAAAGGGATCAAAAGGTCAAATATTAAAAAAAAAAATTCAGACGAAAC
Organism: Fragum whitleyi; assembly: GCA_948146395.1. Lineage (NCBI taxonomy): Eukaryota > Metazoa > Mollusca > Bivalvia > Cardiida > Cardiidae > Fragum > Fragum whitleyi. The sequence continues at coordinate 79,617,476 of OX411543.1, forward strand.
TACTGGTCAGAATTTGACCAAATTTCACAGATTTGAACTTTGGGTCATACTTTTAAACCCGTGTTAAATTTTTTTTAATATATGTTTGAAGGGGACTTACTTTAAAAGTCTTACCGCGGCGGCTGGTGAACCTAACGACAACATCGATGCTGACAACACTTGGACAATGTCTATGCTTCGGATATACCCATGAAGCACGGCCGTGATTAAATTGTTTAAAAGATCGTATTTCAATTTTGTTATCTAATCATACGACGACGACAACTACGGTACCGACAACAAATGGACAATGCCCATGTTTTGGATATATCCAGGAAGCTTGGCCATGTTTATACTGATAAAAGCAACAGGGGCATTCAAAATAAAACACAAATGATTCTCACCGAAAGAATGGTCACTATTTACAATTGAAATTAAAATCATATCTTCAAACTGAGTAAGGGATAAAAGAGCAGTAACAGTACGACTCGTCTGATCTTGATATCCAAAATTTGGAAAGGATGAAAGAGATGCCAGTAATGCTGAGTTTCTTTGCTCTTTAAGTCGAGACAGAGAAAATGACAGCGAGGATCTCGCTGATCCCAATTTATACATATCATACTTGTCTAAAAGCACACAATTACCAAGGTTTGACTATAACATTATACTGAAACAGTTTTTCATTTGTGGTAAAGATTCAATTAGTCATGACAACTGCATTGGTAAGGGAAAAAGGCTCCATCGAATGTACAAAGGACAAAAAGATAACTTTATCCATCAAACACGTTTTAATTTAGCGCTAGACAATCCATTTAAGAAATATTTTTTCTTGCTATAGGCCGTACACTATTAACGGGAGATTTGCTATACGACGTACACCATCTCCCTATAGGCCGTACACCGGGAGAAGAAACGACATGTGAATTTATCGGTATATTCACTTAATACAAAAGGCAGGAGTGTTTCTAGTGATTTTCTGTGTTACGGTAGGCAATTTATCATGGGTTTTAGTATGAGAAACTCTAAAAATTCAGTCAAAACAGTATTTTCGCGATGGACAAACGGAAATCATCGGTGATTAGGGGGGTATCTTTTTTAATTGTAGCCGCTTATGGATGCTAACCAATCATTTGATACGGGTTGATAGCTACATGATTATATCAGTAACGCCTGTCTTGTATGCTTATAGGAAAGTTTTACGTGATTTAACAAAAAAAAAAGAGAAAAAAAGCTCACCTTGCACAACACCCCGTGACATTTCCCTCGACTCACTAATCGCTATATCCGGTGTACGTTGATACACAGTGCAGTAGTTTAATTGACTATTTGTTAATGGATAAAAAGGATTTTTTTTTGTATAGACCAGTTCAGGATTGGAGAATTTACTATATATAGTGACCATGCACCACTAGAATTCAAACTAATTTTTTCCTCTCACTCCGTTTAAAAAAGTTGATAAACAACAAACGACGTACATGTATAAATGGTCAAATGATAAAAGAGATTCTTTTAGAGGTAGACTTATATCAGAATTAGATAATCTTAATCGTGTTATCTTACGATCAGATCGGTCAGACAAATCAAGTGTTGAGAACATGGTCTCTCGATTTTTTGAGATTCTTTGCAACGCTGCAAAACCTCTTTTCGAACATAAAGTATACTCACGGTCAAATAAAAGTTCATACCGGTTTAAAAGTAAACAATGGTTTGACAACGAATGTTTTACTGCCCGAAACAATTATCTCGAAGCTTTAAAATCCTTTAATTCCGAGAAATCAACCGCAAACAGGGAAAACCTTTGTAATAAAAAAATGATTTATAAGAAGTTAATCCGCTCTAAGAAGTACCGATTTAAAATCGAACAATCAAAACGATTTGAAAATTTGCGTAAAAAAAGCCCAAAGGACTTTTGGAAATTTTTCCAAAAACAAAAGGAGCACACCGATAGCGACATCAAATTAGATGACTTCAAATCCCACTTTTCGCAGCTATACAACGATATTACGACAAATATTTTATCAGAGGTTGAAGATTTCTCCAAAAATCATGATTTTAAAGCAGACGATTGTCTATATGATGAATTAAACATGCCCATTTCATACAGCGAGGTCGATTCGGTTATAAATAGTTTAAAACGAGGTAAAACACCGAGCCCGTCCGACGATATGCTAAATGAATATTTTATTGAATCAAAAGATATAGTATGTGGTCATTTAACAGACATGTTCAATATCATATTAGACTCAGGCAATTTCCCAGAAATATGGTCTAAAGGTTGTATTATCCCCCTTTACAAGAAAGGAGAAAAAGATGACCCCAACAATTACCGCGGGATAACTCTAACAAGCAATTTAGGGAAAATATTTACTAGTATACTAAATTCTAGAGTCGAAGCATGGTTTGAAAAGAATAATCTTCTTTCTGATTCTCAATTTGGTTTCAGTAAAAAATGTGGCACTACCGATGCAGTATTTATTTTATCAAATCTTATCGAACATATTTTGAATTATAATATGCGCTTACCTTGTGCTTTTATAGATTTGAAAAAAGCGCTCGACTCTGTGAATAGAGAAGCCTTATGGTACAAACTATTTAACATGGGTTTAAAAGGCAAAATTCTTAATATTTTTCGTTCAATGTATGAATCGGTTAAATCATGTATCAAACATTGTAATTCTTTCTCGGATTTTTTCGATATATCGGTAGGATTGATCCAAGGACAAACAACGTCCCCGGCATTATTTGCATTATTTTTAGAAGATTTGGGGATTTACTAAATCTAAAGATCTCGAACGTATCCGCCTTAAATTGTGTAAAATGTTGCTCGGGGTTAAACAATCAACAAGTAACGCGGCAGTATACGGCGAGCTGGGTCGTTTCCCTCTATATATAAGTCGATACATTCTTATCCTAAAATATTTCGTCAAAATGTCAAAGTCAAATAACATTCTTACGAAAACCATTTTTAAAGTTATGTTAAATGACATGCCTAACAATAAATCAAACTGGTTGTCCAGAGTCACTTATCTACTAGCAGAAAATGGATTTCTATACGTCTGGGATCAACCGGAAGCCGTCAATGAAAAACATTTAATACCGTTGATCACACAAAGGTTAAGAGACTCCTTTTTGCAAAAATGGAATTCCGATATATCCTCGAACATGACTCTATCTACTTTGTATAGTGAAATAAAAACTAATTTTGAGTTAGAGAAGTACTTAATCGATATAGCGCCAAATCACCTTCGCAAATGCTTAACAAAAATTCGAGTTTCTTCTCACGTTTTAAAGATAGAAACAGGGAGGCATGGACGCGTACGCATACCTCGCAATGAACGTAAATGTGAACGTTGTAATTTGAACTGTATTGAGGACGAGTATCATTTTATTATCGAATGTCCCTTTTATCATGATCTAAGACAAAAATACATAAGAAAATACTACATTGTTAATCCGAGTATGTTCAAGTTCCTTGCCCTTTTGCAAATTAATAACTATAAAATTGTTCTAAATTTATGCAAATTTATTCATTCTGCTTTCGCCTTGAGATATAATACGTAGCCTTGATAAAAATGGAGTTTAATTTACTCTTTTCACGATATCTTTTTCTTGGCATTTTCACTCAATACCTGTTTTTACATAAACAATGCTAATCATTTAAACGTTGATGGAAAAAACAACAACACTGTAATAAAAGGAGAAATTGCTTGCCATCATCGTTTCTCATAGTATATTATAACCAAGTTTATCAAAATTATTTTTATCTAGTACACAGTCGGCACGGTATTTTACATCTTCCGTGACATTAGTTATATGCATTTTACTTATATGTATCCTAAATAGTTATTTACGTCACGCACATGTTGACCAATATTCGTTTTGTTTCTTTGTATGTATCACAATGTACGATTTGTTATGTACAAGTGAAATAAACTATCTATAATTAAAAGATGCAAGCATATAAAACGGAAACAGTTAAAGGAAATATCAAATTTCGTCGAGCCAATTTTTCGGAAAATTAGTTTAATGCTTTTTTTTTTTCAGGTCGCAAATATTTGAAAATTTTACTTTTATTCAATCACATGTTTCTATCTTTTAATATAAGTATTTCCTGATTACATGCCAATGCTCTCAATTTATTTAGCGTCATTTTGGTGCTTTCCATTGAATTGCATCGTCTTAAATACGATCACGGTAAGCGTTTAAGAACTTGTTGGGTCATTTCCGGAAAACACGCGAAATCGTCATTTTTATGACGTCACGATAACGTTAATTCTGAATTGAACCAAAATATATAGATCTACACCGTTAAGATCGCGCTAAAACAAAGTTTCCATAGATACCATTTTTTATGCACTTACATGTATCTCAAAAAACGCTTTTGTCCTCTTTCACCTTTAGAAGACATCCGATGAATTCATGTAGTGGATTACAAAATATATAGAGGATAATCGCTTGTTTCAGTGTAAGATCGATTTATATTTCATTGAGTGAACAACAAAAGCTATATTTTCACGACAAAATTTAGCTTTTGTTGTTCACGAAAAGAAATATCAATCGATCTTACTCGAAAAGCAAACGATTATTCTATTTCTTTAATGCAAAAATGAGACAAAATGTGAAATTTCTAGAACATATTTTCGTTAAGCTCATCATTTTGCACGTGATTGCTATGCAACGTTCATTGTGACGTCACTTATTTCGCCCCGCATAGATGACGTCAGATAGGGTGAAATGCACAAAAGCAGGGTACAAAATTTTGATAATTTCACCGCTTTTGCGGTGAGATTATCAAGTGATAATCTTCCGTTATTTCTCGATAAACCACCGAAAAGCAATAAAGAAATAGAGGATAATCGTTTGTTTCGGTGTAAGATCAATTTATATTCCATTGAGTGAACAACAAAAGCTATATTTTCACGATATCTTTTGTTGTTCACGAAATGAAATATTAATCGATCTTACACGAAAAACAAACGATTATTCTATTTCTTTAATGCAAAAATGAGACAAAATGTGACATTTCTAGGACATATTTCGCAAAGCACGTCATTTTGCGCGTGATTACTATGCAACGTTCATTGTGACGTCACTTATTTCGCCCCGCATAGATGACGTCAGATAGGATGAAATGCACAAAAGTAGGGTATAAGTTTTTGATAATTTCACTGGTTTTGCGGTGAGATTATCAAGTGATAATCTACCGTTATTTCTCGATAAACCACCGAAAAGCATTAAAGAATATAATATAATACACGCATTCACAACTTATACATCGTGGGGGTCGTACATCGTACAGGTTGAATGATATTGCAATGATGTCGGAATACTATTGAATGAGTGCGATCAGCGAGTTTTGAATGAAATTACAGGGGTAAGTACTATACCAATTTTGTTTACCGTGAACAAATAGAATATACTCGTACATACACTTGAGTGCAGTTGTATTCATTTTTTTTTACCTTTTTTTTTTGCGGGGGGGGGGGGCGAGTAGTTTGGTTGAGTGCTTGGAATGCATGAACGATTTAGAATGGCTCAGAAGTGATCGTAACATTTTCACCATGTAATTAACTGTACATGTACGTACCCCTATCCGAATCTTTCCGTAGAGTTTGGCACACACCACCCTCTTTTTGAAGTCGACGAAGTCCACCTCCAAACAAACGTGGGACTTGGCGTAATAGCGCCCAACACCAGGCATCCTTCGACATACCTTCTTCTCTTTCCCTGCCACTGAAATTCATTGAATGAGATATTCTACTTCCATGATTTTAGAGAACATAGAAAATGGGCTCCCAATGACTCGATAGTTAGGCTCATAAAGCCCATTGCTTAAGTTTTTGTGGCCCCTGCTTTAAATTTATAATATCTTTTATCTATTTATAAATTTATTTTGACCTATTTATGTTTTAGTCGGTAAATTATGAGTCTTCTCTGGATAAAACTTCACAAAAAATATTGTATAGTAATGTACTTTTTTGGTATCAACTTCAGAGAAGAATTGAAAACTGTTTTAAAATACAGTCTTCAATTCATCTCTGAAGTTGATCCCCAGATGGTCCTAAGGACTCGCATTAGAGATGTTTGAGAGTACTGGTCCTTATTTATATTTTTATGCAAAACCTGCGTCCTTTGAAACCCTGTGACTTCCATCTACTAAAAGGTTCATCACACACGCAATAATGTGTCGCTTTTAAGACAACTGAATATTTTGTCAGAAAATGATAAAGTGTTGCGATCCTCCAAAGCTCTGAATTCAGCGTCTTACGCGGAGGTCGAGTAGTTGATACAGTTAAGGGCATCCATTGAAATTGATAAGATAAATGATTTGGAAATGATTTTGGGAGGAAATTAAAAGAGTACGATGAGGTGGTATTGAGTGAAAATAAAGGGAGGTATTCCAAAATCACTAATTTTGTTCAGGATGAACAAAATTAGCGATATTTATTACCTCCTTTTAATAAAATATGCATACGAGTTCCATAAAAAGCTTTCTATTCTTTCAAGAACCAATCAGACACTTATGATTTTAATTGTGTTAATGAAATCGCGCTTTTTTCTAGCTATATTTTTTATTGCAGTTGTTTATCTTATTTTCTTTGTGAAATTTTGGAGCGTTTTTGAATGGTTTGAGTGAGTGTTTTGGAATGAATTAATGGAGCGTTAAGTTAGCGTTTCAGAATGGTTTTGATTTAGATAAATGTTAATTTCACAATGTAATTCACTGTACAGACACCTCTGGATGGACAAAAAAATTGAAAGGTTGCCTTTATGAAGATGAAGTTATCAAGTTCAATATGAATCAAATTGCTTTTGGTGTCAATAATCTCAATTTCGGGTTACCACCGTTGTCTAAAAAAAATTCCGAACAACCCTCGTATAACACGAATTTCAAAGAGGTTTTCTTCAAATTTTATGTAGCCGCCGTCATAGCGCAGATGGTAGTGCGTCGGACAGTCAATCTAGAGGTCCCGGGTTCGATCCCCAACGGCGACACTCATACTTTCCGACTATTTGTCTCTTACTAATGGGTTGACAATCGTAGACGTATGTGAGATAGCAGCTGAAGGCTAGGAAAGGATGCGGTGGTTGTATTGGTGAGTGAAATACCAGGAAGCTATTGTTAGGTGTCCAGCCGCCGCGATTTAACTGAAAAAATGTTGAAAGCGACGTAAGACTCCGTTCAATCAATAGAGTTTTATGTATGTATTCCCCCCCCCCCCAAATGGAAGGATCGATACACAAGCCTATTAATATCATTATTATTATTATTATTAATATTATTATTATTATTATTATCATTATTATTTTTATTATTATTATCATCATTTTTATTATTATTATTATTATTATTATTATTATTATTATTATTATTATTATTATTATTATTATTATTATTATTATTATTATAATAAAATTTTTTATTATTATTATTATTATCATTATTATTATTATTATTTTTATTATCATTATTATCATTATTATAATAATCTTGTTATTGTTGATCATGAATCGAAATGACACAAAAACCCCTATATGTAAGAAAAAAATGTAATTTAATTAATTGTAAATTATAACAAACAATCTATTCTTCTATCTCAATATTTCCCCTGGTATAAAATCACGGAGGCGTAAAGTTTAAATGGATACATAAGATTGGATATAAAGCAAGGTGTGTTTGTGAAATACGAATACCCCCGAAACTGCCATTTTTAAAGTTTTGACCTTGACAGATGACCTTGACTTTGTCACTTGACCTTGGTATCAGTAGATGCGCTTTATCGAGAACTGTCATCATGCAACATATGAGTTTTGTATCCTAAATAGCCTCGAAGTAATTGTAAATATTATTTTTTTTGTAAAGTTTTGCAGACAGACAGGCAGACGGACAACGGTAAATCAATAAACCGATCTTTCGATGCGGAGGCATAAAAAGAAATTCAATATTCTTACTCGATACGACTCTGTTGAAAACAGTCTTGTGGTTCAGGGTAAGAGCGAGTCTGGTTGTGTTAGTATTGGCTACAGCTCTCATTCGTAAACAGGCTGAAAATATGGTACGACTTTTATATAACAGCATGAATTATTTAACTGAAAAAGGGATGAATAGGTACTTTATATGTACAGCAAAATCGAGGGGTCAGTGCAATACTATTGTAAGTGACTATGAATATATAAAGTCACAATACCGTATTCGAGTTATACTTGATAGGTTTACCCATTTGAACCTTTCAGAAGTAAATACGGCTTCTATGTACTACAAATCTCATTAGTTTACAGACTGGAAATATTGTACAGTTCCCTTTTTTATAATTTTTATCTTTCTTTCTTTCTTTCCTTTCTTTCTTTCTTGCTCTCTTTCTCTCTTATTTTATATCTAACCTTTAACTCTCTTTCACTTTCTAGAGAATACACGGTTACTCACAGTTTTCTCGCCCTACAAACTCCAAACTTACCCCTAACTCTCCTTTTAGAGAATATAAACCTGTATGTGTTTTGGTAACAGCAATACACGGTTACTCGAAGTTTACTCGCCCTACAGACTCCTCCACAACTCACACCAGTCGCGTCCAAGTCTGAAATAAACGAAATAACGTCAAAAATATGAAAGGTTTAATACTGTTTATATTACATCGTTTGGAAATCAAGTTTTTCTCACTTTGAATTAATCCCTCTCGACTCTGCTTACTCGAGAATGAACCAGTACACGCATCGAAAGTATAGCCCAATAGAAGAACTAAGATCGATGCCTGTACCCGTGGATCGAACTCGGGACCTTTTGGTCAAGAAACTAACGACCTATCGGACACCGCCCTAAAAAATGAATAAAGGATAATGATTTGTTTCTGGTAAGATCGATTTGTCTTTGATTGATAGAACAACAAAAGCTATATTTTCACGATGAGTAAAAATAGCTTTTGTTGTTCTCGAAAAGTAAGATTTGTCGATCTAACACGAAAAACTAATTATTATTTGATTACTAATTATTACTGTTAAGGTAGTAGAACCGTAATAGATCCGCAACATTTCAGCACTCATGAACTTTCACAATGTTGACCAAGGTTTCCTAATGAAAATCATTAGGAAACCTCGGTTAGCACTGTCAAAGTTTATTACTTCCGAAACATTGCGAAACTATTACGGGTCCACTGCCTTAAATTCATTACTTCCGAAACGTTGCAGAACTACCATGTCATTTTGAACGTGATTACTAGACATCATCATAACGACACACGTGAGTCCCGCTAAGATAACCTAAATTAGAGTTTAAAAAAAACTTAGGCACGGTTTATACAAACCTTTGTCGTAGTGATTTCCAAGTTATAATCTAAAGAAATAGTATTTTCTCTTCCCTCCTGCCCAAAGGTGAATTTCTTTCATCAATATTATTCTTTTCTTAAACCAGAGGTTTTGCTAATCCGTTTTTTTATTCTTGGTTATGATTTTACAAAAGATCACTATAATATAAATGAAAGCCTACATGAATATTCGAGTTTCAACAATTTTTAATGTTATTTAATAAATTGTAAATATCGTGTTTTATCGAAACGGGAATAAATATTTTTGCAAATTGTCCAATCATTTGTTCATGTTCATGATGGACGAAATAATAAATGAAAATAAAATAAGATAATTGCAGATTTAAGAAAACCAAGATGATTTTAAGCTTTAACATACCTTGCATCTGATCATACTCGGGAATATTCTGATTCAAGTCGCTTGCAGATAGAACACAAACAATAGCCGCGGATACCAGCGTTACTAACAGAAAATTCATCTCGAGCCCAAACAAACCGTCTTTAATCATGCACGCGCGGAACGAAAAGTCAGTTGAATCGATGGTTTCGGAGCCTTGGGCTTATATAGCCCCAACATCGTACTTGTAATGCAACATGATAAAATCTTGTAACTGAGAAAGATACAAATCTAAGCCAATTGATAAATCGCTATATTAATTGAGGAACAAAATCACAATATTCATATAATTTCCTACTTTGGTTAGACTTTCCCACAAGACAAAGCTGCCCAGCTGCCCAGCATTTCATGTTCGATAACGTACTCGTTGCCCGAGTGGTAAGCGCGCTCGACATGTAACCTTAAAGTTACGGGTTCGAGCCCCACCGGAGGCGGGTACAGTTAATAACATCGTGAAATTGACAATCATTCCGATCAAAACCATTCTAAATCATTAACTCAGCGCTCCATCCATTCATTCCAAACACTCACTCAAATCGATCAAAAACGCTCCAAACTCACTGAAAAACATATAACAACAACTTCGTTCAAACTAATAATAGCTAGGGAAAAAAATCGGGATTTCACTTATTTAATTGAAATTGTAGGCTTCTGATAGGTTCTTGAAGAAATAGGGAGCTATCTAATGAACTTGTATGCATATTTTATTAAAGGGGGGTAATCAATATTGCTAATTTTGTTCATTCTGAACAAAATTTGCAATACTTGATTACCTCCCATTAAATTCACTCAAAAGTCGCTCCACACACTCATTCAATTTCATTCCTAAATCATTCCAAAATAATTTACCTTGTCAATTTCACGATGTTGTTAACTGTAGTGTACATGTACACACATGTATTTGGGCAGTACACTTTACAGACAAAGCCCAACTTCACTCAGCTGTAAAAGTGGATAGCAGTGGTTAGAATCCATTGCCTCCCTCTCTATGTGCAGGATTAGATCTTAAATGAGTTAGGACCACGATGTCGTTCGACCCTTTATCGTGTTGTTCTCGAGTAAAATGAAATTAAAAACGATTAAGAAATGGTACTCTTCTTTCTGTGCAAGTGTCTTATGTGCACATAAGCAATGAACCATTGTTCAACCCTTGCAAGTAGAACTACCGTTAAAAGAAAGCATTCGGTAGACAGATTTCATATTTGGTATGTATTATCATCTAGTGGACCTCTATCAAGTTTGTTCATATCGTGACCCTCGGGCCATATTTGGGCTCCGCCTGTTTTAAATAGAATCAATATGCGAAAATATTCTTCTCTGAAACTAGAAGGAAGCCATTTTTTTTATTATATATGGTATGTAGCGTGATATAGTGTTCAAATCATGACCCTAGGGTCAAATTTAGACTCCGCCTGGGCACATCCCGTTTTGCGAAGAAATAAAAAAGAAAGTGCAAAAACCTTTAAAAATCTTCTCCTCTGAAACCATTTGCTAGACAACTTTCATAATTGATATATGGCATCATCTTATAGACCTCTACCAAGTTGTTTTTTTCATATCATGACTCTGTGGTCATATTTGGGCTCCAACCGGGCGCATCCTGTTTTTCAGCCGCCACCATAGCGCATTGTACAGATGAAAGAAATACCAGGAATCCATTGTTAGGTGCTCCGGCCGCCGCGAAATAACTTCGAAATTGTTGAAAGCGGCGTAAAACCCATTCAAACAAACAAACAAATACTGTTTTTCATAGAAACAAAGTTAGAAAATCTTCATGTGATGTCCGAGTGGTCAATGAGACTCAGGTGAACGACTGAGGACAAAACTTGGTCCACTCGGCCCATAAGTTAATAAACAGTTACAACTGTTCCTTGCTGAGCCATCGAGTTCTGATTTCCTAGACATATATAAGCTATCATCCATGTTTCAGCGTTCTTGATACAAAGTTGTTTAAGACAATTCGACTTATTGAAATCAACACCAGAATTGACAGTTTTTATGCAAATATTTTAATATAGTTCCACCAAGAAAAGTGATTAGCTGAAAAAAAGTTGGTTTTATTTCTCAATGAAAATAACATTGAGCAAGCAGCTAGTTTTTAAGATTACGCACAAAGTAGTACCATCGGACAATTGACTCATTTAAAGAGTTTACTTTTTGTCTTCATGATATTAATTTATACCATGAGAAGAGAGCAAATTTTGAAATCAGTTAGATATGAGATGTAAAACAAAATCACCTTTTTTATGAATCCCCATTTCGTACAGTTTGATACAGACTGATTATGTATTTAGTTTCATACATTTATGAACAAATACCCCCTTTCCCAGCCTGAGCTGCTATCCCACTTAAGTTTAAGATTATCCACTCATTTGTTGGATAAAAATGTCGGAAAGGATATGTGCTGCAGCCGGGGATCTAACTCATGACATCCCAAGAATGCAGATGAGGAGACTGAGTCATTTATCGAACGGTGTGCCTATTGTCTTGAGATCACCTCTTCGGTTTCTGCAAATATAAAATGTGAAATTGATACGCACTCCGCTCAATATCTTTCTTAAGCGCTCACTCGACGCCCAATTTAATCATTCCACACACTTACTCAAACCATTTAAAACCGTGCTAAATCACAAAAACAACCGTAATACCATAATTATACTGATTTGCTTGAATTTCTAAGCCTCTGATTGGTTTCTAAAGACATAGAAATCATATTCACAGTACCTTTATGTACATTTCACTAAATTGATGTAATTAATAAATATAATTGCATTCTATTTCGCGCTTCATTAGGTTTTTCGTTTGATACCTCCATAAATTAAAAAAATACTCTCTGAAATTAGCTGACCAAGTGTATGCAACCACCTGTACAGTTAAGATCATCGTGAAATTGACAGGATAAATGATTTTGGAATGATTTTGAAATAAATTTGAAAGAGTATGTTGAGCGCGTTTTGTGTGAAATTCAAGGGGTGTAATCCAATATCGCTAATTTTGTTCAAGATGAACGAACAATATTAGCGATATTTGTTCCCTCTTTTTAATACAATATTCATACATGTTCTATGAATAGCTTTCTGTATCTTCACAAACTCATCATACGCTTACAAAATTCAATTATGTTAGTGAAATCGTGGATTTAATCTACTGATTTTTATTATGAATGTAGTTGTTGATCTTATCATTTTTGATTTGTTGGTTTGGTTTTCTTTCTGTTTTCTTTTTTTTTAATCCAGAGAGTTCTTGAATGGCTGGAGTGAGTATTTGCAGTGCAAAATCGGAGCGCTGAACGAATAAATTTGAATGGTTTGAACGGAATGATTGTCAATTTCGCGATGTTAAGAGCTGTATGCATAAATTTATCAAAATCTGATGACAATTTCTACCGGTCTTACCTTAAGGTAGTGGAACCGTAATAGTTCCGCAACTTTTCGGAACGCATGATATTTCAAAATGTTGTCCGAGGTTTCCTAATGAAAATCATTAGGAAACCTCGGTTAACACTGTTACAGTTCATTACCTCCGAAACGTTGCGGAACTATGACAGGTCAATTACCTTAAGTATACATTAATTTCAAATTGGGTAAATGGAATATTATTCATTTAATTTAATCGAATTTTAAAATCTGATTATATTTCACATTGATTTAATCCGTTAACAAGGACGGAAGGCCTAATCGAATAACAATTGAACATAATTTCCTCAACATTGTCTTATACTTATATCAAAATCAAGTGCATCCTATTCTCGTTGAGAAGTGTGATAACTCTAATAGACAAAGTGAACTGATAAAATAAACGAAATAAACCTAAATTTTCTTAGTATAGTTACTTAAATCGTAAAGTTGACTATCGCTACGCTAAAAATCAATCTTCGGAGCTTTCTCTCTGCGATCCATTCAGAACTCATTTAAATTTCTCATTCAAAACATTCAAAAACTCATAAAAAATTCCATGATTTCAATGAGTTTCTGGGAAGTTGGAAGCGTCGGATTGGTTTTTACAGGCAAAGTATCCATGATTTCGATGAGTTTCTTGAAGTTGGAAGCGTCGGATTGGTTTTTACAAGCAAAAGTATCTATTTGCAGAAATTTAATGTATTTTTTTTATTAAAGGGAGGTAATAAGAATCGATAATTTCGTTCCCTTTGAACGAAATTAGCGTTTTAGCATTAACCCTCTTTAAATTTCATTTAAAACTCATTCACCCCACTCATCTTATTCCATTCCAAAAGTATTTCAAAATTATTCACCTTGTCAATTTCACAATTTTCTGAACTGTACTCCTGTCACTACTAGAAATAGAGAATAATATGTTAGTGTCTAAAAATAACAAAGTTATCTGGTCGAGGTTTGGAGAATTTATCATACCGAGGCTCTGCCGAGTCATGATAATTTCTCACAGCCGAGACCAGATAACATTGATATTTTAAGACACTCACATGATATTCTACTTATGCCATCATTTTGCAGCGCTAAGTTATACTAAACCATTAACAATAAAAAAAAAATCATTGCACGTGTATGCAAATTGTTTCTAAAAATAGACTGACTGATATCATGTTATGTTATCAGGCAGGTGATATCAGGTCAGTACAGGCTTCATTGCATGAAAATATCAATTAACGGATCGCTGATATTGTTTAAAACCAGTGACCAATCAAATAGCTCATTTGTATGGTTGTTTATCCCCGACATTTTCCACCATTATGTTTCTTTTCGTTTCATTTCCTCCAACCTCAATTTTTTTCTGACAAATAATGTTCAAAGCATCCGAAGCATCCTATCCAAGGATGATCAATTAAGAGATCGCTGCAGTCAATAAAAAACAATCAAACCACTCATTTATAAATAGATAACTGTTTAAACTCGGACAGATTACATCATTTTGTTTGGATTATCTTCTTAAAATAGGCGACTTAAACATCGAAACCACAGCTTGGATCGGCTTTAGTTACGACGTTCAGATCGTCCTCATAGAATTTGCTTTTTGTTTCATGTCCTTGGCCATATATTTTGAAGATAAATACACCAAAACAAACTTCTAAATGGCCACTTGGTTTTTGCTGAACAAATTATATTTCCATTGGTATCTGAAATGGTAAGTAGTATAATTATATTAGAAAAAATCATTTAGATTGAACCCGGTCATTCCGAAATCATTCCTTTTGTCAATTTCAAGATGCTGTTAACTGTAGTCTGATCTTAATCTTCCCTGCATATTTTTCTGGTAAATTACGAGTTAAAATGGGCATAATTCTTGTAAATTTCCTATTCGAAAAGTACATCGAATTTCAACCTTTCGTTGATTTCGTTTTTCGCAACGTCATCTTCAGTAATGTTTGTAGAGTCATATAAACACACGTGCGATATGCCGCTCTTTCATAACTGCGCCCTTATTATTTCCGAGGTCAAGTCCCTAGAATCTTCGAAGGTTCCCGATTGAATATATTTAGGAACATAGGTGTTTGCTGACTTTCAGAATCGATTTTGATTTTGCTAGGCAGCAATATATTGCTGTCTGTTACGTTTTCAAGACACCTGCAAGCACATTAAGGTATATGGACTTTGGTGTACAGTACTTCTCTCCTTAATATGAAGTCTACATGTGCCCCCTGCCTATTTTAGTGTGCTAAATGCAATCAAAACCTAGAAAACATCTCCACAGGAGAGTATACACATCAGGGCCCGAGGTTATAAAACTTTTCTCAGACTCAGGATCAATTTTCTCAAATTTTAGATTAAGATAAATGTATGAAAATAAAAGATAATATTAACAAGTTGTTATTTATAACAACTTATTAATATCATCTTTTGTGTTTATACATTTAAATGAGTAATGGAACAGAATTGCGCGGCTCTTATCTCAAATAGAAATTTGAGAAAATATTGAAATGAGCCTGAGAAAAGTTTTAAAACCTCGGGCCCTGAGATGCAACCAATTTAACAGGAAAAAATCTTCGTGCCTTTTGGGCGCTGTAGATGTGAAGGGCCGTCTTTCATTGTACTTACCGTCACTGATTCCGTACCCAAAGTTCACGCACAACAAATACGGACACGTTAACTCTTGAGAGGAATGTCCATGACAATGCACGTCTAACAATGACGATTTTTACTATAACAGAATCCCCTAGAAATCAGAAATGGGACATACTTATTCAATTCAAATATTCGGTAAAAGCGGTACTTGCCTTGCTGTATTTTTTTCTTTAGATGATTTGGAAAAGTCATCGTCAGGTCATCATAAAGTCCATAATGTATTAACGGTTCCTGCATTGTTTCCAATAAAAGTCTTTAATGACATTTGGCAAGGTATTTAGGGAAAACAGGGCGTCATCGTCGAATACACAGACTCCAACAGATTCCATCCATTTTGGATCCGAGTTTTATACCTAAGGTTGAATTAGTACCAGCCTTGCGTTCAAGAGAGCAATGCGCTTGCAAAACATAAGCAAACTGCATTCCTATCGAGAACGGTGTGCTTTCTTGAAGCGCTTTCAATAATCGGCTAACAACGCCACAAGGTGACTAGCAAAGCGATCATAAAAGACTGTTAAGGTAGCAATGGACACGTGGCGTCATTTTTTACCGTTCAATGAATTTTTTTCTTGTTCACATATATTGTAGGTTAACATTGTATAGTCATGTTATCAAAATTTGAAGGTACCTTTCCATACTCGTTTTTATGCTAGAGTTATCTGCCCTTGAGTGGTAGTGGCCATTTTTCAGTAAAATATTTATATTCGTTTTGGGTCTAGTATAAACTCAGAACCAGCTTATAGCTATAAAACACAAACATTTTGATATACCTTATACATGTAAACAATGGCTGTTGCAGAGAAAACTTCTCTTTGATCAATTGCATTTGCATAATATGACTTCAAAAGTTAAAAATGCGCCAATTTTTGTAATTTAACGGGGCAAAAATGCCACAAAATCCTAATTTTGAAGAAGTTACCCAATGAACTTTTCTAATTTTACGATATGTTTAAAAAAACATTTTTTCCTTTATTTGGTAAAAAATTCAGCTTACCTTTCCATCCAAATTAGAAAGTTTTTCGTTATTTTACAGTGACCCCTCCTAATTGAATGACGCTTATAACGCATTTTTATTGTTAAATTCAATTGTTCAGTCATTCAATTGATATCAAATGTTGAAAAGAAGGTAAGTTATGAATTTGCCATCATTATTCTACGTTATTTCCATAAGCAGAATCTAATGAAAACCGGTCTTTATAAACAACACGCAAAAAGAGCCGTAAAATAAACGAAAACCCACTTCCGGTTTATAGAGTCGGGAGGCCGCTGTCCATTGCCATCTTAAGTTGATCTTTATCGATTTTCTCAAAAATCACGTGATTTTCATTTTGTTTGGTCATTTAAACATCTAAAGGGCGGGGTCTATGATTAACGATTTCGATTTACTTCATTATATAAATCTCAAAAGGTTTTCTAATGTGTTTGGAGGGATGAAAGCTTTCAATCGAGTCTCTTTTGTTGCCTAGCAACCGGTCATGATTTTTTCGAAAGCGCTTGTGGTGCGCCCAAGATAGACTGTTCACCGTAAAAACTGTTCGCGGCGAGCGCTTTCGTATCCTGAATGTATGGCTGGTTAGCTATTAAAGCTGCTCTTTCACATTTCTTCATAGAAAAAATACAAAACTGGTTCTTAGATTTGGAAATTTGTGCATTTTCCGATATTTAAGAACCGCACATGGGTATAGCCCTAACAACAACTCATTTCAAAGAATTTGTAGCTTGAATGTTCAAAGCAGCAATGTCAGTGAGGGAACCCGTCCATTTATATCCAGTCTATAGATTACAAAATTGTTATTTTTCATGTATAATATTTCATTTTTTGCATGCATCGATATGTAGTTTCTCAATTGAAAAATAATTAGACCTTGACCTTTGATAAAATGGGACAAACAGGTGGAATTGCATGCGTAAATAAACTGAAACCAACTTCTAACCGGTCACTGCAGACCGACAGAACGATTTTAGAAGACAGAAGAAGACACCAACCCTACTTTGAAAAAGTCACAAAACTCGCAAATTGCAGAGAAATTTCAAATTTTAAGTCGAAGTAACACCGTCATGTTGTTGAAAAATCACGATGCTTTCGATGTCTTAAAGGTAGCGGAATATAAAAAAGTAAAGAAAACATTATTTAGGACATTCATTTGCGTAAATGAGGTGAATTTGTTAAATTTACCCCACCCATCAATGTTAATTTTGCAATTGGGGGTAATCATGTTCTCACCCAAGTTAAAATGCTTTCCATGGAAAGTTTTTTGATGAAATTTGGTTTTTCTGTCTACCAAGTGCGTGGGCTATCGGAAATCATCAACACTTGCATCTTTAATATTATAAAGCATTACTTGTCGTGCTTTATTTGAGTGACCGATTAGAAGTTGGTTTAAGTTTAGTTGGCTAAAAAATTTAAGAATAATCTTTTTGGCGTTAGTAGTTGCTTTCCTTTTTCAGAATGAGATTCCGCTAAATTCAGAAATATCTGTCTTTTTTTCATGTATTACCATATAGAATCTTATTATTGTATAGTTTTCTACTCTATGAAGTCATAGTTTCCGATTAATTTTGCAAAAAAAAAATCAAAAATTGGATTTTGCTAATCTGTGAAAGAGCAGCTGTAAGACTGTATTTTGTTAAGATTTGAGTAAATTTTATCCATTTTATGCCGTCACGCATTTACTGGTTGTGAACAATGTGACTATTTTCCATAATGATTTGGCGGTACCAGTATAGCTAGGGTAATATCATGTTTATTACCTTCTTGAGCTCATCTAGAGCTTCCTTTTGATACATCATGATAGCTGGACATACTGCTTTTTGTTGTCAAATGAAACGCCCTAAAATTGAACCCTTTACATTAAACTTAAAGGAAAAAACTCGTCAAAGAAAAAGGATATTGTCAATTGCCAAGGTAAGTGTTCAGATCTTTGTTAGCTGTATATATATAAAGAGAGAGCATCCGTAATCCGTGACTGTGTCCTGAATCGAACCAAACCTCACTGAACTGTTCACAACACAATTCTTCAACAATGAGGTTAGCGATTTTGGCTGTTTTAGCTGCGGGTCTCGTAGTTGTCTTCGCTGAAAACTCGATAGAAAATGACATTGCCAACGAGTTTGAACAAGGTACGTGGATCTAATAATTATCTTTATTAAAAAAATATTACCTCATTGATTTTTCATCAAGTCATTTCGGTGATTCTCAAAATTTGATAATTATGACAATGATTCTAGATCAAAACTCAAAAATGAACGTTCAGCTTGCTTGAATTTCGAACTGTCTATTGGTCTGAGAAGGCATACAAAATTCCATTATTTAAAATTGTGCGTATTTTCTATAAAATGGAGGTCATAAAATCGGTAATTCCGTTTACCTACTGGATCCAACATCTTTTTGAAATCATACCGAGCAAGGGGGTACCTCCCATAAAACAATTTACGCAAGTGCGTAAAAGAAACAATCCTCTGTTTAAAGATATCGTTGATGAATTATCAAAGCACCGAAACTACAGCTTATTCAAGCTGTAGTTACGATGTTTTGATTATTTTCCAACCTTCATTGGTAAAAAGGGAGCGGACGGAATATTTTCGTTTGTCACCTTCTGAGCGCGTATAAATTTCAAAGTCCTAAATACGCCTATGCGGAGTTCCCACAACATTATTTCTTGTGACGTGTTTTATTTTTTCACAGCCGACGAGGATGATGTTGGAGCCCGCGGATGCAGGCGTATCAATATACCAAGCACGGTCGGCTGCTGCTATGCTAGAACCTACAAGTACCTCTTGTTTGTGAAACTTCGTTTCTTTTGTAAGTACAGTCAATCTTGATCTAGCGACCACGTCTATTAAGCGACCACTTTTATTAAGCGACCGTTTTCAAAATCCCCGTCTTCAATACATCAAAATATCTTAAATAGAAGGTATTTATAGTCTAAAAACTATTTAATGTGAATATGATGTAGTTAAACTCATTAGAATCGTCTCGTTGATATGAATACTCAGTCAAAAAAACATGTTTCTTATTTGTTAACAAAACGTTTATAAAGCGGCCATTTTTTTTTATTAACGACCGCTTTTTGGTTGTCCCTAAAGTGGTCGCTTAAAACATGTTTGACTTTAATCTATTAAACAGCGAATTCTGAAAAGAAAATAATCATAATGATACAACAGGATCATGATGGCCATAAATTTCTTACCTGTCCTGCACTTCTAGCATTCGTGTCTATACGGCTCATTTCAATCTTGTGGAGAGTGTCTACAAAATATACTTTTTTTTCAAGTTATTGACCATTTAAACCACTTTTCTATGGGGCATAGTTTCTTAATTCTAAGATTCTCTGAAAACTTTTCCAACAGTGAAAATGTCACCGACATGGCAAATGTGGGGGTTTTCTTTGAACGGCATTGTAAGCTACTTTTTGCTATACGAAACATTCGAAACATCAATTATTGTGATGTAGTTTGTACGCAACATACAGTGGAAAGAATGAGAACTAAGTTTGATAGCTGCTAATTATTTCTCCTTTCCACTATTTTCTACCAGATATGCATGGTTATATTTCGAGGTTGCGGACGACAAAAAAGACGTTGCATTGAATAAAGAAATCATATTATGTGGTAGAAAATGTTTATGAAAAAATGAAAATTGCTTATTTCAAACTAATTCTTCCTATACCATTATAAAATGGTCTGGTACGTAATCATATTGACGTTAAGGCATTCCATTTCCGCAAATGAAGGATTAATGTTTCAGAGGATATAGAATGAGTGGTCATTGAATACCGAATTTATAAATCGAGTCATCTATAAACAGTGAAAAACGAGGCTACGCCGAGTTTTTATCTGTTTTAGATGTCGAGTTAAATAAGTTCGGTTTCTTTATGAGTACAAATTTGATATTCTATTTATAATATGGCCCTAAGTTTTTGCGATAAGTCGAGAGAATTTCAGAAATTTATCGATTCAAGTTATTCCGCGAAATATATAACGTCACTTGCTAATTAACGCCATTAAATGCATTATGACATCATTTTCACAATGAAAATATAACTTTTTTATAAGTTCCTAGCTCATTTGCATATTTATTCCAATAGTGTTATAACACCCGTGTAATATCAAAATATTCAACGGGGATATTTCAATTCTGCGACGTAGGTCAAATAATAAACACTAGTAATCTTTCTTATCCTCAGCTTGTATTAGTATGAGGGCGCTACCCTACCATAACACAGCTAGACTTGTTTATGCCTTGAACCATCGTCATGTGTACGATCACACAATCTCACGTAAGTACTTTAAGAATTCACATAATATGGACGTGCGTATGATCACAAAATTCAATTTTAGTATCATTTAATTCTATCTTTAAACAATCATCAAGTGTAGTATCACGCAATTTTACCGGAATATTTTTCTAACAATTGGATTTAAACCATCGTAATGCTTATGATCACACCATCTCATGTTGGTATTGAAACAATTGATATCGAACCATCGCCATGTGAACAACCATATAATCTCGTGTTAGAATGATTAACAAAAGTAATACATTTATGATGCAATGAAGCCCGTATTGACCTGATACGACCTGTCTGATATCATAACTTGATATCAGGCAGTCTGTTTTTAAAAACAATTTGCATAAACTTTCACCTGAATTTCTTTGATCTTTAAGGGTTAATCATACTTAAGCACTGAAAAACGATTGCATGATAAATAGAATAAAATGTTATTGTCTTAAAATATCAATGTTATCAGG
Source organism: Fragum whitleyi (assembly GCA_948146395.1). Lineage (NCBI taxonomy): Eukaryota > Metazoa > Mollusca > Bivalvia > Cardiida > Cardiidae > Fragum > Fragum whitleyi. Next base: position 79,638,941 of record OX411543.1, read on the forward strand.
TCTCTGCTGTGAGAAATTATTATGACTCGGCAAAGCCTCGTCATGATAAATTCTCCCAACCTCGACCATATAACATTGTTATTTTTAGACACTAACACGCTATTCTCTATTTATCAATCGCGACGTGTATGATTTCACCATCTCACAAAGAATTATTACTTATTGACATAATAATCGTGTATTACGATACCTTTCTACCTTACCTACATTTATGGTTTAGATACAATGCATGACACCCGTGCTATGGTAGATCTTCTTTGGCTCCGTATTTTGTAAACCAGGAGTTTTAATACACGTATTTCTATTCCGTCTGGGTTCGACACCGGCTCGCATCGTGTTATTTTCAAACATGTTTGGACTCACTGTTCGTAACATGGGGACTCGTCCTACATAGGCCCCAAAACAACCGTTAATATCGGAAATATACCGACATTGGTTTATCATCATAGATAAATGTATGATGACTCTAATTGAGGAGTGTGTTACGAGAGACCACTCTTACCTTACTTCATAGCTTCGTAGGTTTAATTACAATGCCTGAAACCTATGAAATGGAAATATATTCTTGGCTCGATGGTAAACACATTAGTCTTTTTAACCAAAAATTACAGTATTACTATTCCGTGTGGTTTCAATCCCAGACCGCGAAGGTAAATTTCAGTGAAGCCCCAATTGCGGACTGTCTGCTCGTATGGCAGACTTTTTATCTTTTACTGCTTAGAAGTTTCCCAATCTTTCGAGCTGCTCAAAAGACTTACCTTTAGTTGTTTCGTGCAGCATAGAGACGATTCCGAGAAACTGCGTTCATGATGAAAATTTTCTCGAAACGTTTAAGAAATTGTAACCCGTGCAAAGTGCAATACAATATTTAAGCACTTGCAGACATTGCATAGAATCCTGAATGCAGGACCGGGGCCTGTTTTGCTAAACATCTAACAATCATTTTTTTCGTAAGTCACAAATTAAAGTTGCTTCTACAGAAGCAACTCAATATGAAATTCTCCCATGTATCATCTCATTGGAATCGTCTTTTTTTTGCGCATGGGCCGATGTCGAATGGAGAAATTATTCTGAAATTGAGCCATAAAAGCTATGTATGTATGGTACGAAGGTATTGTCACAAGTACATTTTACATTTCCAGGATTTCGAACACTGTTGTAAGTGCCTAAAAACTATCTAGGCACCTACAATAGTCTTGCACTAACCCTTTGAATTATACGCATAAATTCAAATAAATCGGTATGGAGAATTATTTTATTTCATTGAATTGTGAAACCAAAAAATATTCAAACATTATAAATACGCGAAGCAAATTTATACATAAGTGTGGTTATGTTTTTAGTTTCATACCACAACGAAATAAAAAAAAATATTCTCTTCATATCTTTAACTTAATATCATTTAGCATATGTCCGACATATAAAGATTAGTGTATAATAAAACCGAATTCTTGTGGGACAACTTTACGCATAATCTTACAAAAATGATGCGTACTCAAAATTTGTTTTAATTGTGGGAAAACATACAATTTTCAGCCAACATTAAGAATCGACGTGAATCTTGATTGAAACAAACCAAATATAGTTATTTTTCTAAATCAGAAAAGAGACATCTTGACAAAAAGCTTTCAATTTTCAGTGAAATCCAGGAAGATTCGGGTGTGCAGCAGAATACCAAGGTTTCCCCGTCATTTGACAGCATCAAGAATATGTCTGTATGTTACTAATCTTAACTATAGAAAGAGACTGGTATGCGCTAGAATCTATGGCTACTTCAAATTACCGGTAAGTACCCTATAGACAGAATATTGAATTGACGACTAGAAAATTTTGATATGAAAACAAATCCACGAAAAGTTGTCATAAAATAAATTTTAGTTTGCGAGGGTTTTTTTGCGTTTGATCGATTATTGTGGATTCCTTGCCAAAAAAAAGGAAAAAAAAAGTAGATTTACTATAAGAAATGCTACCCGGTTTTCAGGAGTTTATATGTGCAGGACAAAAAAACACCGAGTATTTTATCTTGTTTTTTTCACTTATTTGAAAAAAGACGATGTTTTACAATTATCTACAAGTGGATTTCCCGTTACTACAGAGATTGTAAATACTTGAATTAAATGATAACCTCCTTCGGGAACATAATAGGTTTTCATATTTTGATCACTTCCATTGATATGCATGCCCATGTATTTAAAATATAGCTTATGGTTGTCCTAAATGAAACGAGTTTGTTCACTCTCGGATTTTACGCTCAAAAAACGTTGTGCGCTTTACAACCTCAGCCAGCTGCGACGTCTCATAGCAATTTGTATTTCGTACAATGTAACAGATATATGTATAATAACAATATATTTTGCTTCTTGGATCAGAACAGGCTTATAAGAGATGAAGATATTATTTTTTATTTCATGGTGGTATGAAACAAAACATAATCACACTCTATGTATGCATACTCTCTATTCATGTCAAAGCAATTTAGTGCTTCTAGCTTGAAAATAATTTGAATGCTTCTATCCAAAAAGCATATGTGACCCGTCACGCAAAAAGGGACCATCTGGGAATTCTTGAATTATTGAAAAAGAGATTTGATCCAGCTTAGGTCAACCAGAAGTCGTGCTTCAAAAATTCTTTCACTGGAAGGTAGATTGGTCATTCCAGATTCAGAAAATAAGTACGGTGCATATAGTTTCGCCCCTAATCAGTCTGCGCAGTCTGACTAAGGTCGACACTTTACGCACTACAATGATGGTCACATATCCAATAATCTCCCAATTTAATTTCAGTTCAAGACCTACCACGTTCACCACAGTTGGGGATGTTTCAAGCTCCCTCCTCCAACCGAGTACAACAACGAAGTCGACACAGACGCCGGGGAAACCAAACGACTTGAACCCGATCTGACACCAGTGGATGAGTTCGATAAGAATTCCTACGATGACCTTGGCCTTGAAGATATCGACCTTGACCCCGAGTTCCTTTCTGCAGAAGAAGCACAAGAAAATGAATTCATGTTTGACGAAAATTAACAAATTTTCACAGTGTTCTCTATGTCTTAATTGTTAACCTTTTTCATAATATCGTCGATGAATTTCGTAAAAATCGTAACTACAGTTTTAGTTAACCTGTAATTATGAGGTTTTGAAATAACATCGACGAGATGCTTGTTTAGAAAATGTATCCCAAATCTTGAAATGTTGAACAAACTCTCACTTTTCTCAAGCGTCCATGAGAGAAAAAAAAATGATTAAAAACGCAATTAAAAAACTAAAATAGACAAACGATTCGTATAATTAAAACAAGAACTTACAAATGAAGGATATAAAATGAGCGGACATAAAAGGCTAATTCTATATAAAAAAAGTGATCCATAATCAAATTTTATCGTTTTTCCCAAGTTGTTTTTATCTGCCCCGCGTTCATGATGGCAAAAAGATGCAGCTTGTTTGTAAATTTTACCCCGCTTTGTACGCAAGTGCACGTTCAAGGCGGGGTATAATTTGCAGTTTGCACCGTTTTGTCATACTAAAAGCTAGGTAGTTTTAGAGTAAAAGTATTCAACTTCAGTTTTTTTTATGAACACGTATTTAACATTTTATATCCATCTTTAAAATGGCAACATAGTTTATAGCCCTGTCACACCTCAACGTTTTAGCCAGCGTGTGCCTAACGCGTTTGAGAAAACGACTAAGTCCGCAAAACGTCGGCATACGCTGACCTACATTTTCTTTTTATCAATTCACGACGCGCTTGTAGCGTGTTCATAGCGAGTTTGAACGTGTGAGTAACGTGTCCAGAACGTGTTGACAGCGTATGTCAGCGTATACCAACGTTCTCGAGCGTGTGTCCAACGTTCTCGTAACGTCCTCAGAACGTGCTTAGCGTGTTTGTAACGCGCTTCTATCGTGTTATAACGTGTTCGCAGAGTGTTTTGGATGTAAATATAAATTCTGCAAGAAATTACCACTTTAAATTCATTCTTTTAATATATAAACAGGCCACCGGCCACTACACATATTCAAATTCAAAGTATGTTGGTTCATGTTAAAGAAAAATAGGAAAAGACGAAAAGAAAAATACACTGGCACCTGTTATATATTTAAACATGCATATAACAAACTTATAAGATTACAGGCTGATTAAAGCTTCTAGTACTTTTCACTCGAAAAATATTGCGAAAGGGTAAGGAACTACTTGTCATAATGCACTTCCTTTCTTCCTCCATATGCTTTACCATGTAGGGTGACTTTCTACAACCTCTCTTAATCTTGAATAGCTAGTCCTATATTAAGGGGGAAAAGGTGTACCAAATATCAAACTTGTAGTACATATAATAGAATCAAATATTCAGAACAGAGCAGAATAGAGTAAAACACGTCATGTATTATGTCCACTGGGTACAACGATGTACTTGTCTTTTTGGTATATTGATAATGTATATGTGCATGTATATATGTATGTGTATGTATGTGTATGTGTATATATTAACACTTTCAAAAATGCGCGTCCAACTGTGTCATCAACTCTTTGTATTTAAGACGTTAAATTAAGTGTGGTTACGAGGTTTTGATGGCACAGCGAAAAATCAAATCAGTATGCTTTTCTCTCGACGATTATATATATAAATATACATTTCTCTCTCTTTTCTCCACACTCAACCTTTTTCATGTTTACCAGTTTACTCATCTAAATTTATTGATTGTTTGTATTTAACCATTAATATGTCTGTTTGACCGTTACCTCGGGACACTTTATAGTTATATACTTGTTTATGTAAAATTATATTTGTAATTGCATGCAATATGGACAATTGTATTTTGCAATAAAGAACTTGAGAACTTGATAATGATCAAATGAGACGAATGAATGTTTGTATTTTCGCGAACGTATTGTTATTCTAACCAAAGAGCAGACTCACTTGTAAAGCTATAAAGGCAATGTTTAATACACATTTAGGCTACATTAACCACCTCGACAATCTAAGGAATTAAGAAAATCCTTTAAGGATTTATATGGAAGAAAAGACAAGCAGCTCATAACATAACATAACATTACATAACATAAGTTTTATTTATATGACTTGAACGAAATCGTTCATCGTCAAATATAGAGAATGCTACTTAAAATCGCGTATTTAAGTCATTCTTAGACTGGTCATGAGTAAACATGCACATATGAACATGTCAAAAGGGTCATACACACGTACATGCACAAATTTATTTATTTACGAGAAGCTGTTGGTAGTAATTCAAGACAAACATGCAGCGGAACTTTTATATTTTCATTGAAAACTGAAACGCTGTCATACGCCAGAAACACGCTGTGAACTCGCTGGCAACGCGCTAGACACACGTTCAGTACGCTGAAGATATGCTATGCACACGTTCCCAGTACGCTGGAGACACGCTAGAAGCACGTTATACTTTTGGCGAACGTGTTTCTAGCGTGTCCGTAGCGCGTGTTCGGAACGTTTGCGGAACGTGTGCGGAGCGTGTTCCAACACGTTTGGCATACGCTGAGAAATTTTAAGCATGCACAAAATTTTATGAGATACTCAGCGTATCGCAACGTGTGCCAACGTGTTACAGCGTGTCGATAGCGTGTTCGGAACGTGTCCATAGCGTACCCGACGTGTTTGCAGCGTGTTATAAAAAAAATCAAGCACGTTCCGCACACGCTGGCTAAAACGTTGAGGGGTGACAGCCCTATTACGATAAAATATAAAAAATATAGGTATAATCGTTGTACGATGTAATGTTTTCACAGAAAAAAAAATATTTTTGTTGTCGGATGAATTGGGACTGATTACTAATATGTGATTTCAGAAGTCCTTCAACAACGCCTACAATCGTTTTAGCCCATTTGCATAGTTAATACACCAGTGTAATATTATACTTATGTATCTTCTTAAAATCGCGTCTGTGCCAACTTTTTTTGTCGGTTATACTTCACAGCATACCCGTTTGTCTTTATTTTTGTACCCGCATTTAAGCAAACCAGTCGTTAAGCCGCCGTTATTGCACAGTCAACATCGACTTGATAATGAGCGTCATAGGCTCAAACCATTCGAAAAATCTTGCGGCCATTTCATAAACAGATCGTAAGACATTCGGGAACACTCGGCTACTCTAAGAAAACAGTAAGAGAATCATTTGAAACATCACTCGGAAGTTTCTGTTAACTGATAAGTAGCCTACCTCGGACGTAAGTGTAGTAATTTTGGGTCATTTTTCAGGTAATTCGAATTTTGGCGGTACTTCTGTCAACACACTCAAAGAAAATAAGACTTTCTTCAATGTTTTTTAATAGTCTATGCAGATCTTTAGGGCATATCATAGATTGATGACAAAACGCAATAAAACAATGCATTTTGTTACCAAATTGTATAATGTCAAGTTTCAATTAGGGCCAACTTATTTCTGACCCCAGGCGGGTATTATTGTCCGCAATATCAGGGAATCTCTAAGACAGCGGGCTACCAGAACTAGACTGGTCTTAAAATATAGGCTATTCTGATATTCGATAGTGAGACCAGTCTACACCCGACCCGAAAGCGGACCAGAAATAAGTTGGCCCTAAGTCATGTAGATGCTTGTGACGTCATGTAAACCCATGTAAGAAATGACCCGCTTTCATGGCTGCGTCCGTTTTATTATTCCCGTGGTCTATTTCCTATAATCGCCGGGGTTCCCAATAACTGGAAATAAGGACGCAGTCATGGAAGCGCGCCGTTTCGCACGTGGGTTTGTGACGTCAAGACCAACAAAATCAACAAAAACTAGATGATAACAAGACATATCATAATTTGATAACAAAACGCTATAATAATGTCTCTATAGACCATAGATAAGAAAGCGTAAAAGAACATGCTTTTCTTCAAGCGTATTGACCAAAGTACCACAGAAGACAAATTGCCTAAAAAAATTCTTTCCAGTTTACTGAAGAGTTTGAGCGATGTTCTGAATGCCGAACGGGGTTCGATCTCTGACGGGGGCTAGCATCCTTTCCGACATTACTCTTTCAGTACAGTTAACAACATCGTGAAATTGACAAGGTGAATGATTTTGGAATTATTTAGGAATGAAGTTGAATGATCGTGTGGAGCGAGTTTTGATTGAATTAAATTGGAGGTAATCCAATATCGCAAATTTTGTTCAGGATGAACAAAATTAGCGATATTTATTACCTCCCTTTGATTAAAATGCAAACAAGTTTTATACATTGCTTCTTATTTCTTCAAGAACCTATGAGGCGCTAACAATTTGAATTATGTCAGTGAAAACGCGATTTTTCTCTATCAAAATACATGTATATTTTGAATGACGTTGTTGATTCTATATTTTTGAATGGGTTTGAGCGTTTTTGAATGCTTTGAATGAGTGTTTTGATTGAATGAACTGAGCGTGGAGTGATCGATTTAGAATGGTATTGATTGAGGTGAATGTCAATTTCACGTTGTTATTAACTGTACGTCTATAATCCTAAACGTTAGTAGAGTAGTCGCCAACAAAAGTCTTGCGTTTTTCATGCGAACGCCCCTTCATAGAGAAGCAGACTTTGCCATTATTAATGATAAAAACATGGTGTAATTGACAAGTTGAGGATTTTGGAATGATTTATGAATGATATTGAATAAGTATGAAGAGCGAGTTTTAGTGAACTTTAAGGGAGATAAAACAATTTCGATAACTTCGTTCGACAAAATAAGCGATATTTTATTACTTCCCTTTTAAAAAAATCTACGTGCTTTCCTATCTGTGTGTCATCGCGTACTAAACTGATTCTTTGAAACCCACACCAGCCAAACATAGTGGAACAACATGAATTCAAATTTCAATGAAATGTTGATCATTTTGAACGATTTCGATTTATCTTTTCGCGATTTGGAGGTTTTTATTGATTCGAGTGAGTGGTTGGAATTAATGAATGGAGCGCTGATTGAGTGATTTTGAATTATCTTGATTAAGTAGAATATCAATTTTACGATGTTACTAACTATAGCACCTAGTCTAAAAGTATGTGGAGATTATGTTCTCTTTTCTATGTGCTTATTTATGACTTTTTATCTCCTGTATACGGCAATGGTCTTGCTTTAATTATAACCGAAGGTCGACGATATAAATGCAGCGACTAAGATTTGGTCAATTACATGCAGTGAAAAATTTTATGCTTGGGCATGGATATAGACGTCACTTCATGATTAAATTTATAACTTGACCTTTCTTATGTAGAATATTTAGAGCTAAAACTACCTGATTAGGATTAAGTGATGGACGAATATTAAGGTTTGATTAGATACAATAAGAATTTTATAATCATTTTCTTTCTTCCATTTTTTCTTTCTTTCTATGGTTAGATTTTAAGTTTAATTTCTCCATGAATTTACAAAATATTATCTCCATCTTTTAAAAATTTTGTCTCTGTCTCCTGCTTTGGCTTTTTCCAGTTTTTTGACATTTTTAAATCTTGAATAACTATTTGGAACTGTGCGTGACATTTTCAACAATTTCAAATGTGAACAAAGAAAAGACTCTGGCCAGCCTGTGCATCCGCACAGTCTGACCAGAGTCTTCACTTTGCGATTTGTAGATAAATACGATCTCAAAGTAACTGTGGACAGTTGGGCAATCTTCTAAATACACCATGTAATTGTCTAGGCCGATAAATGTTTGTATCTCACGCAGGTGTTAAATTGTTGGAAATGTCACGCACAGGCTATTTTTTTTTAAATGTTGCTTTATATTGTTGTTGCATAGAGAATCCAAGTAAAACAACAAAGTTGACTCGCTAAATATCCTACAAACCTTTGTAATAACAAATGATCAATCACATTAATGTATTTGCAATCTTACAGAAAAGCCAGTTGTTCGTGTTAAACATCAATGCCCTCGCAACATACCTTATGCTCTATTGCTTACTTTAAACTGAAACGTTATCCACATTTCAACGACAAGTCTTTTAGCATATATTCGATCTTAAAATAGGCATTGACCTCGACTAACAACATTCAAGTCGTACCACCAAAAAAGTCTTGTCACTTTAGAAAAATCATGTGAAAAATGAAGACTCACTTATCATTTATAACAAAATAACAATCTTGCAAAAATCTATTCACACCATCTATCGAAGCGGTGGCAAGTAAAATCTGTTAGTCGTCGCTTTAGTTAAAAAACCGCGTTACTGCAGCTTCAAACAAGCAGTAATGTCAAGGTTTTCGTAAAAATCCGACGAAGTGTTTATCAGGATTAAGGTTACGACATCTAGTATTTTGGGCTTTCAGAGGTGCTTGACTTCATTTAAGAGATTAATTAATCGGTCATATCACACATTAGCTCATACATGTATATAGTATATATCTAGTCATTTACAGATATCGAAGCGTATTCAAAGTCGCATTAGTGACTTTTCTTCTTAATTCCTTTGTTGGCTCCTCTGGCCGAGGGTCAGCGAGCTATTATCGTGGCGGTGTGTACGTTGTGGGTGTGTGCGTCCGTCCGTGCAAATTTTTTCTTCAAACATCTTCTCCCGCTAAATCAACATACGAATTTTAACGAAACTTGGATGAAATGCTTCTTGAGAGACCCTCTCCTTAAATTGACAAAGAACTTTTTATTAATCCCCGACTATGGGCATGGTAGGGTTGGGCTGATTTTCACTTTAAAGTCTTTAAAAATCTTTTCTACACAAAATTATTTGGTCAATTTTTTAAGAAACTTGGCATTGTTGTTCCTTGTGTTACCCTTTAATTCATTTCTCCAATAACTTTTGAAAGACCCCCCAAATATTGGTGTGGTAGGACAGGGCTTATTTTCAATATTGAATCTTTAAAAATCTTCTCCATCCAATCTTTTAAACCTTTTTTAAATGAAATTTGGCATTGATGTTGCTTTGGTGACCCCTTACTAAAGTTGTTGAAAAAATTTGATAGGTCCATAAATATGTATGTAACAGGGCGGGGCCCATTTTCACTTTGAAATATCAAAACTTCTTCCTTTCACAATTAACTGGACTAATTTCAAATAATTTTGGTAGGAATAACCCTTTACTTAATTGCTCTTTTAAAATGTACTTAAGAGATGAAGAAGGTTTTTGTTGATTTCATGGAGGTATGAAATTAAAAACCTAATCACACTGTATGGATTCAAAAAGCGGATTCATACACGACTGTGATTAGACTTGGTTTTATTCCTCAATGATTCAACAAATATTATCTTCATATTTTTTTGTTTAATATCATGAAGCATAAGATAAGGTAAGATTTGTCAATTGAGAAACAGATTTCTCACGGAACTACTTTTTGTGGAAGCTTACAAAAGAACTGCTTTCTCATAATTGTTTTCATTGGATAATAAAACCAATTTTGCAGCCAATCATAACGCACGAATAGACACTACTAAAATTGAATTATTAAAGATATTACGAGAGAATTGTTGAATTCTTTTAGGTATGAAACTAAAATCTTAACCACACTGTATGTATACGCGAAGCGGATTCATGCATAAGTATGACTAGGTTTTTTGTTTCATACTTCTATGAAACCATCAAATATTATCTTCATATCTTAGAATTTTATATCATGAAGCAAAAATGTAAAATTTTGTCAGTTAATAAACAGATTTCTATCGGGACTACTTTTTTGTTGAAGCCTACTTCGTACTCAAAAGTGTTTTCATTAGGGAATAAACAAACTTTTGAGCTAAACAGAACACTCGAAAATTGATGAACACAACTAAAATTTAATTATTTATTATTAATTATTAGAGTGGTCTCATTATTGCAATTACCTGCATGTTGGCAATAAGATGGGTGAATGGTATACGGGTTAATGGTGATTGCGTGTTTTGGTGCCATTTGTGCCAGACTCAGTAAATCATTACAAAATAGTTTAGAAAGACTTTTGTGTTGTTTTTGGTCAAAGTTAGCTTTTAATATAATTTAGTCACATAAAATAAGTAAATTCAAAGATAAATGTATGAATATCTCATGCACTTAACACAGAGTCCATTTTCCCCAATCAAACATTGTAGCAAAAGTTATTTTTTTTTATTTTTTTTTTTTTTTGCAATTTCTCGTTTTCTCTGAATTTTTCCTATATTATTTGGCACTTTTCCTTGTAGTCTGTTAGGATATTTTGGAATTCTGATCGTCCAAGTCAAAATCGTCAGGTTATGAATGAAATAAAATTTATTTAACAAGTTTGAGTAAAATATTTAGTGATCTTTTTTTTTTTCATGTCACCGCATCGATAGATCGGGGCATATTATAATAGCCCTGTCTGTTTATCTGGTTGACTGTTTAAACGTTTGTCCCAAAAAACTTTTACATTTTGCGATACCTTTTGATAGGTTAGTGGCACTCGGAACACCACTCGGCCAATCTCACGATCAACCTCGGATGTACATAGACGGACTATTTTTGAAAATTACGGGAAAACCTCGGAAAAACTCGATGACGTCAGTTAAAATGGCGTTAACCCTCGAAACCTCGAGTGAAAACATTCGACGTCGCCAACGCTAATCGATTAAGTCACTGACGTGAAACAATCGTGTCCTCATATAAATATCTTAAATAACGACTGAAAAAAATCGTAATTTTTGAGAATGATTCGTCATTCGGCTGGTCCTGTAAATAAGTCTTATTATTATACGATCTCCGTTGCGAGAGTGAAATAACCCCGTTTAATATTTTGATATTACACGGATGTTATAACACTAGTTGAATAAATATGCAATTGAGCTAAAAACGGATGTCAACGTTATAATTTCGTCGTGAAAATGACGTCATGCTGGATTTGCTGACGTCATTTCACCAAACGGCGTTATATGTTTCGCGGAATAACTTGAATCGATAAGTATCGCAATATCCTGATTTTTAGCACAAAAATTAAGGTCATATTATAAATAGAATATCAAATTTGTGCTCATTACATACCGAATTTATTAAACTCGTCATCTCAATCAGATTAAAAACTCGACACAGCCTCGATTTTATCTGTTTATAGAAGACTCGTTTAATAAATTCGGTATTCAATGACCAATCATTCAATATCCTCTATTTTTAAAACAGTAAGATAAATGTGAGTAACGAACCTACAAAAGTGAGTCAAAAATACTGCATAACGCGTTCTCAGAAAGAATCTGAAAAGAAGTGTCTTGCGACTAAACCACGTACGGCAATATAGTGTAATGCAGTATATTAAATCATGGTCTATAGGAACATTAATTTTTACGGGATTAAACGCCAATTTCAAAGTTATTGCAGTTATATAGTAGTACCTGGTGCACCAGCCCATAGTTTCTTGTCATGTCTCACACCAGCACAACCACATTTCGTCAGAGCCTGCAACTGTTCATCTCACTTAGGGGAACATCTTGTCGTGTACCCATTGGTGTGAGACTTATGCTTCATGTCACACTGACTTTTGTCTAATGTCGTATGAAAGATTGCATAGTCGGGGTTTGAACTCACGACCAAAGGATTGATGGCCCAATCCGCTACCGCTTAACTAACCAAACTCGGCTGCAGAAAAATTAGAAGTTCAGAACGCGTGTACATAACTGTATCCTAAAACCAAACCAAATAACATGCTTAGCGCAAGTGAACACATTCCATCATTGGGTTACCAAATCCTTGTAACTCAAGCTGAAGTTACTAGAGTTTGGTTTTCCACTGACGAGTAAATGCTTTAAGTTTATACTTTGGAATATCTATAAAAGCCTATTCACCTAACCCTGAAATGCAAAGACCCGTTAATTAAGCTCCGCCTGCCAGTGCAAAAATCTTGGATTATACGTCACAATATATCACAATTCTAATTTACAATATCACGACTGGACGTCACAAGCTAATGTTAAGTAGAAAATCTATAAATAGCCATAGTGATGGTGATGGAATTCCGCCATTTTCCCCGTGGCTAGTTAAAATAAATAATAGTTTTCTATCACAAACATTTATTTTGAAATTTTGAAAAAAATATAAAACCATGTTTAGCTTTGAAAAAGAAAAAAAAAACGTGTTAGTCTAGGTAAGTGAAATTTGGCATCGCGATATATGAAAATTGTATCGAGTAGCGACATACACATAAGTGTAACAAACGATTTAATAACTTGCTTGGAAATTGTTGCGAATATTTTGTGTCGTTCAGAAATGAAAAAAAATGCAATGTAATTCTGACTGTAGTCATGGTCATAGCGTTTCTATCTCGTAAACAAAAAAGTATATGACTGACAGTGAATAGAAGCTAACCCTCCTCCCCCCCCCCCCTCCCCCCCTCCCCCGTTGACGTTTTACGATCACTACTTAATATGACGATTTGTGATTAGAAACTCGACTGATAATTTATTCGCACACGCTCATTTAGATAACCCAGGCATAATGAGAGTAGAGAATATAGACGTAGACCAGATCTGGCGTGACCTTGGACCCTGGAACAAATATACCTGGAAACAGATTTCATCCTACCTGTTTATATGTGTATCCTGGGTCATCCACCAGCTGACAATTGTCTTCATAGGTAGGTATAATCCACGGTTTTAACCCTGGTAGGGCGGAGCCTAGGTAACAGATCGATGTACTATCGGTTAAGGTAAATCAGCCTTTGTTCATTATTATTTACTTCTAAAGATGGTCGAAATAATTAACTTGAAACCGTTAAGCGTAGGTTGGTAACTAAACCCTCGTAACTTCAGCTTGTCGAAGTTGAAGTTACGAGGTTTTGGTAACCCAACAATGAAATTTGTTCACTTCTGTAAGTACGTGAACCCTTTTGGTTTTAGGATACAGTTGTTTGCACGCGTTCATGATTAATGCCGACTAACTTTTCAATGAACTCAACATATTTAAAAGTTAACTCACCAAATTTCATTACAGCTTAGCCCCGCCCTGCCAGTTCATTAATAACGTAGAATAAAATCGTGCCCTTACTTCAAGTATGAATAAATATTTTATTGCTTTTCTGGATTCTTATATTAGATTATACGCGTTATTTTAGTTCGATTGCGACAATGGCTTTTTAGAGTCCCTCTCAATCCCAACGTTTTCAAAGCCTTGTAAAAGAGATACACTACGGATTGCAACCAGTAACAATTTTACAAAGACTAATTTCTATCTTTCCGATAGAAAATTTGGATAGAATTGACGACTATATTTTATTCTATATGTTTTCAGACATATTGATATGTATTGTTGTTCAAATTCCAAGAGTGTCATCTCGGTGATATTTCTCGGCGTTATGGTAGTGATCGTAAAAGTATCTAACGTAAGATACTAAATTTAAATCTAAAGACATAACACGACATTCTTTTGTTAGCTAAGGTTCCAGTATTAAGGAAGTTGTTGGCAGGATGATTGGGCAGTAAAGTGTATGCGGGATCCGATGTAAGTTCGGAATCCTACAGACGGCCAAAACAATACAATATATTTCAACAAAGAAAGAACATGTTAATTTTATTTCAATTCTTGACTCGAAATTTAAGGTATTTCCACCACAAAATTTGTTGCATGTAAAAATAAAACATTTGCTTTGATGAACTTATAATTGTAAATGATTTTTTGTGTTATCGTTGTTTTTAAGAGGGTGAATGGCAGAGAACTTCTTTGAAAAAAAAAGCATTTGGTTGTGGTCCCCCCTTCAATATTCCCCTTAATATAAGGGAAAATGGGTCACCTTACTTAACGCTCGGACTCCGTGAAATTATAAGAAGGGACGCCCTCGAATCCTTACTTACAAAAGTTGGCATCGAACCCTGCAGTACACCCGTGTCCAGGCTGGGTAAATATGACAACGTCTATGATTTAGAGATGTGAGTGACCAAGCACGCCCTACTAGAACCACTGCCCTATCACCAACGCATAATCATAAATTAGTTTTCATCTGACATATATATATATATATCATCGAAGATGTGTTTCCGTAAGTAACTTACTTTTTTGGCGGCTCAATTATATATACATGTAAACACGTAGTATTTGCATACACGTAGACTGATTGCAGTAGTTTGGAAATTGTTCTGATATTTACTTTTTTTAACTACATCTTTCATGAACAGGCTACAGACCAAATTATAAATGTAGACCACCAGTCGACAACAAAACGTATACCATAGCAACGGGTAATGTTTCCAGAATCGATTATGAGGAATGTACCATTAAAACGTATTACAACACATCCGACGGAAATGACGTCAGTGTGACGCCGTGTATTAATGGCTGGGAATACGATATTCCATCGGAACAGTCTTTTGTTACCGAGGTAAACTGAAAACACAAAAAATATAATTTGACATAGTTTATGACCATGCAAGGGCACACCTGATAAATCAGTCACAATCTTTTAATATTTATGGTCTTCTTGATCTAACTTGTAACTCTTTGAGGATATGGGTGCAACGATATGGGTTTATAATATGACCAACCTCGCGAGAGTGAGATAATTCCATTGAATATTTTTCTACATTACTCGGTTGTTAAAATACTTGTCGAGTAACAAAGCGAACGATCTCAAAAGCGTATAGTAATGTCATTTCGTATAAATAAAATTGACGTCATAATGCACGACATAATGTAATGTAATCATATGTATTACGGCAATATGTAACGCGAAAAAGAAATAATGGTGAATTTCAAGAATTTTGTCGATTTATTGTAGAAGCTCGGTTCATATTATAGATACAAAATATGAATATCAAATGCGTACTCAAAAAGTACCCAGATCTAGTCGTCTAACAAAGATAACAATTCGTAAAGCCTCTTTTTTCTGTTTATGGATGAATCGTTCAATAAATTCGATATTTTATCACTACCAATTCAATATCCTCTACAATCGACTGTCGAATTATTCTTCATTTATTCAGATTGATCGTCTAGAATTATCTCAAAAGCGACTTGTAATTTAATAAGCTAAAAGGCCAAACAGCCATTTGTTTTAATTATTTCGCGAAAATTATCTAGACATCTTTTTCTTTCAGTGGGATTTCGTATGTGAAAATGCCGAGTTTGCTGAGCTTACACAGTCTTTGTTAATTGTGGGTATGATGATTGGTACCTTTGTTTGTCCCACCTTTTCAGGTAATATGTAGCGATATTATTTGAGCCTGTACATTACATTTTAAACAATTTCACATATTGGTGAGAGGAAAACACTAAAAGCCTAGACAACCATGGATATGACAAGGGCGTAGCTCTCATTACGCACATTACGCAAGTGCGTAATAAAAAAATCCTCTTTCGAAATATGTCGTTGATGAATGATCATAACATCGAAACTACAGCTTATTTAAGCTGTAGTAACGATGTTTTGATAATTCACCAACGCTCTTATCATAGAAAGGGGAGCGGACGGAGGACATTCATCTTTTGTCACAGTCCAAATAGCGCCCTTGTCCTATATATTCTTTGGTGGTCGCCTTCTAAGTGCGTATAAATTTCATACTCCAAGTTACGCCTATGTATGATGCAATAAGAGTACTCTGACCACCTACAGAGGGATAAAGACCTTTTTTTCTAAACAGGGAATGACGAAAACCTAGTCGGGCGGTCCAAATGCGCTGACTTATCGATGTCTTTGCTTTACCATCATGTGAATTTGTTCAAAATGCCATGCACATGCTCATTTCTTCGACGAAACATACCTTTCTTCAACTTAATCCATAAAGAAATATTCTTGTGGACTTGATAACAGGATACTTTCGATTTCATTTCATTTTAACCTCCACAAGAAACTAGGCTAATAAATTGTTTCCATTTCAACTATGCTTTACTTAATGTTTTGTTTTATTTTAAATGTATACAAATATTTTTTCTAATATCTTCATTGTACTTCAACTATATAGTCATATATGAATTAGTTTTGTATTTCAAGTAGTTAATCTTTACAGCCAAGCCGTCATTTTAAATGTATTCAATATTTCTAGACAAATATGGTCGAAAACCGGTTATGGTATTCAGTCACGTGACTTTATTTGGCATTGTCCTGGCAACTGCGTTCAGTCCGAACTACTACGTGTTTTTGGTGCTTCGAATCCTGACAGGAGCGGTTTCGCAGGTATTGTACTGATTTCTCAGACAAAAATAATATAAAACGGTTAGAAACATAGTGAACATGTCAAAATTAATAATTTTTGCATGAATTTTAAAGAATGGAGAGAATGCGTTTTGAATGAAATAGAAAAGAGGTAATTCAAAATCTCGAGGTGAGCAAAATTTGCACTTTTATTACCTCCCTTAATGATATGTACGTAAAAGTTCAATAAATAGATTTAAATGTAGTTACGAGTCAATCATATGCTTTCAAATTCATGTGAAATTATGAAACTTTTAGAGTGATTTAAATGCTATTTTTGAGATTTCTGTCATTTGGAAAAAATATATGGTTCGAGTGAGTGTTCGGAATCAGTGAATGGAGTGCTGAGTGAGAAAAAGGAAAGAGGGAAAGAGTGTCAATTTTACCGTTTGATTTATTGCATAACGCTGATTTTATTTCACGCTCATGTACCTTTCTATCTCTCTGCTCTTGTTTTTAATGTGATTTAAGATATTATACATACATGGCACAAGAAAAATCGTAATACATACACTGATATGAGCCTTAGTGTGACATTTCCAACAATTTGACACCTGTGTTAGCTGCAAACATTAAGTAGCCCAGGCAGTTACATGGTGCAATATAAAGTTGCTCAACTGTCTAAAGATACTTTGAGACTTTTTTATCTACAAAGGGCATAGTGAAAACTCTGGTCAGACTGTGCGGATGCATATTTGAAATTGCTGGAAATGTCATGAACTGGCTCGTATATTAAAGAGCATGTAGCTTAGATTTAACCAATGTTATGTATGCGCGGTCATAAACATTGATAAATTAAAAACTTTATTGGCAAGCTGGCCATCTTTTTCATTAGACGTGATTATTACTGCACCTTAAATTAATTTGAGTATTGAAGTAAATTGATGCCTTTGTAACTTGCAAACCCTGATAAAAGATTCGTTTGTTTGTTTGTTTTGATTCTAATGTTGTTGTTGTTGCTGTTGTTACTGTTGTTGTTGTTTTTCTATAATCCGTCCATATATTAAATGTATCCCGTGTAGTGACATCTCAACACGCAATCAAATATTTCTTGGTAAGGGAAATGTGGACTCATGAAAAGTGGCATATGTGGTCCTCGAGAAAGGGATCTCGGAGATCTACTGTGGTTTCCTTTCCTTTTTTTTCTCTTGAATTTTTTCTGAATAAAAGATTACCACGTCAAGAACTGATGTTCCTTTACGCCCAGGCCACAGTTGCAGAAAAGATAACCATTCATTAATTATTATATAGCGGAAGGTATTTTCAACCAGTAATGTTTGTTGTTTCAATTGTATCAATTGAAAGAACAATCATGATTGGCTGATATTAACCAAATATTGCAAGACAGAATCTAAATGAAAACAACAAGTACGATTGGTGATTTTGACCTAGGATTAATTTTTTTCGTAAATAAAACGGGCCCCATTACCTCATTTTAGCATCATCTGATATCATGGTTTTGTTGTTGTTTAGTGGTTTGTTTTTTGTTTGTTTGTTTGTTTTTTTCGAAAGCGGTTTTATTTTGAAAAAATAAGCTATCATGTGCAAAAGTGTTTCGACGTGCCGTTTTAAAAAGAAAGTTTTACCTCACAGATTATCAAATGTTTAAAAACGTTTCAATTCTAAAGTTCGTAATGCACAATATCTTTTTAATAAATATAGACCATTTTCAGGGGGCGTTATCGGGCACAACCCTGGCTTTAGAGAGCCTACCAACAGAAGTTCGATCGTACGAGGAGAGTTTAGCCTTGGGTATGTGGACTACTGCGATCTGTGTGATGGCACCAATAGCCTACGCCCTTAGAAACGTTTCGTGGAGATATGTACAAGTGACCTTTGCCTTGATGAGCGCTTGGTCCATATTTCAATGGTGGTGAGCTTTTCATGAGTAATAACGTATTTCCTCCATGAAGAGCGCCCTTTCGAATAAGAGCCCAACCACGTCCATATTTGCTAAGAAAAGTCCATTTCAGTAGATCAAAATTGCTGAGTAACTAAGGTTACTTCTCTTTCAAATACGCAATTTTCGTTAATTAGAATACATTTAGAATGAAAAAAAGTCTGCTCTTGTATTGCCATAAAATAATTCTAAAAGTACCTTTCAAAGCTATTATTACTAGTTACGCGACTGTTTTAACATATTTCGAGTGTTCTTTAAGTACATTTTTTTCAACAACATTGTATGTAAGAGGAGGCAATAAAGAATTCACCTGGAACTTAAAAAGGCCTGAAAATGCACGAGCTCAAATAAGTTACATTTATTCATTTTCCTCTTCAAAATCTAGTGCCATTTGCATTGTACACGAGTTCTTGTAGAACGGCGGCTCGATTTCTAAGGATTGTTTCCTTGGATATGAAAAGGTGCTCGTTGCAACATTTCCTATGTATTTTATATTATAATGCAATGAAGCTTGTATTGACCTGATATCGCCTGTCCGCTAAGATTACATGATATCAGACAGTCTATTTTTAGAAACAATTTACATAAACTTTAACATGAATTTCTTTGATTTTTAATGGTTACTTGTGATTAAGCGGTGAAAATTGATTGCATGATAAATAGAATAACATGTAAGTGTCTTAAAATATCAATGTTATCTGGTCTCGGTTGTGAGAAATTATCATGACTCCGCACAGCCTCGTCATGATAAATGCTCCCAACTTCGACTAGATATCATTAATATTTTAAGACACTAACATGTTTTTCTCTATATCTCCTCGAATAGGATGCTTGATGAATCTCTACGATGGGTGATAGCTAACGGTCAGATAGAAAGGGCCAAGGCAATAATCAGAAATGCCTGTAAATGGAATAAGAAAGATTATGATACAATTATCAGAAAGTCAGGATTGGCTGATATAGGAAATGAACATAAAGAGAAGAGGGAAGAAACTATAGGTAAATGTCCTGCTTATATTTTGATTTTCCAATTCAACAAACTTATATTCATTAAATAATTGTAAATAATTTCAAATAGCTTGATAATAACAAATGAATAGAAAGGTGTGTTTTGAAATATTTTTTCAGTATAAAAGATCGATAAAGTGTATATGTTAATCAACATTTGGTCAATTGTTGAGATAGAACAAGAACTTCGTAGGCAATTATGGATCAACAACATATTTAATTTGTATTTTACTCTTCAGTGGGCTACATGGTATGGCCGTTTATAAATTTTCCCGTTTAATATTGAGAATTGGGTCAGAGAACCATACCGTAGAGTTAAGCCGCATCATTATATCGTACATTTTATTCACAGAGAAAGAAAAAAAAACATCATTATGTATCATGAATTATATTTTGTAGATGCCAACGGGTACAAACTTGCCGAAATGACAGCCGTTTCTGAAGACATTGAAGTCAGGGCCCCGAAATACTCAGCAATACAAATCATCAAAAACAAAACTATATTGAAAGTTTCTCTTATAATGTGGGTGTTGTGGTAAGTTTAATACTTTGTAAAAACTAAGAAATCCCAGGCCATAAAAATGTCTAAGAAATATAATCAGAAGTAGACAAACACTGAGAAAACCCGAATATCGCCTATTATTTCGAAGGTAATGATTTTCTTCAATAAGTCTTCGAAGCATGGTACTATTCCTTGGGAGCTAGCTGTATTTGTTTCATTATCATGAATAGATGATTTACTTTGGGAGTTAAGACATGACAATCCCGCTTATTCTTTTGAAATAAATGAACATGATAGCACAGATAAATATTAGTTTTGTTAAGTATCTCTATTTATGTAGGTCCTTAATTATCTTTATCAAATAAATGATGATATATCGCCTACTTTTCAGGATAACTGACAGTTTAGTTTATTATGGGTTATTTCTAATTTCCTCGGATCTCTATGGTAACAGATACATAAACTTCTTTCTCAGTGGCGTAATCGAATATCCAGCAGCCATATTTGAATTTTGGTCACTAAACAGGTAATTCTGCGTTTGTTAAATTGAGAAAGGTTTATACGTCAATTATTCATGTATTTTTTTGATATCTTTATTGCCCTTTGCTGTTTAATCCCTGCTTTTTACGTGCCTGTCATTTTATGATTGAGAAAACATTGTGAAAAATGAAGAAATTGCTTCTGACAAGCAATTTCTTATTTTTCCACACTATTTTCTACCCTACTGAATGGTTATTTTTAAAATAAAATCCACTTTAAATTTTCGTCTGCAAAACCTTTGAATTTGGACAAAACCTTTGAATTTGGACAGGTCCAAAATTTTGTAAAACAGGAGGGTGTTAAGTGACGTATTACTGCTACTGAATCATCCATTTCTTAGCTTCTTCATAAACATTTACACGAATTATAGGCCTACCAAGTTTTCTTTCCTTGATAATTAATTCTTTCGTTATTCTTAATTTTATGATATGATGTAAAGGAATTCAGCAACCCATAACTTAGTTGCTTTTAATAAAATCTAAACATAAGCACTGACTTAATTAACAATACATGTAGTTTCAAGCGATCCGAACTTTAGATTGTACTAAGAAAAATAAGAGATAAAGAAAAAGAATGCTGAAGGCCATTGCTAAAAATTGTAATTGACGTGACTTCATAATCTGTTTCAGACTTGGTAGAAAGTGGACATCGATGTTGTGTCATGCGGGAGCAGCTCTTGGTCTAATTGTGGCAACTGGGCTCAGATATAATGCAGGCAAGACTGTGTGATTTCTACAATAGGTCACTCTTCATAGTGTTACGTAATATCATAATTGAGCTTGTGCAAAGTATTTCCAACAATTTCACATGTGCGCGATGCACAAACATTGAGCAGCTTAAACAAATACACAATATACACGTAATAAGAATATTTGCTGTCCGTCTGACGAAGAGTTCTCACTTAAGGCCTTTTTAGCTATAGAAGGCATAGTGAATACTCTGGTCAGGCTGTGCGAATGTATGTAATATTGTTGAAAATGTCATACGTGGGATCTATTCACGTTCATACTGGGCAAATACTAAAATGACATTAACTCTTTCAGTCATAATATGTAATTCATTTCTTTTAACTCTTTTTTTTTTGAAAACAACATTATGCAAAGTTAAAAGCGTTGCACATTTTACTTATTTTAAATGTTTTAACTTGTTTTCCTTTATAGGAAGTAACACATCGATGCTAGCAGCTTCCACTGCGTTTACATTGTTGGGTAAAATGGCAATTACAGGAGCGTTCAGTTCTGCGTACGTGCTTACCCCAGAGCTATATCCAACCAATATGAGGTAAACTTTCTTTCACGAAACCTTTATTTGTTAATCAATTTTAATATGTATTTATTGACTTATGTGTTTATCCTTTCATTTCGCACGGTATAATTCTTTAAATCAACTATATTTACAGAAATACTGGCCTTGGGATTGCCTCGTTTATGGGAAAAGTTGGTGGAATGATCGCCCCCTTTTTCAGAAATGTCGTAAGTGTACACTGAAACGACGTTATAAACGGCCACCTTACATTTGCCATATTTTAACATACATGTAGTCATTTGATTAAATTTTCTTTATTTTCATGTGAACTAGCATTCAATTTTGCTTATAACGAATGGATTCAAAATGTTGTCCCAAGGTGTCAATAGGAAACGGTCAATCACGAGAAGTACCCTCTCCAAAAGTCACAAAAGTCGCACATTTTGGAGAAATTTCAAAATTACAGAAATAGTCGTAACTTAATCGAAAAATTGTCAACCTTTGATGAACTTTGCGTGTACGATATCAAACTAATCAGACTGTAATGAAGAAAATAACATTGCCATTGCTTTTTCTCTCAGAAAAGCCGACACACCAAATATCAATTTTGAAATCATGGCTACTCTTGAAAATCCTTAAAATGTCGTTTTCTTCATTTTGTGTTGGCTCAATATTAATTGAAGTTTCTCTCTGAACGATTCTTCTTACATTAATTGATTATTTAATTTCTGATACCAAAGGAATACAATTTCAGTAAAATATCGGCATGTACAACAGACATGCTTGCGTATTATGTTACGATTGTCTTGACATCGAATATCATTTGCCTCATATTTTTCGCGCATGAACAACCGTAATACACTCATAATATGTCATGTGATTGCTTAACCGAATATTTACTAAAAAAGAAGAAATCACGTCTTTATTAGGAAACTGTTAAAATGATACTGAGTAAAAGCAAGATAAGTCCTTTGCTTAATTTTATACCAATTATTTTTCTGTTGCCTCTTTTAGTCCGAGGTTGTTCCTTGGTTACCAGGCGCCATCTTCTCAGCCATGATTTTACTGACTATAATACTGTTAGCGTATGTACCGGAAACCAATGGTATAGACCTCCCACAGACGATGGACGAGCTCACAGAGTGGTATAAAGTCAACAAGTTCTCTTTTAAGGTCGGTCGTAATGAGGTCGTGGACAAGGAAATCAAGATGCACAAAACGGCTGAAGAAGCTGAAAAACTTACTGAGACACAGTCATGATTGATACATTCGGCATGTGTTTGGAGGGTCAATAATAAGCAGCAAAGACAATCAAAGAATTCGATTAAAGTGTTGCCTGTTTGTCTAAAGATATTTTAGACTTAATCTATCTACAAAGTGCAAAGTAAAGATTCTGGTCAGACTGTGCAGATGCACAGGCCGGCCAGAGTCTTTGCTCGGCAGACATTTGAAATTGTTGGAACTATCAGCAACTTGACTGCTGAGCCTGTCTCAATCTATCGATACAGCCAGTATCAGAGGGAAGCATAGATAGGACAGGTTAACCAGTCTAATCAAGAACAAGTTCAAATACTTATCTAAGTGAGAGACATGGATAATTGTTGTAAATAAATGTGAAAAATGCTCTTTAGAGAGAGTAATACTTATGTGCAAAAATACGACAGAAATTATTTACCTTGCTTTTCATGTTTCATGCTCTCTTTACAAAATAAAATTGATATAATAGTTTATAAAAACGAAAAGTAATTTATCATTTTTTTTATAATTGGTGAATTACGATTGCAAGTCGTAAATAGTTAATAAAAATATCTCATGTGCTAAAAAAAGGCATTGTCATTTAATGATATAATGATATCGAACAAATCACTACTCGTTGAAATTTTGATTTTGTGTGTTGTATTTTTTTGTTTTATAAGAAGATATTCGCTGCATGTAGAGGAATGCAATACTTCAATTGTTCTTTAAACTGTTAAAACTATTATGTGAAAGAACATCTATGCGGTCAAGTTATCAAAGCACTGAAAGTACAGCGACGTTCAAATGCGTCGAATGCCACTCGCCCCTTGCTACATTTTGTAAATTTCATACAGAAACATATCAAACACAAGAAGCTCTCTGTACGGCGAGCAATAATTATTGAGTAAAACCAAGAATTATGATAATGTATGTGCCTGTATGAAATCAAAAGAATGTTGTAAGGTCCCTTTTACGGTGATGCGGCGAAATATAACAAATTGCCTATATTATGCACATGTACAGAAAACTGAAGAAAACTCTTTGAAATAAAAAAACAAATAAATCTGACCTTTAATGTAAGGTTTTTGGCATCATGACCGTTTTTCCGTGACGCAACAAAATATTACAAAACCCCCAAAATGTGTGCAAGACGTTGTGACTGGGAACATTCTGTGAAAATTTCATCCAAATCCAACCATTTATGTAGGAGAAGTTGAGTGAAAGGGTATTTGCAAACCTGAAGAGTTGCATAGAGTATGGCTTAACGAAGGATGGCTCATCACAAAAAGAAACCATATGGGATTATTTTGTATATTTGTGTAAACTACCTAAAATGGCAAAATCTATAATACAGTTAATTTTATCGTGAAATTGACACTCACTCCGTCAATTAAGCATTCTCAAGACGTTACGTAAGATACTGGTGACCCTTTGCGTTGCAATGAGTTCTGTCGTCGGCGAAAAATTAACGTTGCGCTTTTACTAAATCGACTTTACAGAGAATTTTGCAAACGGTAGATTTCTTTTATTGAAACACTGTTTCATTTTACCAATAATTGTAGAAAGATTTAGATACAAATAGTTTGGAAATTTTATGGCACACAATGGGCACGGATTGCACGGGTTTTAATGCAGAAGAACAATTACGATTGATTGTGAAAAACTCATTCAAAGTAAGTTTAAGTAAGGGCGACAAAAAGTATTTCTATGAGTTGCAGCACCTGTACATCAACATCTGCACAAAATTTTCCTTTTTAAGACAAAAAGAACACAATATGATCGTGATACAGAAATTCGTATAATTTGCGCTTGAATCCTTTTGGTTTTAGTTATCATTTTTTAAATCATCTTTTGTATCATTTAACCTAAAAGATTCACACGTGCTTAGAGAAAGTGAATACATTTCAACGTTGGGTTACCAAAGCCTCGTAACTTCAGCTTGGACAAGCTGAAGTTACGAGGGATTGGTTACCAACCTACGCTTTACGGTCTCGAGTTAAGTATCTCGACTATCTTTAGAAGTAAATAATAATGAATAAAGGCTGATTTACCTTAACTTAATTTAAAGTCCATCTACCCGTTACTTTGGCTCCGACCTGCCAGGACAAAAATCGTGGATTAAAATAGCATTAGAGCTACAAAGAGATTAGGTTTCCTCTGCTAGGCAAATACTCGACACAAAATAAATCAACTCCAATATATGCTAACCTTTGATGCATGGAAGAATACCTAAGATATATAATAGATAGGGATGCACTCTCCTGTCTTTTTATCTTTAGCTCATTTGAGCACGAAGTGTGCAAGGTGAATTTTTAGGGTTACTTTATGTCCGTCGTTCGTCGTCAACATTTACCTGGTGGACACTCTAGGGGCCAAATGTTTTGCCTGATCTAGAGGACAGATTTTTAGCCCAATCAACCTGAAAATTGGTCAGAAAAATAATCTTGATATAATCTCGAACAAGTTTGAAATTTGGTCAAATAGGGTTTAAATCTAGGTCACGAGGTCAAATCATAGAAATCCTTGTGGACACCATAAGGCTATATTTTTAGCCCAATCGACCCGAAATCTGGTCAGGCTGTTAATCATGATGAAATCTCGGACAAATTAGAGATTGGGTCAAGTAGAGTCAAAAGCTAGGTCACGGGGTTAAATTTTAAAATCAACCTGAGAACTGGTCAGAATGATTATCTTGATGAAATCTCGAACACGTAAGAAATTATGTCAAGTAAAGTAAAAAACTAGGTCACGGGGTTAGACCTTGTGGACACGTCATATCTTTAGCCCAATCAACCTGAAAATTGGTCAGGCTGATTATCTTGATGAAATCTCAGACAAGTTCGAAATTGGGTCAAATATGGTTTAAAACTAGGTCACGGGATCAAATCTTAAAGAAAAATTGTGGACGCTTTAAGAGCCATATTTTTAGCCCAATCAACCTGAAAATTGGTTAGAATGATTATCTTGCTGAAATCTCAGATAAGTTCGCAATTGGGGTCAAAAACTAGGTCACGGGGTCAAATCGTAGAAAACTCTCGTTGACACTCCAGAGGCCATTTTTTAACCAAATCAACCTGAAAATTGGATAGAATGATTATCTTAAAGAAATCTCGGACAAGTTCGTATTAGGGTCAAGTCGATTCAAAAGCTTCGTCACCGAAAGAGAAACATTTCCAACAACGAATTTTATAGCGCTCGATCTGCTTCCTATTTCAAAAAGTAAAGGCGCTGTGAGGGCTACAGATGATTAAATATTGAGTCAAATCTGGAATTAAACATGCATGAAAAATGTATATATGCCTGGTTTGAAAAATGTTGTATCGCGAAGAGTAGTTTGTGGAACAGTTAGTAAATCGTCTTTAATCTTTTCAGAGAAAAAATACAATCAAGAAAAAATTCAGCTACATGAAAATTTGATCGCGCGACGTGTCGTATACTTATTGTCGGTGTGTTTCCATCTGAGATTGATGTTCTAATTCGACGCTCGCAAACAATATAACTCAACTCAAATATGCAAATACAAACATACTTTTCGTCACTCGCGGGGTGTATTTCGCGGGAATATTATTCAAATGGCAGGGTGTGGCTAAGCCATGACGTAATGAGAACAGTTACTTTTTAATAGTATGGGTTCTTTCATAAGTTCACATGAACGCGCATAAATAACCGTATCTTAAACCTCAAAAGGATAAACGTACTGAATTTGATTTGAATTAAGGTTTTAAGTCGCTTTCAACAATTTTTCAGTTATATCGCGACGACTGGAGCACCTAACGATGGATTCCTGGTATTTCTCACACCAGTACTACCACCACATCCCTTTCCTAGCCTCCAGTTGCTATTCCGCATAGGTTTACGATTATCTACCCATTGGTGGAAGACAAATGTCGGAAAGGATAAGATCGAACCCGTGCGAATAAAGACTCCTGGATTAGAAGTCCGGCGCGCTACCAACTGCGCTATTGCCGCGGCATAAACGTGCTGAAGGAAAGTGAACACATTATATCGCTTGGTTATCAAATCCTCGTAACTTCAGCTTGTTCAAGCTGAAGTTAAGAGGTTTTGGTTGCCAACCTTCGATTTGAAGAATAACGACTATCTATCAAAGAGAGTAATTATAAATGAAAGCTGATTTGCCTAAACCTTAAATGCAACACACCGATACTTAGGCACCGCCCTGCCAGGGTAATAATCTTGGATTATACTCTTGGCTCGTGATACTATAATTATCTATCTCAAATTCCGTGTAAAAAATATATCTTTTTTTTATATCTTTTTTTTTCCAAAAAAATATTAGGTGTTTTATGCAGGGTCCTATTACTTGTGCCTTGCCACATGAATAGTTATAAATTCAACCGTTCTGCTTTTCAATATCGCAATTTATCCGTGTTTTCCCTGGTCAATAGTATCAAATATATCATAATTCATCTGGGACTATATTGTTATATAGTAAGAAAGTACTTTTGATTTTTGTTTAGTTCAGTGGAGTCTGCTTTTACTTCATTCTAAAGCGGCAAACTCCAACCTACTTATACAGCTAGTAATAACCTAAAATTGAAATTTGCCTCGATGCAAAACAATCCTTTATCGGTCACTAAGCGCTCCATTCGTTCACTCTAACACTCACCCTATCACCCAAAATTGATTTTTTTTCACGATTTTTTTTTAACTTCGCTGGTTGCGAATTTAAAGCGTCTAATTAGACTACGAATACAGACAAATAGGAAAGTACGTAGATTTTTGAAGGGATGTAATAAAATAGCGCTTATTTGGTCAAACTTGGCCGAAATTAGCGATATTGAATTATCTCCGTTCAATTGCATTGTACTAGTCCGAAAGTTTTGAAACCGTCTTTGTAAAACAGAAACAACGGCACCATTTCTTTTTTCTAGATTTTGCATGTAAGAAGGAGAAGAATCAATGAGTAGGCGTAGAAACTTTCATTCAAATCAAAGAAATGATTTAAACGCTACTAGCATTTAAACAGACAGACAGACAGAGACAAAGAGCGAAAATAAAGAGAGAAGAGAGAAGGAGAGAGAAAGAGAGAGAGAAAGAGTAAGAGAGGGAGAGAGGGAGAGAGAGAGAGAGAGAGAGAAAGAGAGAGAGAGAGAGGGAGTGGTGGGGGTTATTCCATTTTGCAAGTATTTTGTTGATGTATACATTTATGCTTGCTCGAGGAGAATCGTCGTTGTTTGAAAGCAAGGCCATATTGAAAATAAGAAATTGGTCTTATGAATAATTTCTAAATGATAATTTCTTAAAATTTCTTAATTTCTTTGTTTTTTTTCAATTAATAAAGATTTTATTATTACCACAAAAACTCAATGGTACCTCACTACAGAGCAGATTGACGACGTCGCCGTTTCTTTCACATAATGGCCTTGTGTCTTTCAGCATTTCTTGACTAATATAACCTACAACCACAACATATCTCCTGACAAGGCTTTTTGACCATTGATCAATTTGAATTTCGATCTTTTTTGGCCTATATGGACTCCTTGACCGAATTTTAATCCATTTAAATGATTTTAAAAGGAATTCTAACAGTCATACATTATACAAACAGACTGGATTGACGACGTCGCCGTTTCTTTGACATAATGGCCTTGTGTCTTTTGAACAGCATTTCTTGTCTAATATAACCTACAACCACAGCAAATCTCCCGACATCGCTTTTTGATAAGTCCTAAATGCTGACCATTTATCAATTTGAATTTCGATATTTTTTGGCCTAACAATACCGATTAACATGGATCTGTCAGAAGGCAGTTGTCTTCTCCGGTATTTGTCGTCAATTAAAGAAGTGCTTGCAAAATAAAGAATACAGAAATTATGATGTATATGAACTCATCGAAGGCAGGGGCCTGTTTTACTAAACGTCTTACGATTATTTTTTGCGTAAGTCAAAAATTAAAGTTGCTTCTACACTAGAAACTAAATATGGAATTCTGTCATGCATTATCTCATTTGAATCGTCTTCTAAAAACGATTCAAATGAGATATTGCAAGGCAGAGTCTAGCAATATATGAAACGCCGGGTAGTATTTTCAATTGACTTACGATCAATTTTTTCGTAAGACGTTTAGTAAAACGGGCCCCTGGGGCAATAGTTCAGAATGCAATCCCCGACAAGGTAGGCAATAGTTTTCCACTGTTGAAAGATCACCATAAGATTGCTGTTTTATCGACTGATTATTTTGAGTATATCTGTTTTTCAATAAAAAAAACATTTAACAAAAAGAGACAAACAGAAAGGAACAAACGACTTTAGGATAATATTCAGAACAGCGCGTCACTAACACGTCTATAACACGTACCATACATGACGTGATTTCGCAAGCGGGCAACAGTTTGGTGCTAAGTGCGCATGGAACAAATATTTCATACTGTTGCCCGGTCGTGTGACGGATAAGGCAATAAACAATGAACCAGTTCGAAATGGCTTAATATACATTTATATAGGAGACCAGGTAATAATAAATAATATTAGCGATTAAGTCGGAATGATGTTTGACAAAGTACGTGTCCTCGCGTGGGTTGAGATTTTAATAATGTGTTGAAATACTAGAAATTGGTCTTTGGGCGTATAAGAAACTATGATATTTGCAGGATATAAAAGAGTATTGGATTTACAATGAGCAGCCTTTCAATGTTTGATAGTGAACGCTGACCATCAGCATGTCGACTAGGACCGCACTTGTTATTGGTGTAATGCTGTTATCTATTGTTTTACTGGAGATTTCTAATGGGGTATCGGCACTCAGGTAAGTTCTTTTGTTTAGTCTTTTAAAAAGACTTAAAAAGGCTTAAAAAGAAAGTGTCAGCTTAATCATTTCCTGGACTCATCGTCCGTTGAATTTTCTAACACTTCGTAACCATAGCTTAAAGTGGTTAACTTCCTTCCTTGATTTTCTTTTAGACAATGTCGGTCATCCACCAACGGACTCAAAATCACGCATGGCGCTCAATATAAGTAATGATAATAATAATGAACAAACTCGTACGCAATTACAATCAAAACCATAATGTGTCTATAGATATCTAAATGTAAACTGGTCATTTTGTAGTGTTGCAATTCATATTTATCTGATTTTCATTCTTAATATGTCCTTTTCTTGTTTCATGTAAAATGTGTATGTTTGTATGCATAAATATACTCTTCAATTTATGGAGGCAATACAGAAATACTGCTTTCATCTCGACTAAAATAATTATAAACAAGTTCTATAATTATATTGTATGTCTTTACAAACCAATCAGACGCTTCCTAATTCAATCAAGTCGGTTAAATAAGGTGATTTTTGTAGCGATTTGAATATACGATAGGTGTTCTTACAATGGTTAAATAAAGGATATTGAATGAGTGGTCATGGAATACCGAATTTATTCAACGAGTCATCTATAAATAGATAAAAACGAGGCTGCGCCGAGTTTTTTATATATTTTTTTGTATCTGTTTTAGACGAAGAACTGAATTAATTCTGTAATTTATGAGCACAAAATTTATATTCTTTTTATGATATGATCCAATTTTTTTCTAAAAATCGTCAAAATTCTTGAAATTCAACATTTCAATTTTTCGCGAAACTAATAATGCCGTTTAAAACTGACGTCCCAATATATTTTCTCTGTTACAAAATAGCGTTGTTATTCGCTCTGAGCTCATTTGCATAGTTATTCCACTATTGTAATAACACGCGTTTGATATCAAAAATATTCAACGGGGTTGTTTCACTCCCACGACGCCCTCGACGTAGGTCATATTATAATAAAACTTGAATGATGAGGTCGCGTAAAATTGTATAAAAGCAAAAGGAGCTTCCGTGTTCTTTGGAAGACACTGAAATATGATATAAAGAAAATACATACTGAAAAAGCCAGAAATGCGAAAGTTTTAGGCAAATGGGACGAATTTCTGGATTTCACGTTCTTATTACTTGTACGTGTAAGACATAGCAGCAAAAGTTGCCTGTCATGTCAAAAAAGCCGGTATCTCTACACATGACACCATTGAAACCATTATATTCACTACAAATAGTTAACTAAGTGGATTGCGAATATGATGACGATACATCGTTCTAAATAATATCAGAGGTGACAGTATAAGAAATCAGAAAGGTCATTGCGTGAAAAAGTAACCTTAGGGAAGAAGCGTTTTGAAGGTTTCAGTGTTATTAGATTCATTACAACTGACCAATTCTATGCTTCAGAAAAATTATGTTTATTGGGACATGCATTATATTTCGTCCGACATGAGGTACCAAATTTTGGAAATACTAATTTCTAATGACTTTCGAACTTGCAATAGCTTACTATATAAGACGTTCATAAACTAATGAATTGGAAACTGCTGTAAGCTGACATTCAGAATACGGTTGTCTTAGTAATTTGACACTTCGATTCTATCTGATGGAAGTGTTAACAATAACTGTTATTTTAAGTTTTAAGGCGGTTGAAGTTGTGCGCAGGTCTCTTGTTTGAAGGAACCGTTAGTTTTCCTTGGTTATAAGTTTACATTTTTAACTTGCATTGTGTTTAAAACTTTAGAAAAATGGTTCTTAAAGCGAACGGAAATTGAAATAATATCTTATCAAAGTACCTGTAGACCATCTTCTTGGTTACTATATATTTACAGTTTGTGGCCGTGTGGGCCAATATTTATCAATATTTACATATCACGAACATTTCAAATTGTTGGAAATGTCACGCACATGCTTATTTAATCAAAGTTTGTGCTGTTCAAAACAGCATAAAGCCTTCATTACTTACGAAATTCCAAAGCAGACTTTTGAAAGAAAATAACATGCAATTTTGCAGTCGGGAACCTTTGGCGATTCTACGGAATAGACCTCGGGACTAAAATGGGCGCGGTCATGAAAGCGCGTTATTTCGCATGTAGGTTTAAATGCTGTCACAAACATCAACAATCCCCCTAAGGATAACGTTGAATAAAACAACCACATGACGGTTGGATAAAATCTGCTCATATTTTAACAAAGTACAGTCTAAAGTACTACCCAGGTACTACTACGACCGTTGGTATAAAACTCGGGCCCAAAACGTAGTTATGCAAGCAATTTATTTTGACTTATTTTATAAACACATATGTCATATATGTCATTCTAATTTTGTAAACGTGTAGATCTTTTTAAGGTATGGTGTGTTACATGTATCACAACATAAATGGAAATTAATAGTTTAAATACCTGTAAGGTTATCTAGCAATATATTAAATTCTATTTCACAAAATGATGAATATTTAGTAATTTAGTATAGATTGGGCCTATTGAATTAAAAAAAAACCATAATTTGGAATTAAGCGCAGATTTTTTTTAATATTATGGCGTGATGTTGCACCATACCTAACATCTACATCTTAAAAAACGGGCCAAACCGGTTTGACCTGTATGTTGACAAAAGAAATGGAAATTGATTGTTTAAAAGGAGCCTTTTGAGTCTGAGGTTTATATCTAAGGTTGTAGAAGTACCTAGTAGGTAGGGACATTTGTCTACATTCTGATCAAATTAAGGCAATTTATCCAGCCGTAGTGAAGTTGTTGGTTTTCAACAAAATATCCCTTTTCCATAATTGTTTTGCTATTCTTTAATGAGAGGGGGCCTCTTATATTGTGCACTTGCTTATGCTCATCTACAGCTTAAATTTGATAGATAGTTAAGCTGGACAAACTGTCTTTTTTTTGTAAATAGAAGCAGCATTATTTTGGTTCAAAAACTGTCTACATGAACCTTAAGCTTCACTTCAATTTTGCAGACAAACGATTATTCTAGTTTTTAATGCAAAGGTGTGACACAATATGAATATGTTAGGACAACTTTTCTTAGAGCGCGTCATTTTGCATGTAATCCCTATGCAACATTCATGATGACGTCACTTATTGGACTCCGCCGAAATAGCGCCAGATCGGAAAAAATAAACGAAAGCGGGAAATAAGCTTTTGATAATTTCACTGATAAGGCAGTGAGTTTGTCGAATGACAATCTACCGTTTATCCTCGTTTCAACGAAAAAGCATGAAATGCTACCTTATATCTTTAAGGTCTTTTTAAATGCATAATACATCGAAGAAGACAATTTCAATAATATGGTTGCGAATCGCCATTTAATCAGAAAACAGGGCAGCGAAAAGGTCATTGGATTTGATTGTAATTAGATAGTAAGATTTCACCCTAAAATAGAAAGAAATAAAATAAGGGAAGATCTGAATTATCATGCATGGTTTGGACATTTACATCTTTCATGTGACATTAATAGGATTAAGTAGATTTTCATTCTATCATTCCGGCCATGATATTTCTCATGGCAATATTCCGGGGGTTTGTAATTAGAATTCAAGTCACATATTTAATACTTTTGACCTCAACCTGAGTTTAACCCTTGTCATGCTGAACCCGGAATATTTCTGCCATGGAAGGAGCTGTAGACAAGCATCAGCCTGCACATATGTCTACACCACCTGTTTTTCACTTTCAAATCAGAATTGTCAATAGATTTAGTTTGTTTTTTATTTTTTATTTTTTTTAAATAAAAATTGACCTACAATTGGTACTTTCAGTGTTTTCTGCCCTTTGATTTTGATGAAAAATTTTAGCCAATATTTATTCAGCATGATAAGGGTAAAGAATACACCGATATTTTCTCAAGGTTTTTATCTACTCATGTTATTTACAGCCTCTTGGCGTCGTTTCTTGGTGTAACTTTTGTTTTTTATATCAGAAATGCCTTCAATGAGGAAATTTAGACGTTTTGGATAAATGAATTTTATTATTCTTATGCTAAATCAATTTTTATTTTTGTTCTGTTTTTATTTTTGTTCTGTTTTCTAGGAAAAATGCCTAAATGACGCTACCTTTTAATTTCCGTTGTCTAACAGAGATACTACAAAACAGTCAATTTTAGACAAAAATTATATTTTAAATGTGCGTTAAAATTGAAAAAAAAAGACTGAAAATATTGAAGATAACTTTAAGAAAATGTAGAAAATTACTTGAAATAAGCGACTTCTCCTTTTTATCTCAATTTTTCAAACTTTATTGATTTCAGTGCTTTAAGTTCGGTTTGTCAAAATATGGTTTCATGAAGAGATATAAAAGAACTTATCACTTTTTGAAATAACATAAATTTCTTTGTTTTATGAATAATTAGATTTTAGATTTTTTCACAGATGAGTTAGGGTCTTTTGTAAATTTTATTGGCATTCATCAGGTTTTCCTGGTGCCGGATAAGTCAAATTATAATCAATGATTTTTGCCCTGGTAGGGCGGAACCTTTGAATAAGTTCCCAGCACTTAAGATTAAAGTAAATCAGCTTTTAATTTATAATAACTTACTTCTATAGATAGTCGATATAAAAGACTTGAGACCTTAAATCTTTGAATGGTAACCAGACCCTCGTAACTTCAGCTTTGACAAGCTGAAGTCACGAGGCTTAGGTAACCCAACTATGAAATGTATTAACTTTATCTTGCAATGTTTTTCCTTTTGGTTTTAGGATACAGTCATTTGTACGCGAAAAAGATAATTGCCGACTGACTCTTGAAAGAACACAAACTTTTGAAAAGTAAACTCGCCAAATCACATCACGGCTAAGCAACGCCCTGCCAAATGAACAATAACGCAGAGCACTTGACAGCTAAGCCACACAATGGCAGTTCAACAATAAAACAGAACACCATTTGAAATTAAAGCACTGACAGTACTGATGGTGAACGTTTCTGATGGCATTCTAGAGTGTTATATTGAATTCGTTTGAAAAGAGAAGTTATATATGGAAAAAGTAATTGAGGGACAGTGTCTCGTCAAAATTTCTGCAATTCTCACTGTAAAATCTTTTTTTTTTCTCGCATGTTGAATTTGTTCTCAAATATGACAATGAAAAAAAAATAAGACAACTTTACTGGAAAAATAGTATGATTTTGTTTTGTTTTTTTTTGGGGTTTTGTTTTAATTTACATTTCGGTTCATAATACAAACAAAATTCGATATTATATGCTGAATACTTGCGGGGTTTTACAATTATATGCTCCGAGTGGCTTCTCTAAAGGCGTAACGTCATTCTCTCTTAGCTCGAAAAAAATCAGCCAGAAAGGTTTTTTTTTCAATTTCAACATGCAGAAGCCATATTTTACCAGAACAAACAGCAGTCTTTCTGCAATTTGACAATGCAACGTAATCCGTTAGGGCTATCGAACTTTAATGATCTGAATGAGGTCCCCTATCCCCCTAATTCAAAGACCGCTGTTTCGTCTTCAACCAAAACGATGTAATTACAATGTTTTGGTATCTTACGGTAATATACAGAGTCTTGTGAAAGATTGATTATCTGCTGCCCTTGAGAAAAAAATAAGGTTACGAGTCGAGCGTGCTAATCTGTCGGCCAACGAGCCAGACATATATTAACATGTATGACAAAACTCGGATAATGAAAAATCGCCTGTGATTCAGCCACCGCGACTTTAAACAGAATTTGTTGATAGCGGCGGTCATCCCTATTCAAATAAAAGACACAAGAAAGGTTGTACAATAAGTTTACGCAGATCACCCATTCGCCCGATTAAAAAGTGCAACTTCATTTTGTATTTTTAAGTGGAATTTTGCATTATCTTCACATGTTAAAGAATCCTAGTATCATGCCAATATCGAAATAAACAGAGATTTTGCGACAAGTCTTGCAAAGCTATTAAGAACCTACAGGATATTCCTTACGTAGTAATACTGGTGAACGAAAAACGTTCACCAAAAATAAATATGACCTCAATTATAAAAGACAAATCTATTTGACTATTGCAAGAAATAGTTTTTAAAAGTCCTTGGATAAAATCACAAAATGCATAATTTTTCAAGCGAGTTACTAAGTTTGACCATTAGATGCCGCAATCACTATATCGATTCCCGTTTAGACGACTTGCAATAACGTATGATGAACGAAAGTGTTCAGTGTTCGTTCTATAAGAATGAATGGCTGGGGAGCTATAAATAAAATTGTGAAGGAAAAAACAATTTCCATTAATACAAATTGAGAAAAAATGATATAAGAGCTGAAGTAAAATGATCATTTCATTCCTTTTTATTAAGAAAATTAAACTCATATAACCCCCGTTTGTATTGTATTTATCATTTATAGGTTTTAATACACGTAGAGAGTTATATGGTTAATAGATATACAAAACAGGTCATACAATTTGTTGTCTCTCAAAAACACATTTTTACCTCCTATTATAGTAAGAAATTTTTAAATCAAGGTTTGATTTCAAACAAATAAGCACACGCGATACGAAAAAAACCACACAACTTCATACATGTACATATATAATACGTACATGGTGTTTTGTATGGAAAAAATATCTAACGAGGTTTGGAGAAATGATAATTGTCGAGGCTCTGCCGAGACAATTATCAATTCTCACAACCAAGTAAGATATTTTTTCATACAATACACTTAGTACGTATTATATTTATCTTATAACCTCAATATATCTTGTTCACGTCGGTGTTTCTAACCGAAATGCAAGTTTCTAAAAATAACCGCATGATATCATTGTTCTAAAAATAGCTATGTGATATCATAAAAAACATCATACGGGATGTTATCACACTGATATTTGTATAGTTATAAGATAAATAGCAAAGACTCTGACCAGCCGGTGCATCCGCACAAAGTCTGTGCTACGCGTTCAGTAGATAGATAAGGTCTCAAGTACTTGTACACCATCATGTAATATTATATCTATAGTAGGTGGCTGTCTACCCTACTCAATGTTTGCACCTCACGCACATTTAAAATTGTTGGAAATATCACGCACAGGCTCAATTATACTTTTAGATTCATCTCTTATATTGATTCGAGTTAAAAGTGAAATATACGACAGGTTGTTTTAAAACTCCACAGCGTCACAAATAAAAATATTCCCGTGAAGTTCACCCTAAAGCACATAAAAGATAAACCCCGCCCATAAAAGGCACATTTTTTCAACCCATCAGCTTATTTTCGAAACAACAACGCCAACTTTCATGAAGCTCATTAAGGTTTTTCTAAGGATCATTCCTCATAATTTGGAAAATTTGGTAAATTCATGAAGTAGTTTCTTCGAAATACGATTTTTAAAAAAATGTTATTTCTCAAACCGTACGAAGACCCAGCCCTGCGTTCAGGATCACCGAACGGTGCAAACAGTTTTCCAAATATATCCCGCTTTGCACGTGCGCATGCGTGCAAAGCGGGGTATAATTGGTAAGCTGCCCTGCGTTCAGTATGAAAACGTTAGCGAAGCGCTTTCGAAATGATACCTCGCTTTGCACGTATTTGCACGTGCAAAGCGGGATATCAAATAAAAGCGCCCGCGAAACGCTTTTACATCCTGAACACAGGGCTGTTTGTACCGTTCGGTGATCCTGAACGCAGGGCTGGTTTTGAGTCAGAGGATCCAAAAGTATATGGATTGGTGTATCAAATCTCTAGCGCTCTATCGTACCAAGAGAAAATATGAATTTTCAAGCTTCAACAAACAGATTCTTGTTTAAATGTCAAAATTTAATTAACTGTCATAAAAACATTTCCTGTGCTTTATCGGTGTGTCTTAGGCCTGTCACTTCGTTGATAGCAGCGTTCATAAAATAGCGGGCATGTGAGCCTATCACTGCTTTCTCATTAATCGGAAGAATAAATCTGACCCTTCATGCGAAAGAGGAGCATCTGGGGAGTCCGTAAAAGAGATATTTGAAAAAAAAAGATTGATTCGGGAGAGGTCAAATGGAGATCATATTTCAAAAATTCATATACAGTTAGTTAGAATTATTATTGTAGATCCAGAAAATCTAAAAAGAGCAAAAAAGTTTCAACCTTTGTCAGCTTGCGCAGTCTGACTCGGGTCAATATGTCATGCCCTACCAAGATGGTACTTTTTCGCCTGGCGGACCACAAATAACAATGCGCATAAGCGGTCTATATACAACACCAATATTCGACGCTTTCATTTTTAATAGAAAATAATATTGATCAATCTTCAATGTGACTCTCTAAAATAGCATCAGTCAATTGGAATTCAACAATGTATCAATAATATCTAAAGGGCAGGTGCACATACTCAAGATCTCTTGTTCCAATTTCACCTGAGCCACAACTGCCCATTTCGCTGAGGTGATATGTATCATCATTAAATTGACGCGCTACAACAATGCATTTTGTCAAATATCAAGGAAAAGTATGCCAACCCGGGGTAAGGTTTTTTTTAAATGATTTGTTGAATAGATTTATCAATTGATTTCTTGTCATGTAAGCGGTGTCATGTCATTCGTCTTTAAAAAGATATTAAAATTTAACATTGCAGTGATAACCCAGAGATGATATCTAAAGAAAAAGGGTCCATGGGGGCATAAGACGCTCCAATGACTATTAAGTTTTCCAAAAACAATTTAATATCGGAGTACAGGTGGAAAACATTCTTGATTTTAGGTGCTAAATAGTGAGAAGTCTATTTCTTAAAAGTTTTAAAACTTGTGCTTTCAGAGTGATTTAACTTGATAGTGTGGGCTGCTCTTGTTATGATGAGCATACTTTTAAGTTCACATACAAAGGCGATTTTCAAAAAGTCAATTGCTTCTTAAATGCGAATATGTTTGGTTAAAATCTTTAATGTCCGTTTTCCTATGCTAGTTCTGATTGAAGGAAAACTTTCTTGTGACCCTAGAATAATGCTATGAGAGTTTCAAGGACATCTGATGATATTTATGATCTATTTTGTGTGAAAATCCACTGATCCATCATTTTCCAATGTTTTCTGGTTGATCTAACTCATTTCAATGGGAACATTCCGTATGACCCTACAATAATTCTGTTAAATTTTATACGAAATCAAATAAAACTTATGGACTTAAACGTGTTCACGAGAGTATTTTCAGTGAACATCCATAAGGCCCCCTTTCCCGTGTTTGCTGACGGATCAGTCCTATTTTGAAAAGGCCTCTTCCTTATGACATTGCAATTACCCAGTTTAAGTTCAAGGAAATACGATGATATCTGCAAACTTTGTCGCGTAAATAAGAAATGTATACGGACAAACAGACGGACGAACTGGGCCCTAGCTATAGCTTTTCTGGCTTTCGGTCAATCAGCGCTGTCCATATATTGTTGGGAAAATGACCATTTCAGATTAAGAATCTGACAAGATCGAATAGCCGCAACTATAGTTAGCCTGTAATAATGATGATGATATAGGGTTAATTCACGTTTTTGAGGCCGTTAACATTTGCAGAGGCTCGAAAAATGATTTAACCATTTTGAGGGTGTCTGCAAATGATAACGCTCGAAAAAACGTGAATTGACGCTATTATTGCATAAAAACAAAGACTAATGTATCTATTCAAAGATAGATAATAAAGGATTCATAGAAAACTTTAAAGCTAGCTCCAATCCCAAGAATGTGCCGAAAATTGCGTTAAGCAATACACCGCCACTTTTGTTTATACGGACATTGCTTGGTAATTTTATGGCGTCACAAAATTTAACGTGGGAATAAGATCAACGTCTTTATCTATGCTCTATATAAATGTTAAACATAGAAACTGATAAAGTATATAGCCCCCAGTCAGAGGATATTTTAGTAAAAATAGCCGGGCGTTAACGGAACGTGATTTTAGTTATTAATCCACGTTTTCTCCCGTTAACACCCGGGGTTTGTTCGTTATCGTATGCCTATAACGACCCCAAAACGTAAATTTAATGAGACCTTCTTAACAGAACATAAAACAGAGCCTATGCAGGACGCGCAGTCCTACCTGTTTCAATACTGCTTGCTTCTACAGATGGTAACATATTATCTATTGGTGTCGTGTCGGAAAGGACGATCGATTTTCTGGGACCAGTTTCATCGAAACAATTTAGACTTACTTTTGTCTTACCGATGACTTACCACATATTTAGGACAAAAACACGTATCACCAATCTATCAATTCCACTTTTAAGTGATTTTTGTTTCGAAAGTCATCAGTAAGACAAAATATGTCTTAAATGTGTTGATTAAACTGGCCGTAGATGGCTACATCTATAAACAAATTACCTTCAAATTAACCGCCCGACTAGAAAATTTGTTTTTAAGACAAGTTTATGTTATTAATGTCCTGTGCGACAGATTAATCAAACTATGGGTAGTTGACTTGTATTCCCTGGCCAGACTTTAGCCATATTTACTCTGAACCCTTTAAAACAAATCGAGGGTTCAGTGCAACACTATTGTAAGTGCCTATAAATATTTAGGCACTTACAATAGTGTTGCACTGACCCATCGAAATATCGTTCGGTATTGGAGCTGTGAGGCTTCTTTCAAAACGATATCGAGCCTTTTAATATATTTGTTTGTATGGTTTATTTGTTTATCTAATCATTTTTTTCAATTAGAAAATTATAAGAATACGTGGCAACCTACAATGAGGAGGTTGTTCATACAGCAAAATATGAGTAACAACCCACAAAAGTGAGACAAAAATAGTCCATTTCATGATAAAAACCTACTTAAATAAAAACGTGATCTAGGTGAAAGAAAGGCACAATTCTAAAGAAAAACGTTTAGAGTTATAGTCTAATCATCCCTGCATTCAGAATAAAAAACGGGGCAAACAGTTTCCCTAATATACCCCGCTTTGCACGCAAGAACACGTGCAAAGCGGGGTATAATTGGAAAACTGTTTGCACCATTTTGTGATCCTGAACGCAGGGCTGGATAGCAGTTGTGATCATGGATATTTTGAATGCCAATTTTCAAGAATATATCATCAATAACAACAGATATATGACCAAGGTTAAGTTGTTCACGCTAAGGCCAACACCGTAGAGTTCACCGTCAATATTAACGAACACGGTAACGACGCCAACGTGAAGACAACATTTAATTTAAAGCATTAATCATGATCACCGAGTGTTTTTATTTATTATTATTAAATGTTTATTTTATGTTTTTTGATTGTTCGTTTGTTTGTTTTTTGTCCAATGCTTACCATTTTTTTGTGGGTTTGTATCAAATTTGACTGGACTAGAACTCTTTGACAGAGCAATGAACATCAAATCGCTCTTCCGAAAACATAGTCAAAAAGTTACAAACCTTATGTTATTATATACAAATTTCGACAATTGTTCTGAAAAACAGTGTTTAAAAATAACGGGGGTGTTGATATTTTTCTTTCTTATCACCTGTTCTTTGACATATACAATGTACTCCACTTTAGTGAAAAAAGAAACATCGCCACTACAACCCACACAAAACATAGTTACAAGATTTTAGAAATCTAATGATTTTAGTAAGGACGACTCGTCTCTGAGGAAATAAGAGATTTCGGTCTCTGGTTGCAGGTCGCTCGAATTATCTACGAAGGCATTTCCGCAATTAACGGATACTTTCATGAGACTTGCGTATTTCTATCATAAAATGACCTTTTATGGTCAATGTAGGCCGATTTTTAGATTTATCACTGTACTTGCTTTAGATATGGGGGGTTCGGAGGCAATAAATTAAATGAAGTATGACAAATTCTCCGCTTAATAAGGCAGAGAAAAAGACTCATAATATGATCAGCGTAAAACGCATATGTAGACAAGGGTTGTCCGCGGACAACGTACACTCGGTGGCCAAAATTTGAGTTGATGTCGGAGACTTTGTAAAGGATATTTTTTAATCGCATGAAAATTCTGATTTTTTTTGTTGAAAAAAAAATACCTTGAAATAATTTTTCTATGTCAAAAATGTTCATAAGTAACAAAGTTTTACTTATTTATTATTTTTGCAATTCTTTTGTATTTTAGCTCACCTGAGCGCGAAGTGCTCAAGGTGAGCTATTGTGATCGTACAATGTCCGTCGTCCGTCGTCAGTCGTCCGTCGTGCGACGTGCGTCGTCCACAATTTCTTTAAACATCTTCTCCAACTTAACCAGTGGGCCAATCTTGATGAAACTTGGCAAGGATGTTTCTTGGGTCAAGTTCTACCAAAGTTGTTCAAATAAATGAAATCCACTCTTAACCTTCCCTTTACCCTTAACAAAAATAGTAAAAATAGGAAAATATTCAAAAATCTTCTCTGAAACCAGATGGCAGACAGCTCTCATATTTGGTAGTAGCATCATCTAGTGGACCTCTAAAAGTTTGTTCATATCAAGACATTGGGGTTATATTTGGGCTATGCCCCGGGCGCAACCCTTTTCACATAGAATCAAAGAGCGAAAATCTTTAAAATTCTTCTTCTCTGAAACCAGGTGGCAGACAGCTTTCATAATTGGTATGTAGCATCATCTAGTGGACTTCTACCAAGTTTGTTCATATCAAAACCTTGGTATCTTATTTGGATTCTAAGCGGGCTCATCCCGTTTAGCTCATCTGAGCATGATGGGTGAAAATATGAAAATCTTCAAAAATCTTCTTCTCTGAAACCAGATGGCAGACAGCTTTCATATTTGGTATGTAGCATCATCTAGAAGACCTCTACCAAGTTTGTTCATATTAAAACCCTGGGGTCATATTTAGGCTCCATCGGGGCACATCCCTTTTA
Organism: Fragum whitleyi; assembly: GCA_948146395.1. Lineage (NCBI taxonomy): Eukaryota > Metazoa > Mollusca > Bivalvia > Cardiida > Cardiidae > Fragum > Fragum whitleyi. The sequence goes on from OX411543.1 coordinate 79,681,979, forward strand.
GCTTATCTGAGCACAATCAGTGAAAATCTTCAAAAATCTTCTTCTCTGAAACCAGAAGGCAGTAGCTGTCATATTTAGTATGTAGCATCATCTAGTTGACCTCTACCAAGTTTTTGCATATCAAGACAATGGGGCCACATTTGCTGCATCCCTTTTTAAATCAAAGAGAGAAAAGGCATATTTTTCTTGATCTTGGCTGAAAACCGCCAATGGTATTGATCTTATATAGAAATTATCTCCTTGTTGACATCTGCCTATTTAATTAATGTGATTCCCAGGGGACAAAGAGACTCGGGTGAGCAATCTAGGACCATCATGGTCCTCTTGTTTTCTATTTGTTCCTTGAATTTGACATGTTTACTTAATTCAAATATTCAAAATTGTAATATATTTCTAATATTTTCGGCTTAAAGAAAGCCTTTTCAGGCAATATTTTATATTTTTTAAATCCTTAGAATATTGTACAATTTATGACAAAATAGAAGGTATGACTTAATTAAAGTAAATAATGTTGCTGATATGATGTCGTATACTCTTTCTAAAAAGATTTTTTCACGTGAAATCCCTATTTTTCCTTACTATGAATGCGTAAAAATATAGCCAATGGTAAACTTTGTACATTATGACGTTCGGCCTTCCATATCCAATTTTCTAAGCGCTTCAGTTTTCAACAAAGGAGGAAAATTTTCGAAACTACCATTGTTAATGAAATAACAGTGATTAAGGAAGATATTTGATATACTTGCACAACTTGTTTTTCGATTCTTGTCATTATATTTCTTTTTTTTTTTTTTTTTTTTTTTTTTTTTTTTTTTTTTTTTTTGGGGGGGGGGGGTCATTATCACAAAAATAGCCTTTTGTTAAAAGGAAATGAGAAATGCAAATACGTCATTATCCCAAATTTATTGCAGGCAAATATTAGATATACAATTTATTAACCAGTTAAATAACTTTTGGTATAACCATTATGAATGTTTAAAACTTATATAAAGGTACCCAACGTCACTTTTTATCCCGATTTAACTTTTTGATTTCAAAACGCGACTTTTCATTATTTGGAGAAATTCATGTCCATACTAGTGCTTAATAGTGCAACTTATCTTTTGTAAGGAAATTCTAATGAATAAATGAATTCATTATTTTATTTCCGATAATGTGACAAAACAATTTTTACACTTGGGGTAAATTTCAAAAATGAAGGGATAGTGCCATAGAACTAGCCATTTTCTATTTATAGATGTTGTCATGGCAAAAAGTGCAAGATTTATGTTGTCGATACATGAATGATTTTCTATAGTAAACTCATTTATCATATACGCTTTGGAAAGCTTTAAATCTATACTGAACTATAGGGTTATTTTAATTAAAGCGACGTCGCATATTCAATTTTGGGAACTCAATTTTGGCCACTGAGTGTAGCTCGATCTATCTACGACTTGTCACAAACGGCGCATTAAAACCTAAAATCACGGATAATATTATGCTTTTCGACATTTATATTCAGTAAATACTTGTAAAAGACATTGTTATGATCAATATTAACATACAGTTCAAAGGTCAAGGTCAATTTCAAAAGGTTTTAAAACTTGATAGTGACGGAACAAAGAACATCAGCGTAAACGTTCTAGGTGTGAGCATTATGTTAATTGGTCGCGATTTAAAAAATCTTAAACTGGAAGGTAGAATGACCATTCTAGATTCAGAAAAACAGGTAAATGCGATCCGCGCAAACTGACATGAGTCGACACTTTACGCACTGTCAAGACATTCCTTTTTCGCGAGATAGGGAAAATCTATTTCACGAGATTTTGACCCGTCACGTGAAAAGGAACTATTTGAGAAACGCGAAAAGTGTCGACCCTAGTCAGTCTGCGTTACTTGCGCAGACTTACAAGGATCGAAACTTTTCGCAAATAACAAATTTTCTGAATCTAGATTGATTATTTTACCTTCTTGTGTAATTATTTATTGATCCTATCCCTTTCCTATATCTATTTCACGGAGATCTCAGATACTCCTTTTCAAGTGACGGGTCACAGTTTCTGCATGATTCTCCTTTCGTGTGACGGGTCACATTCTTATTTTCCAGGACAAAGCGTCTGTTCACCTTGTCCAGTATACAGAAGATTCGGAGTTTCTGTGACAGAAATGGTGACGGTATTATCCAGTACAGAACAGAAATGGGATGTCTCAACCGATTTACCAACTTTCTCGCTGTCGGCTAAACGATAGTGAAAGGGCGCTTCAGAGGGACAGAACTTCGTTGACTCGACTGGCATAATTTCTTGTGAAATTTGGCGAAACTTCTTTCTTGACTTTTAAAAAAGATATAGATATAAATACGAAAATGTTTCATTTCAAATAAATGTCGAATGCTTCTTGTGTATTTTTCTTAAATCTCCTTAATCAGTCACATTTTCGGAGTTCGTTCTTGGATATCCTTGAAACAGCCAAGTTTTTTATTATAGTACATAAATTTTCACTAAAATTAATCACTCACTTCCAATTAATGATCAGTCCCGTGGAATATGAATATATTTTATGATATTAAGGCTAGCTTTCAACCATATTGCTGTTTTATCACAGCGGCGTATGCACCTAACCCATGGCTTCGCGTATTCAAAAAGACTTAGACGTAACGGCAAAAGTTGACGGTCACTACTGTAACAAATAACGTCCGTTTACATATAACGTAAAATTGGTAATTTTCAAGTAAAGTACGACGAAAAGCGACGAAAATGGTTTATATTCAGTCACTGGTTTGTAAAATATACAATAATATGCAATCTAGTCAAAGTAAAAATGACTACATTTTACAGAAATATGATTTGTATCACCTTTAATATACAATCAATTTGCCAGAGCAGTACGACGGAAACTATTGAAAGCAAAATCCGTACCGAAACGAAACTGAATTTGATTCGTATTAAAACCATATAACTTTCCGATCAAACAACGGTGTAAAATTTATCAAGGTTGAATGGATGGAAATTAAACTTTCAAACAAGATTTTGACTGGTTCTGTGAACGAGAACTATTTTAGACAATACTAATATATTGACCTGACGTTCAAACGTCGAAAAAAACGCGTAAGTGGGACAATTTTAAGACGAGCTTAACGCTCTATATTTCCGTTAGTTAAAGAGATATTGGCGAATGTTTTTATATTTGCGAAATATATTCTAGACGTATTTTGAATATGAAGTTAAATTAAGAATATGTTGATGTTTGTAAAAACAAATGTGCATCAAAAATTTCACCGGCATTTTTATGACGTTTTTACGCAAAGTGGGACAATTTTAAGACTGAGAAAACTCAATAATAACCTCATTAGATCAAGCCGAATTTCGACAAAAATATAATTGCATAAATTCCAGTTCAGATGTATTTCAAATATATTTTTTCATTAATCGAGTCCGAAAAAAACCCCGAATTGATGCCATTTGAAAAAAATGACTATTGAAAAATCGACGTTTTTTAGCAATCTGACGCTACTGACATTTTCAAACGTGTTTGTCATCTTTTATTTGGACCATCCAATAGGCGTAAGACTTACATAATATTCCATTTAGCGTAATTCACGTATCATGGCAAATTTTCCTGCCTCTAACGCCATTATTCTTTAAGATATTACAATTTTAGTGAAACGATCTAGTGTTTTTTGTTACATCTGACGGCGTCATTTCTGGTGTATATTTTTGGTTCTTTTGACTATTATAATACTCTTCTTTGGCGTAAAATCAATTTCAGATAAATTAGAATAATCCACTTTCAAAGATCTTTAATTTGATACTAAATTTATATATGTGAATGCATATTAGTAGCGAATATATTTTTTTCAAATGTTTACGTATCGCCTATTTTGACGTGACCGGCAACTTTTGCCGTTACGTCTTAGCTAAAGCGTTATTGTAATTACGTCCCTATCATTTCGTTCAAAACTCACCCGCTCAATTTCATTGCAGCCTGATACTGAGTAATTTACTTTGTTAAACTTAAACCACCGAAGAATTAGATGCTGGGACGAGTAGAAAATTTGTACTCGGTTATCCACGATCTCGCTACCCGCGTGTACTCGAGTACCCGATGAGTATTGTCTATATATTTACTTAATCAAATAAATACAAAGGCGAATCCAGGATTTCTGTGAAGGCGGTTCGAAAATGAGCCTGTGCGTGAGATTTTCAACAATTTCATGTGTGCGTGATGGAAAGGGGTAGAGTAGCATAAACACTGACGCAGTAGATTGAAATTAATTTTTGGTTGTGAATAATGATTTTAGGTCCGTAGCCATCTATTGAGCGCGAAGTTTAGACTCCGATCAGACTGTGCGGCCGCACAGACTGATCTGAGACTCAACGTTGCGCACATGTGAAATTGTTGGAAATTTCACACAAAGGCTCAAATACAAATTTTTATTTTAATGGACGCAGGTTTTGCGAGTCCGTGGCTAGCAAATAAGAAGCCACGATTCTCAAAACCATCTGATATAAGTTAGACAGACCATTTTGAAATCAACTTCGGAAAAGAACTGAAGACTGTATTAAACAGTCTTCATTTCTTTTCTGAAGCTGATGCCTAAAGAAACATATGCCTATAAAAAATACAATATTTGGACTAACGGGTAAGGGTCCGGGTAGGAACGCCACCCTTCTGATACTCGGCTACTCGTGTACTCGTCTTGAGCAGCTCTACAAAGAACGCTTTCATATATTTCCGTTCTTTTAGAATAGCATTCATACTAAAGATGTTGGGGTTTTTTTAAAATTCATGCAGAAAAAAAAGAAAATAATACTCTTCACGAGTACAAATTTTAACAAAAAATCATCATGAATTTTGGGTACTTTTTTTTAAATAGGCATTGGTTCACGACGAACAAAAAGAGGATAAATAATTTTGAATGATATCTAGAAATACAGGAGAAATGTTTCGGGCAAACCTATTGTTAACTTTTGACCTTGATCGGTGACCTTGAAATTATCCAGATACATTTTTTTCGCAGAGCACATCTACATCTAGACGATGAGAACAATTGTGCAAATTAACTCCTAATTTCATCCATGATTGTGGGGAAAACCATGGACATGCTCGGGCGGACAGAAAACAACACAAAAAACAATATCCTTCGCCGAACGATTCGGTTAATGCATCTTAAAACTGACACTTAGTAAATGATCTTAGAGTTGAATTGTTTGCGAGGAGTGAATGAGTTATAAATGAAAAAGAAGTAAGATAATGAAAATCCCTTAAAAAGGCCCGGTCCCACTACACTTACGGATTCATTTGGGATGTAAAACACATGAAAATATTTACATCCGTTGAAAAGACGCTTTGTGTCTGTTTCCTACCCTGTGCATACGCTATGCATACGCTCTGTCCTTCGAGCGTCTGCCCATTGTCATTTCATCCCCGCAGAAGGTTTTGAGCTGCACGAAACTTGTAGAGTAGATAGACTTTCCGCTATGTACGATAAATGCGAAACATTACGGAAACAAACGTAAAGTTTCCGATACCATCCGTTATACCTCTGCTGTAGCCTCAATCCATCCGTTAGGCATCCTCGGAACTCTCATCCTATATGGATAAAAAAACGTACAGACGGCGGAAATAGTATGCATACAAAAAGTATACAAAAGGATATAGCACGGATATTTAAGTATGTAAGCGTAAGCATCACGTAAATTCTAATGATCCGCGCTGTATCCGTTTTATTGCCGCTTAGCATATGCTGTATATACGTCCAATGCTTTATGCATCCGCTCTTCGTATACGTCACATTAACACCCGGTCACCTCTTCTGAGCTGTCATTCGTTCTTATCCGCAAGGCTTCCTATGAACATCCACTCAACATCCCGGCGAAATACTTTACGAGTCAGATATTTTCCGGTCTATTTTCGCATTTTTTGCCACTATTATCAGTTTTTATCAAGCGTATGAGAACGGATGGAAATTTCACTCCCCCGCCATGTTCATTGAGCATACATTTTGTGTCCGCTTTGACGTTGGACCGGACCTTTATTTTGTTAAAGGTGCAAGAAATAAGCAGGTTTTCATAACACCGCCTCCTTTATTATAATATGCATACAAGTTTCTATGTATTCAAGCAAGTCGGACAAATCATGGATTTTTTGTGAGATTCAAATGTTTGATTGTGGAACATCTTTTGTTGTTGCTGCTTGTGTTATTGTGTGCAAGTGCACTTGCGTGCAAAGTGGGGAATCATTGGAAAACTGTTTGAACTGTTATGTTATCCTGAACGCAAAGCATGACGCAATGGTTATAGCTAAACATCGTTTTTTTCCCGAAAACAGCTGAGCTGTAAATAGACTTCTGTAATCGATCGGTTCAACCCGAGTTACAACTGCATGCGTGTAAAATGTTGAAAAAAATTAAATATCAAAGTAAATTGCCTGCTGATTGTCGACATTTAAACTGGTAATCTCAATTCCAGCTAATCGTTTTGTCCCTAAGAATATTGTTTTTGTGTACAATAACATCAAATTACGCCCGTATAATAACTGTTAGGGATAGAAAACGATGATTAACCCTTATCCTTCTGCTTTTAAATTTCATTAAAAATGCAATTTTTCTAACAATTTTCGGGACATGTCAACAAGTTTGACCAAGTTTTCGCCAAAATACTTTGGTACTTAGAAAGCAGTACTTTACTTTAGTACTTAGAAAGCAGCCAATTAACGCTCAGATCGGTTTGCAAGTATTTTACAATTGTGACCCGTCACGCGAAAATGGAACATCTCGGAATTCTGTAAGAGAAATTATTTAAAAAGAGATTGGGTCCAGCATAGGTCAACAAAGGGTCGAATTTCAACAATTCTTTCATCAGAAGGCAGATTGATCATTTTAGATTCAGAAAATGAGCACATTGTCTGCGCAATCCGCGCAGTCGGACTAGGGTTGACACTTCACGCGCTACCCAGATAGACTCGCGCCTTTTCGCGTGACGGGCACAATTATAAAAACACTTTGATGGAGCTAATGGTTATTTCACGACCGCAATTAACCAGTTGATGTGATTAATCTCAAGTTAAGATCAGAGGACTGAATGTCTTGAAATGCGACTTAATCAGCACACTTTTTTCAAATCACAAGAACTTATGTCCGGAAACAACAGTGCCAAGCCATTTGAAATTCATTGAGTAATGTTGAAGATATGCTCCGGCATAGAAAATTCTTATTAATAAACATTTGCTGTGGCCTTGGACATATCCGAGCAAACTCATTCCATGACGAAAGTTCTTATCATGAGGATAAATGTGCTTAATCATTTTGAAATCTGTTCATAAATGCAGCCCTGCATTCAGGATCACAAAATGTTGCAAACAGTTTTCAAATTATACCCCGCCTTGCGCATGCAATTGCGTGTATGACACAAGTACTCATGGAGGGGTACAAGTTTGCCTAGTCATCTCAAACACATTCATTAATGTGAGATGAATGTAACACCATTTTGTCAATTTCATGCATGACCTTCAGTAATGACCTTGATCTTGGACGAATCCGGACAAAGTCTGTGCATGACACAAGTACTTGTGAAGGGGGACAACTGTGCAGTTATCCCAAAGTCAATTAAAAAACGTAGAAGAAATGCTATGGACAATATTGAACAATTTCATTGTTTGGCCTTCGATAAATCTACAACAACATTAGAAAGTGAATAACTGTGCTAAACAAGAGACATTAATTCCCCTAATACAAGCAGGCCACTAGGCTATTCTTTGTCAATCAACAATGGGCAATAACTCACAAAAAATGATTAGTAGAGTTATGGTCTCGTGCACTGCACTTTCCCTTTATAAGATCTATCCACCTGTGAAGCTTAATGATTGTAGCTTGAATACTTTTTGAGATATGCTCAGGACAACAACAACAAAAAAACTTGTCTAAGGGCTGACAGATCAAACTACCGACCGACAAGTACAAAGCAATATAACCCATCTTCTTTCAAAGGGGGACATTAATTATCTTGAAATCAATCCATTAACATGGGAGAAATGCTTTGGAATATTCTAAATAATTTTATTGTTTGGCCTTGAGCTGTGACCTTGGTTGTATCTAGACAAACTATTTGCATGACAAAATTACCCACAAGGGGAGCAACTGTCAAATTATTGAAAATCTATTCATAAATGTAGGAAATATGTCCTGGACAAGACCATTTGTATTGTTTGACCTTGAGCAGTGACCTTTACCTTCGATGTTTCTCAACAATTTTTTGCATGCCACAAGTTATTTTGAAATAGATGATAAATGCAGTAGGTATGCTCTGGACATGAAAGTGATACTTGAACTTCACCCCTGACCCACTTGACCTTCAGCTGTGCACTTGACCTTATCCAGACAAACTCTTCTTGTGACACTAGTACTCTTCAAGGGAAACAACTGTGCCAAGTTGTTTTGAAATTCATCAATGCAAATGGACATAGGTAACTCCATATGCCTGTTACCATTTCATTCTGTCAAGAATTTACAGAGATATATATAATACATACTTAGTGTATTATATGAAAAAAAATATCTAACGAGGTTGGGAGAATTGATCATTGTCGAGGCTATGCCGAGACAATTGTCAATTCTCACAACCGAGTTTGATATTTTTTTCATACAATACACTAAGAATGTATTATATTTATCTTATAACCTCTTTTTGTCTTGTTTTAGTCGATGTTTCTAACTTAAATGCTAGTTTCTAAAAATAACTGTATGATATTATTGTTCTAAAAATAACTATGTGATATCATAAAAAATATCATACGGGTTGTTATCACACGGATATTTGTATAGTTATAAGATAAAATGCCTAAAGAAAAAGTTAACAGACTGAAAGACACATACACTAATGACAGACACCAGGGGCTGTTTTACTAAACTGCTTACAAAAAAAAATAATCATTAGTTAAAATCTCAAATTGTTCATTTTTGGTAGATTCTGCCTTGCAATATCTCATTTGAATTGTCTTTAGATGACACTTCAAATGAGAAGATGCATAGCATAGCAAGGTTTTAATGTTTTTCAACAGGGCTTATAAAAATCTTCTCAGGAACAAATGGTCAGAAATCAGCCCAACATCACAGGAATGATGCATTGATTGAATGGAGATCAACGCCTATTTCAACATTTCTTTCAGTTATATCGCTGTGGCTGGAGCACCTAACAATGGCTTCCAGGTATTTCTATCACAAGTATAACAATCACATCCTTTCCTAGCATCCTGCTACTATCTCACATGGGGCTAAGATTATCGACCCATTGCTGAGAGACAAATAGTCAGAAAGAATGAGTGTCGCTTCGGGAAACAAACCAAGGACCTTTAGATTGGCAGTACGACTCACTACCAATTGCACTATGATGGCGGCACAGGAATGATGCAAAGGACATGCTTGTTCAGGTTTCTTTGTTTAATTCTGATTGGGTAGATTACATTGGCTCTATGGTCCCTTTATCACGAGTCTCCCCAAAATGGTATAATGCAGTAAAATATAAAATAAGTAAATATAACAATCTTATTCTCTGAAATTAATAATTAGTTATGAATGATATTGTCAGAAATGTTTCAAGATGAACCTCTTTCAAATTTGTTAGTATTTGGAAATGTAATGATGTATCATGGAAAATGGGGTATTTATGGTGAAAAGTTTCTTATACACGCAACTTGTACATTTATTGACAGGTTTTTATGAAACTCTGCTCATAGAATGATCTTTCACATACATGTATAGCAGTTGTATGGTAATATTATTCTTTTCATAGAAAAGGGGTTTTCACATGAAATTCCTAGTAAACATAAATCCTCCCATATTTGTAAATGGATTTTCTTGAGTACTTTTTGTTTGGATGAGCTTAAAAGCCTTCAATAGAATGCCATCTGTCCTCTACTCCATTGTGATTAAACTGTGTGTGTGTTGTGAATGATTGTAGCCAATTATCCACTGCCTTGATTTTGACAAGAGGACCACCAACAGGCACTAAGTGCTGGATAATGCAAATGATCTTAGGAAGAAGTATAACTCTAATGATAAACTTTTCAGAGTTATCTAACCTGATAGTCAGTATGGCTCTTTTAGGGCATGTGGTGAACAAAAAATTCTGAGTTTTATTGTGAAATCTTCAACAACAACAGAGATATGACCAAGGTTAAAGTTTGTCATACCAATGCCAACACCAACACCAAGGCCTGTGCCAACAACACCAACATGACTGACATTACGGTGATGATGATACCTCGAGTTGTCTCCTTAAACAGCTCAGCTAATAAAATGTTCTGTAGTAACTAAGTAAATCTACTGTTTATCACATGCAAAATCTTGAGACCTTCGCGGCCATAGATATTGCTGCATCAAAGTAGTTTCAAAACCTACAAAACACCTCTTGTAAAGACACATCAGCCATAATAAGTAGTTAAAAACTCAGAGAAAAATTAAAGTAGACATACCAATTAAATATTTTATTGTGTAACCTTTTAGCTTTTCCCTCAATATAAAAATCCCATAAATAAGTATATCATAAACAGCTTGGTTATTCAATAACATAAACACAAAGCTGGCTTCAAAGTATCAAAATGAAAACACTGTATTACATGTATCTTTCATCTTCTCTTTGACATGATCATTTACCTATGTTCAACTGAGTTTTCTATCTCAACCAATCTTGGCCCGAGGTTATGTAATTTTTCTCAGGCTCAGGCTCAATTTTCTCAAATTTCAATTTGAGATTAAAGCCTTAATACTGTTTTATTACTCATTTTAATGTATTAACATAAAAGACTATAACAACTTATTAATATCATCTTTTATTTCTTTACATTTATTTCAATTTAAAATTTGAGAAAATTGAGCCTGAGCCTGAGGAAAGTTTATAACCTCAGGCCCAGATCAAGTTTTTTCCAGTAATAAATAAGGAGAAAGCAGACAGTGTAGGCTAAGATCAGACTGTGCACCTGTGCCCACTGTTCTTAGTCAATACTTCAAAAAAAGCTTTGTGTTAGCTGATATTTGTCGCGAGGAAGATAGGTAGGATAAATCTACATTCAGGAGAGATTGACCCAATATAACAAAATATCATAGCTGCTCCTGTTAGATGTGTTCAAGAAAAAGTACTAAGAAAATATACATCTAAAATGAGAAATTACCTGTTGTATAACTTACATCAAGGGTTCAGTGCAAGACTGTACTAAGTGTTTATACAGTGTATATACACTTAGTGCAGTCTTGCGCTAAATCCTGAACATGTGAATTCTCTTAGGCCAAATATTTCATTTGTACCCCATCAGAACAAATGACAAATGAACAATCTGGATAGTACTTAAAAGACCTATCCTCTTCAGACTGTACCAATTTTGAAGTCTGAATAGGGTTCAATCTATTTGGACTTGTTTTTGAATCTAGATATTAAGTATATCTAGGGGTTAGTGCAAGACTCTTGTAAGTGCCTTTATATTTATAGGCACTTACAGCAGTGTTACAGTGTCTACAGAGTTTCAAGATGATGTCTTTTTCGTGTGAGCAGTCAAATTTACAAGTACAGTACAGTTAGAATGCAAGATACATCTTTGAAAATTTGAGTAATAAAACCCAGTCTTGACCCTTAGAAATTTCTATCAAGGGGGTCAATATGACCCCCTTGGGAGCAATTTCAATGGGTTAAATAAGAATAATTTCAGACTTTTGAGGGCCAACATCCTGCTTTAAGGGTCAAACACCAGCCCTGACACTGTGTAATACAAAGAAATCTCTAATAACTCTTCCTCATAGAAGACATGGATATTTATGTGATACATGTTTTTAACCAAGCTACTTCTTCATTTTCACCAATTTTGATTTTCTAATTATCACCAAAAGAAAGAATAAGATAACTTTCATTTAAGGTTTTAAATAGGTACACTGTTGATTATCATGAAATCAAACAGCAAAACCAACACTTTCTAGCTTATGCTTGGTTATATTGAACAGAGCCAAAAATGCTGCTAATTTAGTAGCACTCATATAAAAGTCATATTGCGGTAGAGTGGCAAAGTTTGGTTGTATCACAGATGAATTGGAGTCTGATTGAGTATCCGAGAGTTGTTCCCCTTTACCAACTGACCCAGCATACCTCCCCTGTGAAGAGTGATCCAAAATGGCGGGAGATTTTTGACTGGAAGCATCAGAGGTATTGACCATGTCATTGGTATTTCTCTCTAAAATCTGGTCCTTGGTCGGCGGTCCGAGCTGGCTGATCTGTCTGTCCATCACAGGTTCTGTGTAGAAGCTCTGATTGGCGTTCTCACTGATTTGTTGAGGTACAAACTTAGATGCTCCATCAATAAATGCTGATACCCTCTCATCATTTGTTGGTCCAAACTGGAATGTTCAAACAAAAATATGACACTCTGTAATACAAGAAATTAACCCTTATCCACAATTTAAATCTTACTTAAAACAAATTGTAAATATTTCAATTAGTAAAGTTGTTCTCACACTAATTAAGCAGATTACAGGCAATGTAGGCTAAGATCTGGCTGCACAAATGCATAGCTAGAAATGACTAAATACTTTCAGCCAAAGCCTTTCCTATAGCAGAGGAGCTCTTCTCTTGCCCTAATAATTCCATCATAAAGTCAATTTATTACATTTTGCAAGCACTTTGAAATGTCAAAATTAAATCTCTTTCAAGAAGAACAAGTCAACAAGAGGCCCAATATCCCTCCACTGGAACTAAGTTAATATATATATAATACATACTTAGTGTGTTATATGAAAAAAAAATCTAACGAGGCTGGGAGAATTGATCATTGTCGAGGCTCTGCCAAGACAATTATCAATCCTCACAACCAAGTTTGATATTTTTTCATACAATACACTGAGTACGTATTATATTTATCTTATAACCTATATTTGTCTTGTTTTCGTCGGTGTTTCTAACTGAAATGCAAGTTTCTAAAAATAACCGCATTATATCATTGTTCTAAAAATAACTATGTTATATCATTAAAAATATCATATGGGATGTTATCATACTGATATTTGTATAGTTATAAGATAAATAATCAATTTGCAAGCAGATAATCATCAATTTACAAGAAAGTCCTGTTTATCATTTTGAACAATTTTTCAATGACGCTGCAGCTCAAAGAGCCTATGTAATCAATGGGATCAGAATTCAACAAAGAAATCCGAAAGAGCATATCCTGAGAATAATTCTTGTAAAGTTTTGTCCAATGGATCATTTCTAGTAAAGTTTTTTTGAATTCTGACCAGCAGTTTGAGAGATGTTTAAAGAAAAAGTAAACAGAAGGATGCACGGACAGGCTGACACACTTATAATGGACACCAGGCTATGACAAAAGCTCTGCAAGACTAAGTCCAGTGGAGCTAAAAAAATTATCATCCAGTAACAAGATAAATGAAGCAGCCTTTAACCGAGTAATCTAAACAATGACTAGTTTCTAAACTCTACCATAAGACCAACTGTAAGCATTCCAAGAGCTCTGACAATTGATTAATTGAATGGAGTTTTAGGCCGCTTTCAACATTTTTTAGTTATATTGCGGCGGCTGGAGCACCTAACAATGGTTTCCTAGTATTTCTCTCACCAGCACAATCATCACATCCTTTCCTAGTCTCCAGATACTATCTCACATAGGTCTACGATTATCAACCAATTAGTGAGAGACAAATAGTCGAAAAGAGCTCTGACAATGTTTGTGTCCTTATATCAACAAGAGGGAAACAGAGGCCCTAGATACCTCACCTAAGTTTCCTTCCATTCCCATACAAATGATGGCCAATTGATGGCTAGGCATCAAACAGTTGTAACAGTCTATAAATAGTTACAGGCAGTTACAACCGTTTCACTTTGAGCCATTGATGGAGCCATTAATGCCAATTTTTCCATGGCTCAGTGCAAAAAGTTCTAACTGCCAAGAAATATAATGATAGTTACAACTTTTTCACATCGAGTCATTGATGCTAATTGACGGCTCAGTGCAAAAAATTTGTAACTGCCTTGAAACTGAACCATAAAATTTGCTTTTCCCTGAGACATTCATCTGAAGGTCACCATTTCGGTAAGGCATCTCGAATTATGTTCTTAAACATTACTGGCAATGTAGAGAAATATTGAACTGAATTTGCGGCTTTTAGTGTATAGAATTTTTGACAACTTGCAACTGTTGACAGACAATCGAGTGTCACAAAAGCGAGCCAATTACTACCTTGGTGGCCTAGTAGTTCAAGTGCTAGACTCTTGACTTACAGGTCTATGGTTCCAGCCTCACAGAACTGAGTGTTTTAATAATAATAGCCAGTCTTAGTCAACCAAGACCTAGAGTTTGGTGCCAACTTTTTAAAGCATCTGTCTTTCTCTCAAGGATGTGAAAACATCAGAGGAGGGGTCAGGACAATACTATTGTAAGTGCCTATGAATATATAGGCACTTACAATAGTATTGCACTGACCCCTTTGATCTGTGTTGAGTGTTTGAGAGGGACTCTGTAAGCTTAAGCTTTTATCACAATCAAACTGAAATATAATTGAATATAAAGTAAATTGAAAGCCAAACCAGAGCATGATGCACTCAGGTGAGTAAGAACTCTACTACCTGCTGGTCATCGAAAGTATGGGTATCTCTCTGGACAATATTTAATATTGGCCTGTCTCCAACTGTCACCCCACAATCTAGTTCTATCACAGAGAATGACTGTTGTTGGCTATCTTCTTCGTGATTTATCTGTCATATAGAGAGACAAGAAGATTTTCTTAAACAGATTGTTTAATTGATTGTTTTGGGGGTTTACGCCACTTTCAATATTATTGCAGTTACATTGTTGTAGCTGGTGCAGCTACCAAAAACTCCTGGTTTCTCACACCAGTAGAGCCACAAAATTTCATCGGAGCCACCAGCTGCTCAACTGACTTTGGCATAATACTTTTCATTTTCCTGTGGGAAACAAATGACTCTGGTCACAAAGACTTCTATCAAATAAAATGTCGGATGGAAGATGACCTAGCATGTACGTGCAAGATCAATTGAAAATAAACACTATATTTTTTCACTCATAGCTTTAGCACTGAAGAAAATATAGCTTTCAATATTCAGGCAATGAAATATAAATCAATCTTACACTGAAACAAAGGATATAAAAACGCGGCATGAAAATTTGTTTGAGACAAGCTGATCTTAACAGAGTCTAGATAAGAAACGTAATAAAGAGAGCCTTGTTGAGCCTTGGTGAGTTTAATAAATTTTGTTTTCTAGAAAAGGTTAAGATCAGCTTGCTCCAAACAAAATCAAATAACAGATTCTTTTTCTATGAGTAACAACTTATCTGTATGATAATACCCAATTTTACCTCACTCAAGTACATGTAGTGGTTTAGATCAGCTTGTCTCAAACACAGTCCAGAAACACATTTTTTATCAAATTATTTGTAAGATAAAACACCCAATTATTGAAATATTGAACTCCAAGATGATAGAAATACTGTGAAATCATGCATTAGATGACATCATGTGAAGAGATTATCTGTTGATTTCACAGGGGTATGAAACTAAAAGCCTAATCACGCTGTATGAATTTGTGAAGCTGAATTAAGGTCACATTAAAAATATAATATCGAATTTGTGCTCATTAATTAATGAATTTAGTAGACTCTGCACCTAAAACAGATAAAAACTTGGCGCAGCCTTGTTTATATCTGTTTATAGATGACTCATTTAATGAATTTGATATCAAAGACCACTCAAAAAATATCCTCTTTGTATGTATTTGTATATTGGTTCAACAACTCACCAAGAAGAGTATTTCTGGTGTCAGTATCAAGGTGATAGGAACTAACGAGTCAGTCAGGTCAATAAACTCAGCATCCATACAACACAGAATATCTGTGGACGGTAGAGATGGCAACAATTTCCTGGAGAAAATATAACGCAAAGATAACTTGTGTTTTATAGATCATTCACTAGGTATACTCTATGTATACAGCAAAATGTGAGAAACAGACCCACAAAAGTGCAACCAAAGTATTGCATTTCATGATAAAATCACTACGTAAATAATAATGCGTTTTGTGAGGATTACATAGACATCACAGGATGAATTTTACATTTTATAGGCCCCTTTCTCTCTGATGCAGAAAATTTTGGTCAATAATATAGGAAGACTATCTTACATAATAAGGAACATGCTGAGAGAGTTGAATCCAAATCCATTAATAAATGAGTCTGTGCTTGACATTTCCAACAATTTGAAATGTTTCGTGAGGTGCAAACACTGAATAGCATAGACAGCCACATACTGTAAATACAAAGTTTCCTGATGGTCTACAGATTCTCTGAGACCTTATCTCTCTACAAAATGCAGTGAAGACTCTGTTCAGACTGTGCAGATGCACAGGCTGGTCAGAGTCTTTACTTTGCGCATATTTGAAATTGTTTGAAATCTCGTGCACAGGCTCAAATATGAGTGAAGCCGTACAAACGAGCCTTATATTTATATTGAGGCCCCTTTAGGAGTGATGCACAGTTAAGAACATTGTTAAATTGACACTAATTCCGATCAAAATCATTCTTAATCATTCACTCAGAGCTCCATTCATTCATTCCAAACACTCGTTCAAATCTATCTTTAACGCTCCAAAATCATTAGAAAACATTTCGTGTCCGTAAAAGGCTCTCAACATATTATTCAAAATGATAAACTTTTCTACGACCTTATTTGATGGTGTGGATTTGAAAGTATCTGGTTGGTCCACTAAGACACACAAACAGAAACATATGTATATTTTATTAAAAGGAGGTAATAAATATCACTAATTTTCTTCATCTTGAACAAAATTAGCGATATTAATTTATCGCCCTTTCATTTCGGTCAAAACTCACTCCACACACTCATTCAATTTCATTCCAATATCATTCAAACCATTATTGTGTCCATTTCACAAAGTTGTTAACTGTATAAAACTATCACATGGTAATATAAATCCAACAAGAGTAAGCCATGCTGGTGCCAATACTAGGCTGCAGTTGCTATTGAGTGATACAAGTAACAAATTATGTACTAGCTAATGAACAAGAGATGTTTGTAAAACATTTATGCCCCCCAACATAAAAGCAGGTCAATGGCCTATTCTTTGTCAATCAATAAAGGGCAATAACTCACACAATATGACAAGTAGAATTATGGTTATTGTGCACTGCACTTCTCCTCAATGAGGTCTATCCACCTGTGAAGTTTCATGATTATAGCTTACTAGATATGCTAGAAAACAGTTTAAAGACGGACCAACCAACAGACAGACTAACAATAGCAAAGAAATATACCCCATCTTGAAGGGGGGCATTATAAAACAAATAATAATAAGTCCAAAAAAAAAACGTGGTTAAAGAGTTGCTCCTCCTTTATTATATGGATAGCTCATGTGATGGTCAACACACACACTTAGTTTCAAGTTAAAATAATCAACAACAATACAGACATGACTAAGGGGTTTATATAGAGTTTTTACTTACAATGCGTATTTAAGCTGTCCGCACAAAGAGTCACTTATCTCAATAATTTCAGGGCTGATTCTTGGCTTTGCATACTGGCTCAAACCTGTACCATGTAATATACCTGAAAAAGGCATAGTGGATATTGAATGAGTGGTCATTGAATACCTAATCTATTTAACGAGTCATCTATAAACAGATAAAAACGAGGCTGTGCCGAGGAAATGTTCAAAGGAAAAACAAGAGCACCAGCTACAACTTACAGTGCCACGATCAGCTGTTAAGTGATGGATTGTGGAAATAAATCTTAGTCAAACAAGAGGACCCTGATGGTCCTAGATCGCTCACCTGACTCTTTTTGATCACTTGGACATCACATCAAGTAAAAAGGCAGATGTCAGAAAGAAGGTAATTTCTACATAAAACCAAGTTTCACTAAATTTTGGCCATTTTTGAGGCCATTAGAGTTTTTCAGGTAAATTATTATTAAGACTCCTTTTCCCGTGATATGGCATGAATCCTTCCCATTTTCAACAGAGTTCATTCTTGTGAGCTGGCAAACATTTTGGCCAAGTTTCATGAAGATTGGACCATATTTCTGGCGTCTGGAGCTCTTAGAAGAAAATTGTCATTAAGGCCCCTTTTCCGGTGATATGGCACGGATCCTTCCCATTTTCAAAAGAGTTCATCTTTGAGACCTAACAAACATTCTGACCAAGTTTCATGAAGATTGGGCATTATTTGTGGCTTCTAGAGTGTAAACAAAAAAAATGTCATTAAGGCCCCTTTTCCCTTGATATGGCGTGGATCCTTCCCATTTTCAATAGGGTTCATCTTTGAGACCTAA
The DNA here is from genome assembly GCA_948146395.1 of Fragum whitleyi. Classification (NCBI taxonomy): domain Eukaryota; kingdom Metazoa; phylum Mollusca; class Bivalvia; order Cardiida; family Cardiidae; genus Fragum; species Fragum whitleyi. Next base: position 79,700,311 of record OX411543.1, read on the forward strand.
CAAACATTCTGACCAAGTTTCATGAAGATTGGGCATTATTTGTGGCCGTTAGAGTGTAAACAAGAAAATTGTCATTAAGGCCCCTTTTCCCGTGATATGGCATGGATCAACCCCTTTTTCAATAGGGTTCATCCTTGTGACCTGACCAACATTCTGCCCGAGTTTCATGAAGATTGGGCCATATTTGTGGCCTCTAGAGTGTAAACAAGAAAATTGTCATTAAGGCCCCTTTTCCCGTGATATGGCATGGATCCTTTCCATTTTCAATAGGCTTCATCCTTGTGACCTGACCAACATTCTGACCAAGTTTCATGAAGATTGGGCCTTATTTGTGGCCTCTAGAGTGTAAACAAGAAAATTGTCAATAAGGCCCCTTTTCCCATGATATGGCATGGATCCTTCCCATTTTCAATAGGGTTCATCCTTGTGACCTGACCAACATTCTGACCAAGTTTCATGATGATTGGATCATATTTGTGGCCTCTAGAGTATACACTTAAATTGTTGACGCATGACGACAGACGAAGGACGACAGACGACGGACATTCAATGATCACAAAAGCTCACCTTGAGCACGATGTGCTCAGGTGAGCTAAAAAGGGGAATAATTTACATAAAAATACATCTAGAGTTATCCTCCTTGATAGTATAGGTTACTCTTTTGAAGGTGAAAATGTGTGCCAAATTCAAGTGATTGCCTTCAGTAGACCCAGAGATATCATAAAATGTCAATGATGACAAGAACAACAACTATGACACCAAGGCTATAACAATAATCCCGTTTTCTATATAACTAGCAGAGCTAAAATTAATCTATTCCTTTCCATTATTATACCTTGGCCTGTCTGTGATACAAACTCTGCAGCTCCGCCTATTGGTTTGGTAAACACACCCACCAAACCCTTGCCCATCCCTGTCACTAGACTGGCAGTTTTAGACTGGTTGCCACCACTATCTGTCTGTACTAGACTCTGTATAGGCTGGTCTGCCAAGCCAGCTATGGCACCTGTTAGTCAAATAAAGCAAATCTATGGATCAAGATGAATTATTTATAACTGCATATAAGTGTTTTGTACTGACCTATCAACATGTAGGGTAAAATAATATCAATCACAAATAACATTTATATGTATATTATTTCTTCATCATGCACTCAGCTGTTGGTTGCTGGATAAAAGTTCTAAGCAGAACAAGCACACCAAAGACAGTTGTCAATTCTTGGCTGTATGTACTGCTAAAAAGGGATATAATTTTCACAAAATGTATCTAGATTTATCCTATTGGATATCAGATGTTGCTCTTTGGACAGTGAACATAGTCCAAGTTTCAAGCGAATGCCTTGAGTAAACCTTATCACAAAATGTCAAAGCTTTGGCACAAAGACGAAAAACGACCAAAGCAAGGCTATAGCTAAACCTCCTGTTTTATATGAAAACAGCTAAGCTTAAAGTGATCTTACCTAAGAGACTAATCCCAAGTCCAGTGAGACCTTGTATGAGACCATCTCCGACGCCATCAGGTCGATGTCGACGACTCTGCTCTTGTCTCTCTACATGTGTCCCATCCAGGGATAATCTGTCCATGTTCCTAGATACACTCGACGCAAAATTAGTGACCGACTTCAGCATACCTGGAAACAAGATGGGTGGTCATAATTCATATTTCTTCAGAAAGACAATATATAAAGGGCTTAATACATGAATGATGTAAGTGCCAAATTGAATACAGAATGATACTTACAACATTGTTGTGTTGAACACTCCAAATGCTTCTGCACCTGACATTATTACCTAAACAATATGTGTTTGTTAAACAAAAATGCTCACAAAACAACAATTTTTTCAAAGTTTTGATCTTGACAGAAGACCTTGATATTGTCACATGATCTTAACCTTAGTAACTGCAGATGCATATTGATAAGATCTATCTTCATGCAAAATATGAGCATTGTGTCTTAAATAGTCAAGAAGTAATTGGCAATGTTAATTTTTTTGTCAAGTTTTTGCACAAAGACAGACAGACTTTGATTTACAACAGCAAAACAATTGCCCCTGATCTTTTCAATATTGAGGCATTAAAAATGTGTGCCAATAGTGCTTGTAGAGAGACAATGTCTTCAAGAGTCTTAACCCTTGTCATGCAGAACCCGGAATATTCCTGCTTTGGCAGGAGCTATAGACAAACATCAGCCTGCACATATGTGCAGTCTGATGTTAGTCTCGCCACCTGTTTCTCACTTTCAAACCAGAATTGTCAAAAGATTTAGTCTTTCAAATAAAAATTGACCTGCAATTGGTACTTTCAGTGCTTTTTGCCCTTTGATGCAAATTTTTAGCCAAAAATTATTCAGCATGACAAGGGTTAAGAAGGAATGCCAATCTTCTAATTTCACTCTGTGACTGGCTAGGCTGTTGGTTGATTGCCACCTTGCGCATGTTTCACTGTATTTGAAATGTCCGATTGATGCTCATATTTTTACAATTGATTGTGACGTTGTATAATTGTCATGGCTTAATAAAGCTTTTTGGTGTTGACTGCATGGGAACCTTTTTAACAAAAATTTTGAGACAAAATATTTTATCAACAATCAGGGCTCATGTTTGACCCTTAAACCAAAAATCTGATTATAGCTTATTTTGACCCTTAGAAATTTCTTCCATGGGGGTCATTGTGAACCCCTTGAGAAATTTCTAAGGGTCATTTTTTTAAGATGCATCAGATATACAATCTAGAATTTTGAAAATCAATTGCTTACTACATATCTTTTTAAGAAAAGGTCAAATGACTTTTATACCATTTAAATTCTTACTCATGTTCTTTTTGTCTTTTGACCACCTTTAAAATCCGTTTTGACTCCCTGATTACAATCACTAGCACATGCCCAGAACAATGCAACCTTGGGTTAAGAAAAACAGGTAAACATGACATTTCATAGAAATACCTCAGAAAAAGGTAGAAAAATAGGACCATATCTTACTCATACACCAGTACAGGTGACAAATTGTCACAAGATTCACCTGTTATACTGCTAGATGTCAAAGTTAGAAAAGCTAAAAAGGAAAATAACTCATGAAGACAGGACCATATTTGTGGCCTCTAGAATGTAAGCTCTTCAATTGTTGATATCTGACGACAGACAACAGACATTCAATGATCAAGAAAGTTCACCTTGAGCATGATTTGCTCAGGTGAGCTAAAAAGGCAAAGGCAACTGTTGTTAAATTGTGATATTTCTAGACTATTGAGATATGAATATTGGTAACAGGAAAAACTTCAGTGTATTGTCCTTCATAAAAAAGACCTGTTCAAAATGACGATCCCTAAAACTTAACCGTTCTTAATGCCAATAGGTTACATTTTTTCCCAAAATCAGGGAATAATTCCCAATTTGATAAAAGTTGAGTTCTTCATTTAGTTTAAACTTAAAAGGACTTAACGACAATTGATCAATTCATTGAATGGAGTTTTACGCAGCTTTCAACATTATTTCAGTTATATCGCTGTGGCTGGAGCACCTAACAATGGACTCCTGGTATTTCTCTCACCAGTACACCCATCACATCCTTACCTAGCCTCCAGCTATTTTTCCAAATTTTTAGAAAATACCACATTTTCTCCTTTCTAAAAATGCCCCCCCCCCCCAAAAAAAAAGATAAAATTGAAATCAATCACTGCCTATTATACAGTTTTGATGTCCATGTCTGAATTTTACAAAAACAATATAAGCAAACTCACCTGTTGTTATATTTTTCACCATAGATGAAGTACCATGAGACACCCCTACTACAAATGCTCCTGGTCCTCGTGTCAACCCCCTGTACGGCATTCTGAAGAAATCAGCAACTCCAGTACCTATACTCCGTACAAGACCTGTAGGGTTACCCAATATCTCTAGAGAACCCACAACTGCTCCTAAATACAACAAATTAGATCTAAGCAATTCATACTGCAATTAAGAAATCAATAGAGTATTTGTTGATTTTATGGAGGTATGAAATTAAAAATTTAACCACACTGTATGAATATGTGAGGCAAATTCATACATGAGTGTGATTAGGTAAACCGTTTTTTTTAAGTTTCATACCTGAATGAAATCAACAAATACTCTCCTAGTTTCGTATAATTTAATATCATGATGCAAAAATGTAAGATTCATCAATAGAGAAAGTAATTGCATATGGCCCATAATGGGACTACTTTTTTGTGGCAGATTACAAATATATCTGTATACTCAAAATTACTTTCATTTAGAAATAAAACCAATTTTCAGCCAATCAGAAAGCACAAAAATTTGTGGAATCATCTAAAATTAAATTACGATACAAAATTCATATTGATTACTTCAATGTATTATACTGTGAAAGTTAAACAAGCCTTCATAATGAAGCAATTTACAGTAAAGGCTTAAATGTTTTAAATGTTTCTTTACCCCTTGCAATTGCATAACATGTTTACCACAAAAGTGCAAAATAATCACTTCTAATTCTTTATAAATACAGTAAATCTTGTATTAAGTGACCACAAATGGGAGAACCAAAAAGTGGTTGTTTAAGAAAATGGTCCCTTAATATACATTCTGTATCAAGAACCATAATTTTGATTGACTTTGTATGTTATTGCAAAATTCTCAATAAACCTATGCTGTTAAAACTCAAAAGAGATGATCCTGGTGAGCTAAACAATGAAGGATTCATTTACAATATTTTCTTTATATCAGTGATATCTACTTTTATAGATATTTGATTGAAACAAGAGATGTTTGTAAAACATTTATGCCCCCTCATAAAAGCAGGTCAATGGTCTTTTCTTTGTCAATCAACAAAGGACAATAACTCACAAAATATGAGAAGTGTACAGTTCTTATGCACTTCACCACTTCTCCTCAGTGAGATCTATGTGAAGTTTCATGATTCTAGCTTGCATACTTTTTGAGATATTGCTCTACTGACAGCCCAACCAACAAGTGCAAAGCATTCACCCCCTCTTTTCGAAGAGTTACATAAAAAGGGGATTTTGAAAATGGTCGCTAAACCAAAATGGTTGCTCAATAGATCAGGTTGCTCGAGCAAGATTGAATGTACAGCTCATTTACTTTCCTAAAGTTTTTCATATTACTTTTACAGTCACCAGACATGAAATTCTGTTTCAAGGATTGAAATAGATGTTATCGATGACTTACAAAATCCCTTGAATAAAAAGCTTACCCATAACATTGATTTTTTTGTGAGCTTGTTTTGACATTTCAATAAATATCAAATGCACCTCTGTCCAGAGACTTCACTGTATGCTTTTATAGAAAAATAAAATCTCAGGGCCAGAGATACAGATAAGAGGGGGTAATACCAGTCTAAATTCTTTATTTCTCATTGAAACTTGATGAGACAATTGCAATGAGTACCCACAATATAGGACTACCACACAAGTATCATCAAAATAATTCAATTTGAAATCCAAAATCCCTTCTCTATCTGTAGCTTTGTATTGATTTTTTCAGGCTTGTGAGTGCTTTAAGAGAAAGATAAAATCTTAATCCTTGTCATGCTTAATAAATTTTGGCTAAAATTTGCGTCAAAATCAAAGGGAAAAGAGCACTGAAAGTACCAACTGTTGGTCAATTTTTATTGAAAAACTAAATCTATTGACAATTCTGGTTTGAAAGTGAGAAACAGGTGGTGTAGACTGACATCAGACTGCACATATGTGCAGGCTGATGTTATTGTATAGCTCCTGCCAAAGCAGGAATATTCCGGGTTCAGCATGACAAGGGTTAAGGTATCTTCAAACAGTCAAGTAATCTTCTATTTGGAATCAGTGACTGTGTAGGCTGCTCAATGTATGCACCTAGCACACATGACAAATTATTAGAAATGTCATGCACAGACTCAATTCTCCCTTTCTCTTATGATACAGAATTATCACAATTTTGAGACAAGTTTTGAAATAACACATACCTGCTCTAAATAAAGCCCCAGAGGCATAATGCATCACAACTGCCCTTGTCAAGTGATATCCACTAGTACATAAAGCCTTCTTCTCGAACTTTCCAAATGACAAAGGGGTGTGGTCTGATGCTATAAATAACTTGAGTGAGGCATGCACACTTAACAACACATCTAGGGGATGTAGGCATAAATAACCAATCAGCACCGGGTTTGAAAGTGTTCTTGCACTACTCTTCACAGATGAAGGTAACTTTAACAATGAAACTGGAACCAGCTTGGAATAGGAAAGGGGGACTGGTAAAAATCCCTCTGCTTCTTTGATACATCGAAAAATAAATGCATCATCAACATAAAAACTGAGCGGTCTGGATGATAACTCAACTGATTCTATCACAGATCTGCTTGCATCTACCGTACCCAGGATAATTTGTAGATGAAATATACTATAGGATTTCAAAACAGCATGTTTCTCTATGATGTTCATTTGTGTCAATGGCAGAGTATCGCTGTTATATGGATTTTTGTCTTTATTCTGACGCATAATAACTACTGGAAAATCATATTTTCCAGATAAATGGTTTTGATTGTCTAATTGCACATCCCCTGCACTAAACACAACACAGTTTCTATGGTAACCAGTTTGGTTGTCATGGATACTGACCGGATAAGAAGCTAGGTATAAATCATCTACAGTTAGTCTAATTAGCTCACTCCACTGAGCTGGTTTTGATATTTCATCTAGGATAACAAAAGAAATCCTATTGACCAACAAACCAATTGACATTTGAACATTGTTAGTAGATTTTATATCATGTTTGTGTTCGCTCTGTTTTGATACTTTCTCATTTATATCAGCATTAGGCACTTCTTGGTTTTTCTCCTCGGCTTTGTTTGCTTCCTCTGCAAGTTCCTTTTTATCAATGACAACAGTTTTGTCTTGACCTTTCAACCTGCTTCTAATCTCCTTAGCAGACACATCAGCTTTAGTGATTGGCTCAACACTGACACGAGTTACCATAGCAACCTGGGTCACATGCACTTTAACATCAGTGACCCCAGTAATTGTGACAAAATGGTCGGCAGCCATGAGGAGGTCAATCGGCTGACTCCATACTAGTGAGGATAGGTCCTTGTTATCACAGTTGGCTGGGAATGTAGAAACGTGAAGTTTTGGAATGGTTTGTTTGTCCAGTATCTGTGGAAACACTGTACTCAGATAGGGAGGAGTGTAGTAGGTAGATTCTCCAGGTTGTAACATTGGTAACTCACTGACTAATTCCGTCTGTTCTTGTATAGTGGTACCTGTAAAAATATATTGAGGGTTTAACACAAAACTATTGTTAGTGCCCATACAGCTATAGGCACTTACAATGTTTTGCGCTGACACCCTTGACATTAAATTTTATCATGAATTTGAGCTTGGCTTTTTCAACAAAATTAGATATAATTTGTTTATTAAGTGAACAACAAAAGCTATATTTTCATTATGTGCAGAATCATGATATAGCTTTTGTTGGTCATGAAAAGAAAGTTTCTGATAAACATCGGAATGCATTTAGGATAATTAAGACTATGCTTGACATTTCAAACTTAGTTGTGAATGAAAAATTTTCATTATGTGTACAACAAAAGCCACGTTTTCAGCAATGTGGGAACTTTTTCAATTTTAAGTAAAATATTTGATATCACAAGGGATTTTTTAAAATATTTTTTTGGTCTAGAAGATTATATCCAATTTACCTGAAAGTGAAAGATTCATCAATGTTTGACCAAAGTAGAGTGGAAATTGGCATCTGTTAGTGATGTGACAGCTTGGAGCACTGTCAGTGTCTATAACAAAATAGACCACACCATTCTTCTCATGGCCCGTTATACACAGTGGAATATTATCTTTCATTCCATTTGCATTGGTAACACTTATACAACTGCTTGCCTTACACCCATTCTCATTGGCTGACAGTCGTACTGTCATTGACCAATCAGTTAGCCCATCTACTTGTCCCACTCCAGTCAGTGGATCAACATGATCCTTTACAATGTTTTGTATTGTCAAGTAATAGATAAAAGAGGAACTGTTGTCAATCTGATCTCTTAGATCTGCCGTGTATTGTAATGGTAACACCGTCAATGGTTGAAGATCACTGTTATCACCGTGGCAAGTTCTGTGACTTTTTAATATGATATTTTCTTCAACTGGACTTTCAACCTGAAAACAGTATAAGGGTTTTAATGTCACATAAAAAAATTGGTTCCAAGGACTCAGTAGTTTGCATTAACCTCAGAAAAGAATTGTAGACTACTTTAAAACCATCATCAATTCATCTCGTCATCATAGCGCCATGTGTAGTGCATTGGACTCTCAATCTAGAGGTTCTAGTTTTGATCCCTGACATTGGCACTCATCCTTTCCATCTATTTGTTGCTCGCCAATGGATTGATAATTGTAGACTCATGTGAGATAGAAGCTGGAGTCTAGGAAAGGATGTGATGGTAGTACTGGTGTGAAAAATACAAATAATCCATTGTTAGGTGTTCCAGCCCCCACGATATAACTGAAATTGATAAAAGAAGCCAAAAAAAACCCTTTGAACAAAAAAAATCAAAAAATCTCTGAAGTTGATCTTCAGAGGGTCATAAGGACTCGCATCAGAAAGTTTTGAGAGTCCTGACCACTTATTTTAGATTCTCAAACTTGCAAAACCTCCATCCCTAAAAACTTCGAGTATAAAGCCTTAGTAAGCATAAAAATCTGCATTTTCTATATGGATATGGTTTAACACCACTTTGAACATTCTTGTCTGTCAAATTTCAGTGGCTGGAGCACCTAACAATGATTTCCTAGTATTTCTTTTGTCATTACCAACATAACATCCTTTCTAGTCAGCTGCTATCCCATTTAGGTTTACAATTAAACACTATGTACAATTTCTCGCCAACTGACCACTTTCACAATAAGGACATAAAATTCATCTACAACATTATTACAGAATATACAGAGTTGCAGTCAACATAACTTGTAATTTCTGGAAGGTTTCATTCTGTCTTTACATTGAACTGGGTAAGTTGGTGAGAACTGGTACTCTGCAAGAATTGTTTTCTAACCAGTATTGGTGAAAGAAATGTGCCTCTGCTGGGAATCAAAACCATGACAGTCTGATGGTGTTTTCCCTAATATTTTAACCTGTGTCGTGCTCAAATTAAATCTATTCAAAATTGATTTAAAATCAAAAAATTTTATTTGGAAAGAAATGTATAGACCGAGTTCAGACTGCACTTATAAGTTGACTGATCTTTGTTTTCACCTCTTGCCTAATACTATGAGCTGTGTTGACTATGAAAACTAAAAATGTGTCCAAGGTACAAACACATCTTAAAATACTTAATTCTTAACTTTGACTCATTTGACCTTCACCTATGACCTTGTCCATATTTGGAAAACTCTTTGTATGACACCAGTACTCAACTAGGGGGACAACTGTGACAAGTTATTTCTATAATCATCCATATTAAAAGTAATGCTCATGAAAAGAATGGGACAAACACACACGCGATCAGAGGTTAATAAATATACCTGTCACCATTTCATGGCCGGTGCATAATTACTATAAAACTGATGTGTTCAAAATTTTCAAAGAAGAAAATTCTTAATTAATATATGTGACCCGTTATGGAAAAGGGACCATCTGGGTAGTGCTTAAAGTATCGACCCTAGTCAGACTGCGCGGACTGCGCAGACTGACTGGGGTCAAACATTTTGAACCATGCTTATTTTCTGAATGATCAATCTACCTTCCAGTGAAAGAATTTTCGAAATGCGATTTCTGGTTGGCCTATGCTGGATCGAATCTCTTTTTCAATAATTCAGTTTTTAGAATTCCTGGATAATCCCTTTTAGCGTGACGGGTCACATTTATCAAAATAAAGAATCTTTCTGTAATCCATACAAATCCTTACCTTTCCTGACAGTTGTGGTACAACAAATGGACAGACAGTTAGGTCATAACTTGTGAAGTTTGAAACGGTAATTCTCTCTCGTATAGATACCACCTGCATCTGGTGTTTCAAGCTGGATGTAACAGTCAGAAAACACACCTAAAATACAAAGATAAAACTTTAGTTGTGCTAGTTTTTGAAATTCAGGAGTAATTGAGTCCTTAACCCTTGTCATGCTGAATAAAATTTGGCTACAAACTTCCATCAAAATCAAAGGGCAAAAAGCACTGAAATTACCAACTGTAGGTCAATATTTAATTGAAAAACTAAGTCTATAGACAATTTTGGTTTGAAGTGAGAAACAGGTGGTGTAGACTAACATCAGGCTGCACATATGTGCAGGCTGATGTTTGTCTATAGCTCCTGCCAAAGCAGGAATATTCCAGGTTCAGCATGATAAGAGTTAATAAAGTAATTCTGGGGGTCAAAACAGATTTTGAAGGGGTCAAAATGAGAGAACAAGCAAATCATAAATAGACTTTTTGCAGGTTTAAGGGTCAATTGACCTTTAAATAAACGAATGAATCAAACAGTTTTAATAAACACAATTTTTATTTTTTATTTTTTTACGCTCCCCTGCCTAAGCATACATATGTTACTATAGTAACGAAATCTAAGGCCACTTTATATGATTTTGCAAAAAAGATAACATCTGTACTCTTCGAAGATACTGAACTACACACACAACAAATTATACACTGAACAAGATAAAAATGCCAAAGTTATAAGCCCATTATACAAATTTCTGGATCATCCTTCAAATATAGGCACTTACAAAATATTTTGCTCATATCCTCAACTTACCTTAGGCCTTCCATTTACAGTCAGGAAAATTGGGACAGTAACCATAGAGTCCACATAGAGAGTTTTCCCAACATCATTTCTGTATCTCTGTGCTGTTAATTCCTCATCAGATACGGGTATAGGGGCAGACAGAAATGTCTCGTCATTTACCTTCAGGCCAACATGAAATGACCCCTGCAGGTAATTAAATACATGGATATCACACACATAAACAAGTCAAACCACAAATAATTGAAATATAATGGAAACTTTGACAAACAAAACATGTTCATTAATCACTTATGCCCCAGCTCCCTCTTGAAGGGAATGTCACTGGTATTTATCATATAACTATACAAATATCCGCGTGATAACATCCCATATGATATTTTTCTATGATATCACATGGATAATTCTAGAACAATGATGTAGTGTGGTTATTTTTAGAAACTTGCATTTCTCATAGAAACATAGACAAAAAAAGGCAAATAGAGGTTATAAAATAGATTTAATACTTACTTAGTGTATCATATGAAAAAATATCTAACTCATTTGTGGAAATTGATAATTGTCTTGGCAGAGCTTTGACAATTATCAATTCTCCAAACCTCCTTAGATATTTTTTTCATACAAAATACTAAGTATGAATTATATATATTCCTTTTCAATATCTCTTGTTCTATCAGAAATGTGTAAAGTATCCAATGTACGAGTTTAACTTTAACAAAGGGCAATACCTCATAAAATATGAAGAGTATAGTGTATTGCACTCAATGAGATCCATCCACCTGTAAAGTTACATGATTCTAATTTACCTTTATTCTTTATCAGACACAGTCATATTTAAAAAAATAAGGTCTATGGACAGACGGACCAACCAAATGTCAGGCCTGCATGACATGTAGGTCGGACATTCGGTTGGTCCGTCTGCACATATCATATCATCTTCTTCAAGGTAATGTAAAGCTTTCTTGCTATATTACAAGTACTATTTAAGTATTCCATACATTTTCACACATAACAATTATTTTTCAAGTTATTGGAATTAAGTATTTAAAAGCAAAGATATATTCACATTGAATATATTTATCAAATGCTTAATTAGATATGTGTAACTGGAAATATCTCAGGATTAAACTATTTTTACAGACATTTGGATAGATAAAGATATTCAAAGATTTCATTTTTTTTTTGATTGAGGATAATATCACACAATTGCCCAAAACATGGTAATTTTTTAAGTTTTGAGCTTGACACATAACCTTGACCTTTGTATCTGTAGATGCACATAATCCAGATCTATCATCATGCCAAATATGAGCATTGTATCTTAAGTAGCCTTGAGGTAATTGGCAATATTAAGTATGCCCTCAATCTTTCAATGTGGGAGCATAAATTCCACAAAAATGCTTGGATGCTTAGTCTGGATAACACACACGCCAAGTTTCATGAAAATATCTTAAATAACAATAGAGATATGGTCGAGGTTAGATTTGTTCATGCCGATGTCAACCCCACCAAGGTGATCACAATACCTAGTGTTTTCCCCAAACACAGCCGAGCTACAAAAGTCCTCTGTACACATGATCATGAACAGACAAGGCGATAAAATGTCTACCTAAACTTTATTATCTTACCTCAAGTTTTGGAGGACTCAATGTCTGTCCTCTGGGTATCTCATAAGATATATCCTCCATTCCCATGATGACGAGATCCAGCGTACTCATGTTGGTGACCAGACAGGGAGGTGTAATGTCAACTAACACTGTAGGACAGCCTGGCCACAGCTCTGATAGGGATACATTCAGGTCTATAGTGGGCTGACTGGCTAGCTTTAATTCTTGATGTGTGGACGGCTGTTTGTCTGGTTTCTGTGTGTTATCACTGGAATTTTTTAAGAAATAAATTTACCTTTGTCAAGCTGAACCTGTAATATTACTACTTTGGCAGGAGGTAGAGACTTAGGTCAGCCTGCACATATGTGCAGTCTGATCTTAGTCTTCACCATCGGTGTTTCCTGTATTAACCAGAAATGTTTAACATTTTTTTTTCAGTCTAGATTCTGATTCTGATTCACAGTTAGTGAATCCTTTGCTTTAAGCACTCTGATCTTAATGCATTTTTGTCAAGGTTTCAGCATGACAAGGGTTAAGGGAAGGCACAATCATCATTGCTAGTTCATTTTAAAGAAATATATATGATTTTTTATACATTCATTTCTATTATGCATACATAAAACAACTCCAATGCTTACATTCCAATAGACCTTGTACTCTATGATCATGACAAATAAAGAGTAAAACTTTGAGAATAGCCAATTTCTGATGTAGTTACATATTCTTTAAGAGAGGATTTGTTTTATTCAATACTTTTTTTTGCAACTTTTTACTTGTTGCTGTGGATGGAGCACTAAACAATGGATTCCTGGTATTTCTCACACCAGTACTGCCATCCTTTTCAAGCCTCCAGCATTTATCCCATTTTCTTGAAGCACATCAGCTCAATTTGGAATTCCATGGCAATGTTTTGACATCCAGTAGAGTGAAATGAACAAAATCATGGTTTTATCTTTCAAGACAGTGATTATTCATTCTAGAACTCTTACTGGTATGGGAGTGAAAATTAACAAATTTAACTTTATTATACATTAGAAAAGATAAAATGCCTTGACACTTACTCTACTTTAACCTCTGTGTTGTAAGGCCAAGCAAACCAGTTTTCTTGTTTCCAGTAGTTCTGTATAGATTCAAAATCAACTTCTTTGACTGGAGCCCTGCTCAGCTGGTCTATCAGGCCTGTAGACAGGGTCACACTGGAACTGGATTTACTGGCAGTAGGGCTAGTTAAAATAGACAAACATATTATAGAGCAAGTTCTTCTAAACTGGATTAACAAATTTGAGCCAGTGTGTGACATTTCTAACAATTTAACATGTGAGTAAATTAAAATTTTTGGCCAGCCTGTGCGGCATGGTCTTCACTATGCACTATATAGGTAGTTAAAGTCTTAATCTCTCTTCTGGCAGTCAGCATATATTATAATTGAATTGTGTCAATGTCTATGCTGCTTTATGCTTTTACCTTCCACACATATGTAATTGTTGGAAATGTCACTCGCAGGATCATTTATAATTATCTCTATATGGACTTTAAGACTGGTCTAAATGTATAGCCATGTGGACAACAGCAAGAGATGTTTGTAAATCATTCAGGCCCCCCATTAAAGCAGGTCAATAGCCTATTCTTTTTCAATCAACAAAGGGGAATAACTCACAAAATATGATAAGTAGAGTTATGGCTTTTACACACTGCAATTCTCCTCAATGAGATCTTATCACCTGTGAAGTTTCATGATTCTAGCTTGCCATTTTTTTGAGATATGCTCCATACAAAAAAGAAAGGTCTATGGACAGACAGACGACAAACCGACAAGTGCAAAGCAATATACCCCCTCATTTTCAAAAGGGAGCATTATAATATTTGGAAACTTAAAAATATTTTTTCTTTTGGGTATTGAAATATTGAAGACAATGAAGAACTTGCTTGTAACAAGCAATTTCGTCATTGTCCACAATGATTTCCTAACAATTGTTTCATCAGGAGAATCAAAGATTGGGATTGTGCGGGAAAAGTTACATTCAAGGAGTTTAAATTGAAAAGGACAGCTTTAGTTCTGATAATTGCTGCCAGGTTTTGAAAGTTTCCAAATTATGACAGGCTTTCAATGACATTAATGTCTCTCTATTTTGAAAACAAACAAAATATTCTGCACAAACAATGAAATGTTAAGGAAAAACTAGCTTTATTCCTAAGGTATTTGAAAATATGGAAAACTTTTTAACAGGTAAATATTGGGATAATAAGGGGATAGTAAGGGGTAAAGTGTGATTTGAATATGGTTATCAAAAAAACTATATATTCCTTAGAGCCATATAAAATTTTGATAATATTACATTTAGTTATTTAGTTAATTCTTGTAATAGCAAATTAAAGTTTTGACTAGATTTTTAGATATTTTGGGTTCTACTGATGTTGAAAATGATTTTCAAAGTTTCCACTATGTAACATATAGAGAAATGACCTCCACTCATAAAAGAGATATTTTTCATCCAATCACAATAACTTTTGGCTGCATGATAATGGGTCACCCAAGGATCATAGCAATGAAGTTTTATGACATCCATCAGTTTCATTCTGAGAAAATTATTTTCAAAGTTTCCACTAAATAACATATAGAGAAATGACCTCCGTCCATAAAAGAGATATTTTTCATCCGATCACAATAATTTTTGGTAGACTATTATAGGGTCACTCAAGGATCATTCCAGTGAAATTTGGTTGATATCCAACTGTTACATTCTGAGAAAATGATTACAAAGTTTCAACAATATAACATATAGAACAAGAGCAAAGCTGAGGGTGGCATTATATGCCCGAAGCTCAGAAATAAATGGGTGATGTTTTGAACTTTTTATTGATCCTTAGGATGTATTTTCTAGCAAACACTATACTGTATTGTATTTATTATGATGGTAGTGTCTGTTTTGTTTTGTTTTCCTATTTGTCTTTGGGAAAATGTGTTCTTAGGCAATTAAAGAACTGAGAATTATTTATGGATATCATCACTATTCTTCAAGTAATTATATGTACCAGAGTACTACTAAAATATTCACAAATTCAATCAGATTGAGATAATGTAATCAAACACCCTAGCTATGAGATATATACAGCTGTGAAGTTTCAAGACCATAGGCCTTATAGTTTCAAAGTTATGGACCAGACACAAATTTGAACTGAATCAAACAAAGGGCAATAACTCAAAAATTACAAATGGTAGAGATGTGGTTCTTGCGCTATGCACACCGTAGCTATGAGATCTATACATCTGTGAAGTTTCAAGACCATAGGCCTTATAGTTTGAAAGTTATGGACCGGACACAAATTTGCTAACAGACAGACAGATGGACAGACAGAGGATAACATAATATGACCCTTCGGGCTTATAAAAAATGACTTCCGCCCATAAAAAGGATATTTTTCATCCAATCATAATAATTTTTGGCTGCATGATAATGGTTCATTCAAGGATCACACCAATGCAGTTTGATTGATATCCATCATTTACATTCTGAGAAAATGATTTTCAAAGTTTCCACTATAAAACATTATAGAAAAAGACCTCCGCCCATAAGATACATATTTTCATCCGAACACAATAACTTTTTGTAGAAGAATCATTCATGTAAAATTTAATTGGTATCCATCAATTAGAATCTAAGAAAACTCATATTTGGAAATAAGCCACGCCTACTAAATCCATGTTTTTCATTGGATCAACATTTCTTAAACAACTTTGAAAGAGGGTCACCCAAGCATCATTCCTGTGAAGTTTGGTTGAAATTAATCCAATTATTTCTGAGGAGAAGATTTTTAAAGTTTATGAAGGCCACAAGGACAATAGCCCCAGTGGCCTTTCGGCCAATGGAGCTAAAAAACAAGCTTTGATAATGCTCTAATGAAATGGAATATGACACTGAGGCATCAACATGTTTTAGACAGAGTCCAAATTATTACAAATACACCTGAGTTGGAATGTAAGAGCATGGCGTAAGTCACTCCTAGCACACTTTATCTAAAGATCATGACCTTCACCTTGAGTCTCTTTTTTACACTCATGTACATGGTGTAGGGTGTGGGGAAATAATTGCAAACACCAACCTGAGTTGGAATGTAAGAGCATGGTGCAGATTGACCCCAGCACACATTAACTGAAGGTCATGACCTCTATTTGGGGATTCTATTTGTTAATAGATATCCAGTTTGCTAGAGTATATATATTGATGTACATCAATGGCTCAGTGCAGAACAGTTGTAACTGCCTATAAACATATAGGCAGTTACAACTGTTTCACACTGAGCCATCAACGTGTAACAGACAGGGAAATTATTATAAACATACACCAATCTGAGTTGGAATGTGAGAGCATGGTGTAGGCCGCCCCCAGTACACATTAACTAAGGGTCATACCCTTCACCTTGAGCCTGTATATTTTCACTGATGTACATGGTATAGAGTAGGGGGAAATTATTACAAACACACCTACCTGAGTTGGAATGTAAGAGCGTGGTGTAGGTCACCCCCAGCACACATTAACTGAAGGTCATGACCTCTACCTGGGGCCTCTATTTGTTGATGGATATCAAGTTTGCTGGTGTCTATATTGATGTACATGGTGTAGGGTAGATGTGATCTCACAGTATAAAGTGGGCAGAGTACAACCTGGGGAGATAAAAGGAAAAATAATGCTACATTTTGGTGTTTCACTCGAACGTAATCATATTATTTGAGACTTTATATTTTCTATAGAATGTTTCTTTTTAAAGGAAATACACTCATATTCATACATTGTCATGCTGAACCTTGGAATATTCCTGCTTTGTAAGGAGGTAAGGACAAAGATCTGTATGAACATGTCATAGATGTCTGATCTTAGTTGCACTGCCTATATTCCCTTCTAAACATGCAAAGTTGGAAATTTATATAAACCCATGTCATGCTGAACCCGGAATATTCCTGCTTTGGCAGGAGCTATAGAAAAACATCAGCCAGTACATATGTGCAGTCTGATGTTAATCTACACCACCTGTTTCTCACTTTCAAACCAGAATTGTCGATAGATTTAGTTTTTCTAATAAAAATTGACCTAGTTGGTACTGTCACTGCTTTTTGCTTTTTGATTTCCATGAAAATTTTAAGCCAAAATTTATTCAGCATGACAAGGAAGCACTTTCTTTTTCTGCAATTTTACCAATGATTTTATTCATCATGATGATTAACAACTACTAACTTGACTTAAGGCAATATGTTTGTGTCAAACCACAGACAAGATATCACTGATATTAAAGACTCTAACATGTTATTCTTTTTCTCATGCAATCATATTTAAGAACTTAAAATTTTATGACAGAGAACTTCAGGTGAAAAAGATTCTGGTAAAGATCATTAATATGCAAATTATTCCTAAAAATAGACTTCCTGATACCAATTCATGTTATCAGGTAGGTGATATCAGGTCAATACAGGCTTATTGTAGTTTTGCAAAATGGGCTTATCGAGAAATAACAACTAGACTGACCAAAGATGACTAATTACCCCCCCCACACACACACACAAGTCAATAATAAAAAGCTATTTTCCATCAAATGGCCAAAACTTTGTCAGTAGTCAATGGATCATAACCCACTAATATTATTTGTACATCTCTGTCTGATAGTGCTAACACTTCTAAAGTTTGAATGAAATCCGTCCATTAGTTGCTGAGAAATTGAGAGGACATTTAAAAGCTACCGCCCATCAGACCAACAAGCTGACTCCTATATACCCCTAAACATGGTTTGGGGTGTGTAATCAACTTGCATTGGTATAATGCAAATTAATTATTATTTCTAAATAAAACTCTGTTCTCTGTTTTCATAATGGGAAATGAGTAACGTCACAATGGTGAAAAAAATCATCAACTGTAAAAGAACCTTGAATAGAAACACTCACAAATATTTGTGGAATATCCTCTACTTTCTTTGTAAATATTCTACACCAAATATGGAAGGAAGATCTCTGATCACTTAATGTTATCTGAAAAAGAATATGATTTACTGAATTTTTTACCCTAAAGAGGTTATCCAGAAATTGAGGCACTGGGTTCACAGGTAATTTGACATGAAGGCCCCTTTTTCTGTGATTTGGCAAAATTTCAATAAGTCTAACAATATGCAATAGGTAAGACAACTTGTAACATTCTGTTGGTGACATCCTCATAATGAAGATGTGAGTTGTGGAAGTAGGCATATAAGAGAAATTTAATGGGAAGGCTCCTTTTTTCTATGATGCTTCAGAATTTCACCAAATCCTTAAAAAAGTGTCCAAAGTTAAAAACAAGGTTCATGCAGTGAAAATTTCATCCAAATCCCCGCATATAGATTTTTTAGAAAAAAACTTATCTTTTATGGTATCCACATTTACATCATTCAGTGAAAAAAAGATGTTTAAAATTATTCATTTTTATAAATCAGCAAAACAATAGTTTTCAGGTTATTCACCTTGAAATAATTTTGTGAACAATGATTTTTTCAAGTTATACACTGTTACATGATTTAGTAAAAAAACAGTTTTCTGGTTATTCACTTTTACATATTTTAAAGTAACAAAAATTTTCCAAGTTATACACAAGTAATAAACTGTTAAATGATTTGGTAAAATAATACTTATTTTAAGTTACTCACTTTTACAAGGTTATTCTCTCTAGCACTAAGCCCAGACACATACACCTCTTTAGACCAGATACCCCGACTACCCCAGGGTCGAAATTTTATAGCCTGGACATCCACTGGCTCCACCACATAGGAGGGAATGGTATGGTCCGACCCCACCACAGCCCTGTGTTCTTGGTCTGAACTGTTTGTAATGACCTTCACCTCTAGATGCTGGGATAGTCTGTTAGAAACAACCAGCTGACCTGATATCACTATCTAAAATGATGGAATGAAATATGAACAACATTCTGCCTTAACAGTTTCAAGTACAATCACAAAATTTTAAGTCGCTGTGAATATATACAAGCAATTCCTCTTATTCCGACCATATTTTCTACTACTTCGTATGAATACTCTTAATATTGAACCCATTTTCTTTGTAATCTGTAAAGTATTTGAACCAGTCTAAAATTGGAAAAGGAAATGGGTTAATGCAATCAAATAACAAAGTATACAGCCGCAAAACTAGGAATAGTGTTTTAAATTTTAGCACCCCATAAGTTTCTGTAGTCATAAAAGAAAGAGAGCAAGACAATCAAAGCGTTCAAACATATGAATAACAAACAATCTGAGATATTGTATTTGACTACCTGACAACAAAATAAATTCATTTTTACTTAACTTTTTATCCTATAGAATTGATGATACAATTATAAACATGTAACAAACTTGTATCAAAATAAATTTCATTTATAAGTAAAATCACAAAATTATAACACTATCAACTCACATGCCGCCATGTTTAAAGTAAGGGACAATACCTGATTTTGAACATTGGATAGTTTGGTGACCTGTATGATAACCGTATACTGATGATCTGTAGATTTCACACCTCTAACACAACTTCCTACCTCTCCAATCTCAAAAGGTTCACACCATTTCCATACTCTACCATCTAAACATAAGTGAAGCTCCTGAAAATATTTCAAATAAATTAGACTCAAGCCTTCATATCTGAGATGGATACTATCAAAAGCTTAGCCCTGGGTTGTAAATAGTTTCCCCTTGTTTGATTTTATGTAAATGTGACCTGTCACACAAAAGGACCATCCAGGAAGTGTGCAAAGTGTCAACCCTCATTAGACTGCCCGGGTTCTCTTTTTCTAATATTTATCTTACAAAATTCCCAGATGGTCCCATTTTGCATGATGGTTCACAAATGTAAAATAGAGTCTGTTTGAGCGTAATATTCAAATGTGAAATAATTTCACCTATTCCAGTTTATGTGATCTCCATCCATATTGATGCATCTTTACCCGTTTGAGCTCTAGTAACTATAAGATAATTTTACCTGTTTGAGTTTATGTGATCTCCATCCATATTGATGCATCTTTACTTATTTCAGCTTTAGTAGCCATAAGATAATTTACCTGTTTGAGGTTATGTGATCTCCATCTATTTGGATGTATCTTAACCTATTTGAGCTTTAGTAACCATAAGATAATAGGTTAAGTGATCTCCACCCATATTGATGCATCTTTACTTATTTGAGCTTTAGTAACCATAAGATAATTTACCTGTTTGAGGTTATGTGATCTCCACCTATATTGATGCATCTTTACCCGTTTGAGCTCTAGTGACTATAAGATAATTTTACCTGTTTTAGGTTAAGTGATCTCCACCAATATTGATGCATCTTTACCTATTTGAGCTTTAGGAACCATAAAATAATTTACCTGTTTGAGGTTATGTGACTGTAACATAATTTGTACCTGTTTGAGTTTATGTGATCTCCATCCATATTGATGCATCTCTCTCGGCTGTAAGATAAGGTTCTCATCCGTCCCAACCTGACCAAATCTGATGGGTATTTGTGTGTCATTACATATCATATAATGGGCAAATATCACCTCATCTCCTTCAGTTTTACCTGAATAAAAATACAGTAGGAGATGCAACAGATTTTAGAATTGGGTAAATGAAGAAAATATTTTGGATACATTGAAATCCGTCCAAAATTGAAGGACAGTTAAGTTCATAAGACGAGGACAAACAAACTGACAGAAAGACATAGGGGACCAATGGAATGACAAAGAAGAAGTTCCCTATATACTTCCATCTTTGGCAGGATATAAAATTCAATTGACCAATAAAACGCTCATTCATGATTAAATGACTGTTGAATTAAGCCATTTTTGGCAATTATTTATTAATGTTTTCACAATTAAGCAACTTAAATGTGGTAGATAGCTTGAACAATATCTGTCACAAAGCATACTAATACGCCCCACCAGCACTTTTTCAATATCCATTAACAGTTTTCAGACAAAGATCAATTGTGACCTAACTTTGTGACCCAAAACAATAAGTTTCATGATTCTAGGTCACTTTGTTCTTGAGTTAGAGTCTGGAACAAAAAAGGTCAACAGACAGATGGACAGATAGGCAGAGAGACATGGTAAATCCAACTAGACTGTCGCAAAGTGGACTAATACCCCCCTTAAAGTGCTTGTCAATAATGAAAAGCCATTTTCAAACAAAGGGTCATAACTCTGTCAAGAGTCAATGGATCGTAACCAAAATATCACTTGCACATTTCTGATTTTTCAGTACAATCAATAAGCAGGAATATGCCATGAGCAACAAGTAAAGGATTAACAAATCTATTATACAATACAGTCCATTACCTGAGACGACATGATTCCAGGCCTGTATGGAGGAATACAGTGTATGAGCCACAGTTTGTCCTAGCCTCACAGTCACTGGCTCACAGTTGATGTCTATATCTAATGCTGGAGGCTGAAATTGACACAAAGGCCACATCATAGTTTAGTGGGAATTTTTGATTTTCAATTCTACCAGCTTTCAATACCTGTGTACCCAAAAACAGTAGGGCATTTTCTTTTCTTGGGCCATGGACAACAAATGTAATACAAATAGGTCACTTGGTTCTTGAATAATTGTCAGGAACCAGAAACAGTGTTCTGATGAAGTTCATTTGTGACCTTGACCTTTGACCTG
This sequence comes from Fragum whitleyi, assembly GCA_948146395.1. Classification (NCBI taxonomy): domain Eukaryota; kingdom Metazoa; phylum Mollusca; class Bivalvia; order Cardiida; family Cardiidae; genus Fragum; species Fragum whitleyi. The sequence goes on from OX411543.1 coordinate 79,722,299, forward strand.
CATAAACCCAAAATGTAGATATTACTCACTTGCCATTTACATCTGGCATTTTTACTTAAATATCCAATGACCAGCTAGAGCAAAAAAAAATTCAAACAAATTAAAATCAGTTATCTTTTTCTACATATTTGTTGTCTTCAAAATATAGACACGGCTTAAATATTGCATTGATAAGTTTAAATGGGTAAAATAAATCATGTGCTTCATTAATATAGAGCATGAATGTAGACATTGATTTTATTCCAACGCTAAATTTTGTGAGGTCATAAGTCATTCTAGGAACGTTGGTGTGGTCAACAGTGACTGTGCACTACCCAACACAATTTTCCTAAACAATGTGTAGATTTGAAGCTAGTTTGATAGCCTCTTTATGAATTATTTTGCATGTTCTATTCATATTCGTAGTTAACCTTTTTTATGCAATAATAGCATCAATTCACATTTTTTGGGGTGTTGACATTTACAGAGACCCTTATAATGCTTTAGTTTCCTTGTTCTTTGCACTCAGGCATAAAATATTTTTTCAGGACTCTGCAAATGTTAATTCAAAACTCTGAAAAGCATATTTGAACCCTATATTCTAGATTAAGAGGATAAGACACAGGTACAGTCTGAACCCAATACACCCTGCAGAATCTGACCAGATTCCTACTTCCAACCCCCTAGTTGTATGAAAGATAACCATTGGTTATCTTTATACAGGAAATTATTTTTACCCAATCAGGATTGTTGTTTCAATCATCTGAATTGTAACATCAATCCTGATTGGCTTAAATGAAATTCCTGTTAAAATTTAACCAATGGTTATCTTTTTTCAACCAGGCCCTTCCTGTTAAAATTTAACCAATGGTTATCTTTTATACAATTGGTCTAGACACCTTTTATTCATTCTCTGAGTCAGGCGTACCTTTGCAGTCATCTGATATATGGCTACTCCGGATAGCTCCACTGGGTAAATAACCTTCTGCAATGTTAGTGTCTTGTACTCCAGTATGTCTACTTGTATCGAGGAGTTAAACTGCAAGGAAAACAGAATGATGAACAAGATGTGTTTGTGAAACACAAATGCCCCTGTAACGGCATTTTTTTTCAAAGTTTGACCTTGACAGATGACCTTGACCTTGTCACATGACCTTGACTTTGGTACCAGCGGATGCGGATCATTGAGATCTATCATCATGCCAAATATTAGCTTTGTATCTTGTATAGGCTTGAAGATATTGGCAAGGTTAAGTTTTCGGGTAAAGTTTTTGGACAGACGGACAGACAGACAAGGTGAACTGCAAGGAAAACAGAATGCTGAAAAATATTTCCTTTTTATTCAATTAGTTATATAGAATATTGTTCATGCAAAATGATGATACAATATGGTGTGTTTTTGAAAGGAAAAAGCCCTCAATAGTTTATCTTGATAGACAACCTTGGCCTCTTGCAGACATCTTTGACCCTGATATCAACAGATATATAAGTTGTGATAAATCTTCATGTAAAAGATGAGCATATATACTGTTATCCTACTCAAATTTAATTTTGTTACAAACAAAGTGTTAAAAATAGGGAAATTTAACCAGCTAAGCTCAAGCTTTCCCACAATAATCAAGTACAGAGCAGGAACTGTAGGACAAGATCACACTGCACATCTGTCTAGGCTTATCAAATTCTAAATTGTCTGCCAAAGCCTCGTGTAATAAATTGGTGGTAAACAACATATTGGGGTGAGGTACCATTTCCCCTTTTATAAAAGTTCGTTTAAAGGCCAGTCACACAAAGAAAACATACATAGATTAATTGTAATCTTTTCATGCTTATCATCAATGAAATGTCATTATCACTGCTACTTTTGTATCTGAGAAGAAGAGCTTTATTTTCAATGTTTGACCTGCATTGAGTATGGGGATAGGTCTGCAGTCTATTGAAATAAAAATGATGTGTACCTGTTGGCTATATTGATGACAAAGGTACCAGTCTAAACCTACCTGCCCCTGTATCCTAGCCTGTGGTCCAGTGATGAAGGAACCAGCACACAGGATGTTATCCATACAGAGGACAGCAAACTCTCCTGAAGCTGGGTAACAGCTGCTCATAAAGAATGGCTTTAACTTGGACGGGGTCTCTGTAATAAAGTAAATAAAGTATCAACATGTTGAGATTAATGATTGATTGATTAAATAAGTTGAATGCCACCCTTAACATTTTTTAGTTATACTGTGACAGCTGGAGAAACTATTTATAGATTTCTGATATATCTAACACTAGTACTACTATTACATCATTCCTAAATTCATTCCTAAATCCCACTTAGGTTAAAGCTTATCCCTCCATTGATGGAAGACAAATGTCAGAAAGGATAGTTGCAGCTGCAAAGGATTAAACCAATGGCATTCAATAATTGAAGCCTTTGTGCTACAAACAGCGCTATGACAGCAGTTAAATTTAGAAATCAGTAGCCCATATTTGATCCACTTTACATTGAACAGCCTATTTCATGTCTAGGATTTAGCTCTGGTTAAAAAAGGATAAAAAAATATCAACAAACCTTTACCCAGACACTGTATATGGTTACTATGATGAAGTTCTACACTCTTCATGGTACAGCCTATTTCATATCTAGGAACCAGCTCTGGTATAAAACATAAATAATCTCTACAATTCTTTACCCAGACGGTGTATATGGTTACTATGATGAAGTTCTACACTCTTCATGGTACAGCCTATTTCATGTCTAGAAACTAGCTCTGGTATAAAACATAAATAATCTCTACAAACCTTTACCCAGACAGTGTATATGATTACTAAGATGAAGTTCTACACTCTCCATGGTACAGCCTATTTCATGTCTAGAAACTAGCTCTGGTATATAACATAAATAATCTCTACAAACCTTTACCCAGACAGTGTATATGGTTACTTAGATGAAGTTCTACACTCTCCATAGTACAGCCTATTTCATGTCTAGGAACTAACTCTGGTATAAAACAGGAGTTTATCTTCATCGAAGCTGCCAAGGATGTTGGGGATATTACTTCTTCTCTGTAATATAAGAAATATGATTGATTGAATGGATTTTTATGCCACTTTCAACATTTTATCTGTTGAGCACCTAACAATGGATTCCTGGTATTTCTCTCACCTGTGCAACCATCAATCCTTTCCTAGCCTCCGGCTGCTATCTCATATAGGTCTACGATTATCAACACATTGGTTAGAGACAAATAGTCAGAAAGAATAAGTGCTGCCGTTGCAGATCAAACCCAGGACCTCTAGATTGATAGTCTGATGTGCTACCAACTGCGCTATGACGGCCGCACTAGATATATGGTTCAAAACACCATTAAATGAATAACATAGTAATGAATATATCATAATCCTGTGCATGAGATTTCCAACAATTTCAAATACGCGCAAAGCAAAGCCTCTGGCCAGCCTGTGTATCCACACAGTCTGACCAGAGGCTTCACTATGCGCTTAGTAGATAGAAAAGGTCTGAAAGGATCTGTAGGCCATCAGGTAACTTCAAATTTTAAGTATGTGGCCGTGTACGCTATTCAATGTTTGCACCCCATGAATATTTCAAATTGTTCCAAATGTCATGCACAGGCTCATATATAACATTCAAGACCAAAAATGTTTATAATTCCAAAAACCAATGTTTGTCTAAGGCACAATATTTAAAATATATTAAATATAGCTTTAAAGTAAGCATCAAATCTATGCTGGGGTGAATAAAATCCAAGATCAAGTAAACAAGTTACACTGAAAAAAGAAAGAATGAGGTTCCATATGTTAAGAAAGAAATTGGTTAAAGAATGTCAGACTGCAATGACAATATATTGATGGCATTAATGTGACATTTGTTTCAAACCAGCTCATACCTAATCAAGTTTCTAATGAATATTCTCCAAGTTTGAGCTACAATCAGGTCCTGACTCTGAGCTGTTTTGACATCAGGTAATTGCACCTCCGTTATTTCACCGTCTGACAAATCCACTTCTACATAATCTACAAACTGTTGAATTAGAGGTTCCCAGTGCTGCAACACACACTCTATCTGTAAACACACACAACATAAATTTTATGTACTACTGAAAACTTAACCTTACACATAATTGACCTTGAAAAATGACCCTGACCTTGAAAAATGACCCTGAAATTGATTCCAACAAAAAGCTCTTGGCACAAGCAATACACAAATAAAATATGAAGTTGCTATCACAAACCTATCCAAAATTATAGCCAATATAGGGGTGTGGAATTCCCATGTCCTACTTGTCCGACATGGGTTTTTCTTCCTGTAGACAAGTACATTTTTCTGTGCAACTTGTCCATCGACAAGTAAATCGAAGGCAAATCTTGGAATGGTACTTAATAGAGGTAAGACATAATTAGCCAAATGTTTGTATAAAAAGGTAGAAAATATTGTTCTACAGGAAGAAAATGCTGGGTTCCAGATTTTTCTTTCTCTATCCAATATATTCTTCTCTTTTTCCAGACAAGTTCATGTTGATCCTAAACAAGTAGAACATCATGCTTAACTTGTCCAGAGAAAAGTAGAGAAAATGCGTAATCCCACACCCCTGGCCAATGTTTAATTTTGGTGGGGACATAATAGACAAACACACAGGGCAAAAATAATATGTCCATGATCTACCAATAAGGGGGCATAAAAAAGAGGCAACATAATTCTACGCTGCATACAGGATGCAAAAATGTTTGCTAACATTTCAAAATGGTCCCCCACTTTGCAAGTGAGTATACATGAAAAACAGTAGTTGTAGTAGTTTAGGAGTATGAATTTTCCCACAGAAATTCAGCAGAAAGCAGGCATTGTGGGCAAATGAGACTGGACTTCTGTTCAGGCTTATACAAGTCTATTTTATCATGCAGTGAAGCCTGTATTGACCTGATATCACCTATCTGATAACATAATATGATATCAGACAGTCTTTTTTTTAGAAACAATACACTTTTACCTGAATTTCTTTATTTTTTTAAGGGTTTATTATAAATAAGAATTTAAGAAAGATTGCATGATAAATAGAATAACATGTAAGAGTCTTATAATACCAATGTTAGCTGGTAACAAAGCCTCGTCATAATAAATTCTCCAAACCTCAACCAGACAACATTGATATTTTAAGACGTTTACATGTTATTCTCTTTTTTTCTACCAAAGCTTTGCAAACAATAGAAATATGTCGCAAACAGTATTGTAAGGGATAAAACTTTGTTTGGGTATCTCACCGTTTTCTCTCCATTTGGTCCAATCATGTTGAATGGTATTGGAGTTGAGCTGATATGGGAGAGCACTCTAGGCATGTTGTAGGTCCAGGTCATAGAGGAGTTACCTTCCCTGTCTTGTGAACAGAATGCAATCTCTCCAGCCCTCGTCATCTCTTCTGTTCAACGTTTGTAAAGAAAGAAACAGGATAGGTAAACAGAACCAAGCTCTGGAGGGGTTCTAACCACACACCTTCCAGTCATAAGTTGAGCCCTCTACCACTCATTCACTGAGGCAGAAAGCAAATCAACTTGCCTAATATAATCCGAAAACAAGATGTATTATTGTGAAATTCAGTTACTTTTGCTAAAACTTGTACCCGTAATCTATTAGTTCAAAAGAAATTTTAAACTGTCCTACAGTGTAAAATATGTAAACAGCATAAGGATAGTTAAATTGATTAATTGAATGGATTTTAATGCTGCTTTTGACAATTCTTTAAGTCAAATACAGACAGTTGAAGTAACCTACAATGGACTCCTGGTATTTACTCAGACATATACTACCATTGCATCCTTTCCTAGCCTCCAGCTGCTATCCCACTTAACCCTTGTTTTGCTGATCCCGGAATATTCCTGCTTTGGCAGGAGGTATGGACAAACATCAGTCTGCACATATGTGCAGTCTGATCTTAGTCCATACAACCTGATTTTCCTTTTTAAACCAGAAAAGTTTCAGAAATTATATTTCCAAAATCAAATGATGACTCACAATTAGGAAATACTGAGCTTTCAGCACTTCGATTTATATATAATTTTGCCAAGGTTTTTTATTCAGCATGACAAGGGTTAAGTTTATGATTTTCCACACAATTCTGGAAGACAGATGTTGGAAAGGATATGGATGGCCACTAGTGATCAAATCATGACATACCATTATTAAGGAGAGAATGGTTAATACTAACCTGATTCCATAACATAGAGGAAATTTCCTGATCTTAGATCGTCTGTAGATGAATGTACTACAAAATTAGCCTTCTTCTCTGACTTCATAGGGGACATATCTGTCATAGTTGGTTTTGATGGCTTCCCATTCTTCTCTGTCCAACCCTGAAACATTAAAAAACATGTATTTGTGGACTTGACTACAAATATTGTGTGTTGCTTTTAAAAAACATCAATCTTTTTTATAATTCTTACTAACGCAAATCAATGTTCAAGGGGTATGTCCTAAAAATGGCTGATAAAGTTTGTATCAAATATTACTACTTTGTGATTTTTTTACCTAAGAAACAAGTAATTTATTATTGCCCACAATATTTACAAAGGATGTTTCAGCGAATTTTTTTCTTTATTGTCTGTGACCTCTTTCAATTTGGATCAGTCTAAATTATTAAAGAATGGGACAGGGTGAAGGAGGATTATCTGGGGCCTGTGTTACTAAATATCTTACGATTATTTTTTGAGCAAGTTGAAATTTAAAGTTGCTTCTGCAGTAGTAGCTAAATATAGAATTCTGCCATGCATCATCTCATTGGAATTGTCTTCGAAAGACAATTCCAATGAGAAATTGCAAGCCAGAATCTAAAAATGAATGAAAACATCCGGTACGTACAATTTGTGATTTGTCTGAGGATTAATTTATTCGTAAAACGTTTAGTCAAATGAGTCCAAGGTTAATGACCTACCTTTGCTAGCTCCATAAAGTGTTCTGTTATCAATTTCAAACACAGAACATGCTCTTGTCCAATATGGATGGGAACCATTCCAGTTGCTATGGTAACTATAGACTGGGCCATCTGAAATTTGTTATCAAGGAAGAATGAGGACAGGGAACCATCCATCTTCACAGAGAAAGGACCCAATAGAGAGAGTTGCCTCTGATTATAGAAAATCTTCACGAAAATGTCTCTCATGTAGGTGTTGCAGTTCAGTGATGTGACGTCACCTGTTGGAAAGAAAATATGTTAAGATATAAGGCCTACCAAATTCTAAAAAACAAACACTTGTCTAACCTATTTATCCTATATCCTCTCTATATTCATTACAAAAAGTTGATCAATCTTCGTACAAGAGCACAGCCTATGTGTGTCAATGCTCAGTTACAGGTGCTCGATAATGGGACAATTTTGTAAGGACTATGCTCCCTTTCTTACTAATTTTTTCTTGGTAATACTCTCACCAGTTCTACCATTAAATCCCTTCCTCGCCTACAGCTCAATCAACATAGGTTTACGGTTATCAATCCGATGTTCCATTGGAAGTGTTGGAAAGGATATGTGCCCCCATTAGGGATCAAACGTGGAACCCTTTGAACGCAAGTCCAACCCCTTTTCACACTACCTAGATGGTTCTTTTTTTGTATGATGGGTCATAAATTGATACAGATGATATACAAGACAATTTACCATTTGCATTAAGCTGAATATCTCCATCACAACTGACATTACTGACAGACAGCTGTAACCCTGGTGATTCCTCACATGACTTGGTTTCCATGGTAACCACAATCTGTTCTGTCTGTAGTGATACACTGTTCACTTTCTTGAGAAATACTGTCAATACAAAAAGATGTAACAGAGGTGCAGATAACAGGAGGTAAGGCCAGTCTAAAATCAAATAGGAAATACTACCAAGTACTTTGGATAAGTAATTACTCTGTATTTGACTTTTGCTTTTAACCTTGGACCTAAGCTAATCTGACTTTGAGGAAAAGCATAGATGGGTGTCAAATAAATGGGTTGATAGACAGGTAGATAATTAGAAAACAAATTCCTTCAATCTTATGCTGGGATATATATCTTACAATCTGTATTAATAGGCGAGTGAGCAAAACCTCTAAACAATGCTGAAATATATATACTGGCCAAAAGTCCTAACCGGCCACTTTAAAAATGACGATAACTTTTTTAAAAGTTCTAAAATTTTAATGAAATTTGATGTGTGAATTTTTAAGCATAATATACATGGATTTCCATTATGATTTACCAATAGTTATCAAATTTGGATGTGTAATAAAGGAAAAGCTCAAAAAGCTCTAAATCTTAATAGAGCTCGGGATATTACACTTTCAACAAATCAAAGTTCGGAAATCGTTAGCTGCAACCCAGACCAAGAAAAAAATCAGAAAACATTGTCAATTTTGTGTGACCTTTGACTACAGGAGAAACAGAAAGAATAGGAGGCATGGTAAAATGGTGTTAAAATTTAACCGGCAAACCATTTTATCTAACGCTTATGCTCAAATATGGTCTGGTGTGAAAAACGATGTGTCAAACTGACTTTTTTCACATATCCTAAATTTTGTAGCTCAACGGGAATTATCAGTCTATATTTTATGCATTTTTGAAGAAAAACGTGTTTTAGGTGTTGTTTGTAGGAACCGTTTTTCTGCATACATAAGCTCTATCACTTTCTTCTAGGGTCATATGCCGCACACAATTGTCGAACATTTTCAGTTTTTTTCCTAGTCTATGTTGCAGCTAACGACCCATGAGACAAAAATCGCTACATTGACAATATTTTGAGCTCTGTGTAAATTAAGAGCTTTTTGAGCTTTTCTCATGTTGCGCTTTAAATGCATTGACATAACGGTAACTTTTCGCCAAAATCATCTGGAAAGTTGCTTAAAAATTCAAATAGCAAATTTCACGAAAATCCAAACACCACATAAAAAATATCTTTAGTTTTTAAAGTGGCCGGTTAGAAGTTTTGACTAGTATAATAGTCATTCACTGACCAATAATAGGTATATTTTCAACAGCTTTCTCTAGGGATGGTAACAAGTGCCAATTTTTCAAATCAGTACTCAGTCACCTTTCCAATTGAGTACTCAAGTACTCGGATGGATTGATTGAATAGAGTTTAACGCCGCTTTCAACATTTTTTCAGTTATATCGCGGCAGCTGGAGCACCTAACAATGGTTTCCTGGTATTTCTCTCACCAGTACAACCACTAAATCCTTTCCTAGCCTCCAGCTGCTATCTCACATAGGTCTACGATTATCAACCCATTGGTGAGAGTCAAATAGTCGGAAAGAATGAGTGGGGATCGAACCCGTGACCTCAAGATTGACAGTCTGACGCGCTACCAACTGCGCTATGACGGCGGCTAGTACTTGGATGGAACTGATTGGTTTTGATTATTGACTTCAAAAATATTGATATAGGGTATTCGAAGCATATCTTTTGGTCAAATGGTAGTTGGGATGGCATTTGGTCGCTAAATGGCTTTAGGAAACCAAAAATTGTTCAATACATGTGAAGAGAGTCTCCTGTCTTGGCTTTATTCATTGTTTATATTTACTTATCATCTTTGGTAAACAAAAACCCTAGTTACTACAGCATTGATAAGCATGAATAACAAGGTTTTGGCATGGCAACACAGCAATCTGTTGATCGAAACAGATCTTGGTAAATAGACTCAAAGGTTTACTAGTGGACGTCCTACTAAAACACCTATCCTTATCAAGGTTTTTAACGTCGAAGGTGGGAAATATTATGACAGTGTGACAGCAAGAACAATAGCTGATGGTACTTGATTGCAATTTTGGACGGATTCGATGATCAGCATATAATCAGGTGTTGCATACTTTACCTTAAGATTTGTCAAGTCTTGAAAATGAAAGATTGATACTTTGTGGAATTAAAAAAAAGAGTTTGAAAATGACTTTTCTTATAAATTTTTTTCTTTCCGATTTATCAATTAGTGAAAATGATAATGGATTGGCGTTCAATCCAGTACTTGATTAATTGAGTAATTGTTCCCATCCCTAGTATTCTCAAAATACCTCAAAAGGATAACTAGAAATAAACCAGAATATTTGACCAAGCACTACAGAGGCTGACCATGGTTGGAACTTTTCTCTCTCAATCAATTTTCTAAACCTTGAATGATTGTTCTACCTTCATATATGATTATTTTTTGAAATGATGACCTCTTTCAATGAGTCTGTGACATTTTTCAACAAAAGTGTCCATGATGGAGAGCCATTGAGCTGGCTTGACAGTCACATGGTGCAATGAAAATGTGTTGTGATTGTGAGCGGAAACTATAAGCAACAACCTATTTATATAGCAAGCAATGAAGGCTTTGATCAGACTCTTGAAGTTGCACACACTTGAAATAGTCGAAAATGTCACGGGCAGGCTCAAATATTCATTTTTTTCAGAGTTCCATGAAGGCTATTTTTCAAGTGACAGGTCAAACTTACCAGTCACATCTTTTGTTGGTTTAGTGTTTCTGGGGCCTTTTCCCACATTCTGTGAAGCAGGTGATTTCGATTGCTGAGCAGGTAACACAGCCTCTAGCAGTTCTTCACATTGGGCCAGTTTCACAAAACTAAGACTGGATCGTACAGGTCTCTCTACCTTTAGAGCAATGTCCGCTGAAATTAACAATTTTGTTTGTTTGAATGTGGTTAAAGCTGATTTTAACAATCTTTCAGTAATATCACATGGGTGGAGCACCTTACATTTGATTCTTGGTATTTCTCACACCAGTACTACTATTATATCCTTTCAAAGCCTCCAGCTGCTATCATATAGGTCTACAATTTTTCAACCCATTGGTCCAAAATAGTCCAAAAGGATTAGTGCCCTGTTAGGGATCAAACCTGGGACCTCTAGATTGACAGTCTGTCATGCAACCAACTGCCCTATGATGTCCTGAAATTAACAATATAAGCCCTTGGCATGCTGAACCTGGAATATTCTTGATTTGGCTAGAGGTATAGACAAAGATCAGCCTGCACATCAGTGCAGTCTGATTTTAGTTCTCTATCATCTGTTTTACCTTTTTAAATCAGAAAATTTTTCAAAATGAGTACCGACTTACAATTATTACAATAATAACATCAAGTGCTTCCATTTTACTGCAATTTTGCAGAAGTTTTTTATTCAGCATGACAAATGATAAAGGTTTTCTCACAAAAAAGGTTTTTACATGTTTTTCATTCAAAATAGAGGTCTTGAATGATTCCAAAAAGTTTAAGATTTTAAAAGTTTTAAAGGTTCCCCTAGAGAGCCAGCTTGCAAAATCATACATACCTGGTTGAGCTATAAAATTGTTGACTGTCAGTGTATAGAGGGAGGGTGGGACTCCTGTTGTAGGATTTGGCTGTCCAGCTCTAGTCTCCAAGAAATATGACACAAAGTCAGAACAGTCAGGCAGTAGTTTAACTTCTGTACCTGAAAGGGAATAACAATAGATCAAGTAAATTAATCAAGTTGGTAGATGACCGCTTTTAGGTAGTAGAACCGTAATAGTTCCACAACCTTTGGGAACTTATGATCTTTCACAATGTTAACCGAGGTTTCATAATGAAAATCATTAGAAAACCTTGTTTAACACTGTTAAAGATCATTACATCCGAAACGTTGCCAAACTATTACAGGTCCACTACCTTAAAATGAAAGTCAAAGTTAAAGAAGAGCACATCATAAAGGTGATAAAGCTCTGCTGGAGATACTGGACAGTAAGAATTTTTAAGTCACTAAAGAAACATAAATCTCAAATCGCAAATAGATTTCTCTTGTTATAGTGAAGACACATGGTAAGTTTTGAAAGAAAACCTAAAATAATGATAGACAGATGAACTGGTTAAGTTTGACACACCCATGCAAGCAATTAAACCAACATCAAGGTGATGATGACAAATTTCAACTCTTTGTTCCAAGTCAAGCTTTATGCCCGGCCTACTCTGTATGAGAACCCTTTTTCAGTATGAAATGCTTTCTTTAGAGATTATATTTATATTTTCTTGAAGTACAAAATAAAAACTATTAACACTAACATGATTCTTTCAATTAAGAGATGAAGAAAGTACTTGTTGATTTCATGGAGGTATGAAACTAAAAACCTAATCACACTATATGAATACGCAAAGCGGATTAAAACACGAGTGTGATTAGGATTTTAGTTTCATACCACCATGAAATCAATAAACACTCTCTTTATGTCTTACACTTTTATTTCTTGAAGCAAAAATATAAAGATCTACCCTCAAATACATGGAAAGTTTATGGGACTGCTTTCCATGAAAGCTTACAAAAAAATGCATAATCAAAATTGTTTTCATTGAGTAATAAAACCAATTTCAGCCAATCAGAATGCACAAATCTTGATGAACACCACTAGAATTTAATTTTTAGTTTACAGTTCTGTTTTTTCTTTTACTTGTAATAGTTTGAGGTTCCGAAATTCTTTGCATTCTGACATACTAATAATTTGAGATTGTTCATCAAAATTCATGCACTCTGGAAGGTTGCTTAATTGGTTTTATACCTCGATGAAAACAATTTTGAATACATACTTATTTATTTAGCCTTGGCACACTGTCTCTCATGGATAAATCTTTATATTTTTGCTTTGTAAATTACATGTATATGATGTGAAGAAAATATTTTCTTATTTCAATGAGGTATGAAACTGAAAACCTAATAACATTAATATATGAATCCCCTTCATGTTTTCAAGCAGTACAATTAGATTTTTAGTTTCATAGATCAATGAAATGAAACACTTCTCTTTCCATCTCTTGTATGAAATAAGTTGTCTTTGAGCAGAAAGCATGTGTTGACAATAACCTTGTAAAACAGCTCCCTCTTGTGGTCCCTTGATAAGGATGTCATAGCAGGATGTTTCAAACTTCTGCTCTTCTTCGTGACACGATAGCACCGTGTGAGGCTGGGATACATACAGAAACAGATAGGGCTTGATACATAAACTGCCTGCTGGAACGACCTTCACCTCCTGACCTTGAGTCTGAAGGTCATACATGTTCATAAAGTAGGTCTCTTCAAGATCAAGGTGAGTACTCCTGACTCTCATTTCATTACTGTCACTTTCAATGTTGCTAGCATCAGCATCGACTCTCCATTCAAGATTGGTTTTCCCGGATCTTTTAGTTTTGTGGTGGTTCTCATGCTGTTTCCTCTCAATCTTTATTTCACTATTATTAATAAAATGTGTATAAACAGTGCAGGAAATTCTTCCTGCGGTTAAAAGTATGTCAATTGGGGTTAATAATTTCTTCTGCTCCAAGGATGTTTCATCAACTTCCTCAATGACCTTGACCTTTTGAACTTTTTCTGTTGGCATGGATACGTCACTACCAAGGCCACTATCAGGCACTGATTCCATGTCTTCAGGTGTATTTTCTGTTGACCCAAACGTCTCCTTTATGTTGTCAGTCATCTCCATGGTAACACTCTTCAACAAATCAACCTGATTGGTGCTAAAATGAAGGTCAATATCACTGATGACGTTGAACTCAAATGAATAGCCACAAACCAGTTTTTCCTGAAAAAATAAAAAATTCAACTTGATCTGATGGTACAAGTGGTTAAGACTGGAAAGCTTGAATCTGATATCAATTAACCCTTATCCTGCTGAATTAAAGTATTGATTTATATAAATTCCCTTTTTCTAATCAGTGTGGATCAAGTTTTCTCCAAGCTTTGTTTTTAGTTGTGAACAACATGCGAAGGGTTAACTAGAGACATTTAAGGTCCTAATTCACTCCACAGACCTGAATAACAAAATTTGTCTTGAGAACAAATATTTAACAAGAATATGTGAACAAAGAAATTTAATATGTTAAGAAACTGTTTTACTCCATTCAAATAGTAACAAGAAAGCAACTTGATAAAATGAAATAAAACGGTGAATAATTTCCCCAATTTACGATGTATTGTCAAAAAGTTCAAACATTTTTCAAACTTACCTCCATCTTATTGCCCCACCCAGGTATTGTATTTACTATAGCTGGGGCCGCCACGAGCTTCAGATCAGAAGGAGATAAGATTGGGATTAGCTGTATATCCTTATCTTCATTCCTGTACAATGATAATTGATACAGTGTATTTAACATAATTCAGTTGAATTTTTTGTACTTTAGATCAGGTTTTTGCCATGAAATGTATTTGAAATGTGATCATTCAAGAGTTTAATTTTTTGAAATTTTTTTCAATAGAAACTTTTTCCAATAATGCACTAAATTTACTCACTCAAATTGAATACTCATCATTCATCACTGATTTTTTGTGTTTATTTGTTGAAAGCACTGGTAGGTACATTTGTGAGTGAGCATTAATTTTGAAATTCTAATTCTTTGGGGTTTTCCGTTCAAAAAGGAAATTCAGAGTGTGCAAATTATAGGCCAGTCTGTACATAAATTCAGGTACATACAGTTAATAGTATTGTGAAATTGACATTCATCTTGATCAAAACCATTCCAAATCATTTGATCAGCACTCCATTCATCTATTCCAAACACTCACTCAAACCATTCAAAAGTGCTCAAAACCAATGAAAAAGATAGAATCAACGTCATTCAAAATAATGCTAAACAAGAGCTGTCACTGTAAGATGACAATGCCCCCGACACCGCTTTGATTTTAAATTATGGCCAATCTATGTTGAAGGTCAAGGTCATCCAGGGGTCAAGGTCACCAAAGTATGTGCCTACAGAAAGGTAATGTACCAAGGAATGTTGTGGTAAAGTATGATGCGAATATGTTAAGTAATAAGGAAGTTATGGCCAATGTTAAAGTTTTTGGACGGAATGACGGACGGACGGACGGACGGACAGACGGACGGAAGGACAAGTCAAATTTATGATGCCTCCCTATCGGGGGCATAAAAAAAAAAATCATAACTTTACTAACATAATTCAAATTGTGAGCATCTGATAGGTTCTTTAAGAAATAGGAAGCCATTTATAGGACTTGTATGCATATTTTTCTTAAAAGGGAAGTAATAAATATTGCTAACTTTATTCATCCTGAACAAAATTTGCGATATTGCATTACCTCCCATCGAATTCATTCAAAACTCTCCCCAAACACTCATTCAATTTCATTCCAAAATCATTCACCTTGTCAATTTCATCATGTTGTTTACTGTCCTATACCTTCTGCTAATCTAAGAATATTCTGGGTTCAGAATGACAAGGGTTAAATGAATGAGAAAGATACAATTCCAAAATGGACTACACTCAGTATTTTGGACAAAAAATAACAAAACATCTTCACTGAACACTTCCTAATGGTACTATATTTTTCCTAATAAACGCTCCTGGGAGATATACATTACATGGTCAGGGAGCTTTTCTTATGGCATGCATTTTCTGTTTTAAAAAATCATTAAAATTGATGTCTTTTAGGCCCTTTTCCCTTAAATTTGAGGAGAACTTCCTTTTAACAACCATACAAATTTGAGAAAATCTATCTCAAATTGGAGAAGATGTCTCAAAAAGTTCCTGAAATTTAGGCTTTTGAAATGGATTGTCTTCGTAAGAAAATATAGGGGTGCTACTATTAGGGAGGGCAATATCATAAGAGGAAATACAGTAATTGTTTTTAGTTTGACCTTGATAACTGACTTAACAATTCTTTGATATGTATTGATGTGAGGAAACTTCACGCAAAATATGAGCTTAAGAACTTGAAAAGTCTCAAAGTTAAAGGAACATCTTTAGGTAGCAAACAAGATATATTTGTAAAACATTTATGCCCATCATAAAAGCAGGTCGATATTCTATTCTTTGTCAATCAACAAAGGACAATTACTCACAAAATATGATGAGTAGAGTTATGGTTCTTGTGCACTGCACTTCTCAATGAGATTTTTCCACCTGTAAAGTTTCATGATTCTAGTTTGTATACTTTTTGTGATATGTTCTTGACAAAAAAAACAGTCTACGGACAGACTGAATGAGTGACAAGTGCAAAGCACTATACCCCCTCTTCTTCGAAAGGGGGGGAGGAGGGCATAATTAAGGTTTTGCAGACAGATGGACAGCCAGCCAGACTATTGTAAAACAATTGCTCCCCACTATTGATATCTATCAAGAAAGAGGTAAAAGTAACTTACATCAATGATTTAACAGTGTTCCACTCTACAGCTGGTATTTGTGTGGTTGGTGTCAGAGAGTTAGACTGTAAGCTGTTGTCAACTTTTGGAAAGTCACCCCAACTGCCTGAAATACATATAGAGGATAATCGTTTGTTTCAGTGTAAGATTGATTTATATTTCATTGAGTGAGCAACAAAAGCTATATTGGTGAAAATATAGCTTTTGTTGTTCACAAAATGAAATATCAATCAATCATACTGGAAAACAAATGATTATTCTTTTTCCCAAATGCAACAAGAGGACCCTGAGGGCCCTAAATCACTCACCTAATATTTCAAGTCAATTATCATTAAGACTCCTTTTCCTGTGATATGGCATGAACCTTCCCATTTTTAACAGAGTTCATTCTTGTGACCTGGCATACATTTTGACCAAGTTTCATGAAGATTGGACCATATTTGTGGCGTCTGGAACTCTTACAAGAAAATTGTCATTAAGGCCTCTTTTCGCATGAAATGGCAAGGATCCTTCCCATTTTCAAAAGCGTTAAGCCTCATGACCTAATGAACATTCTGACAAAGTTTCATGATGATTGGACCATATTTGTGGCTTCTAGAGTGTAAACAAAAAATTGTCATTATCCATGATATGGCATGAATCCTTTCCATTATCAATAGGGTTCATCCTTGAGACCTGACAAACATTCTGACCAAGTTTCATGAAGATTTGGGCCATATTTGTGGCCACTAGAATGAAAAAAAACCAAACATTAAGGCCCTTTTTCCCATGATAAGGCATGAATCCTTCCCATTTTCCATAGGACTCATCCTTGTAACCTGGCAAACATTCTGACAAAGTTTCACATCCTTCCTATTTTCAATACAGTTCATCCTCATGACTTAACAAACATTCTGACAAAGTTTCATGAAGATTGGACCATATTTGTGGCTTCTAGAGTGTAAACAAGAAAATTGTCATTAAGGCCCCTTTTCCCGTGATATGGCACGGATCCTTTCCATTTGAGCAATTTTCACAAGGGACCACCCAAGGAATATTTCTGCCAAGTTTGGTTGATTTTGACCCATAAGTTTAGGAGGGGATGTCGTTTAAAGAAAAAGTTGATGCCATGACGGACAGACGGACATTGATCGATCACAATAGCTCTCTTGAGCACTTTGTGCTCAGGTGAGCTAAAAATGAGAAAAATGTGGACATTTTAGGAAAAATTTTCTTGAAGCGTGTCATCTTGCACCTGATTGCTATGCATTGTCCACTATGATGTCACTTATTGGATTCCACTTAGATAATGTCAGATAGGGTGAAATGAAGAAAAGCGGGATATAAGTTTTTTGATGGTTTCACTCTACAAAAGGCACAGACATGTACAATTCTCACCAATTGTAATACATAACCCTTTCTAAGCAATCTTATACTGTCTATCAGCGTGGCCAAGCCTGAATCATTACTAACAGTACAAAAGGCAGAGACAGTACTCACAAGTTGTTATACTAAACCCTTTCACATCAATCTGATACTGTCTATCATGTATGGCTGATCCTGACTCGGAAGTCACCCCTAACTGTACAAAAGGCACAGATGACTGTACAAATTGTACAGGGCCTACTCACCAGTTGTTATACTAAACCCTTTCACATCAATCTGATACTGTCTATCATGCATGGCTGATCCTGACTCGGAAGTCACCCCTAACTGTACAAAAGGCACAGATGACTGTACAAATTGTACAGGACCTACTCACCAGTTGTAATACTAAACCCTTTCACATCAATCTGATACTGTCTATCATGCATGGCTGATCCTGACTCGGAAGTCACCCCTAACTGTACAAAAGGCACAGATGACTGTACAAATTGTACAGGGCCTACTCACCAGTTGTTATACTAAACCCTTTCACATCAATCTGATACTGTCTATCATGCATGGCTGATCCTGACTCGGAAGTCACCCCTAACTGTACAAAAGGCACAGATGACTGTACAAATTGTACAGGACCTACTCACCAGTTGTTATACTAAACCCTTTCACATCAATCTGATACTGTCTATCATGCATGGCTGATCCTGGCTCGGAAGTCACCCCTAACTGTACAAAAGGCACAGATGACTGTACAAATTGTACAGGGCCTACTCACCAGTTGTTATACTAAACCCTTTCACATCAATCTGATACTGTCTATCATGCATGGCCGATCCTGATTCAGAAGTCACTCCTAGCTGAACAGCCTGTTGATACAACTCTTTGTCCACTGCATATCGAGGTAAAGGGTTTTCTGCATGTGGGGTTATGTTCACTGAATGGGTCTGCCAAAATATGTATGATATTTAGATAATTATCACATGAAACTAGAAATCTTTCTTTGTCTTATGATACTTGAATAATGTTAATGCTTGAAGTAACCCTGACAAATTCTGAATTAAGATGCTTGAAAAGTTGCAGTACAACCAAAGTGCTGAAAACACTAAACCCTCAAATTTGAGTCAGAATTAATTTTGCAAAATATGCACATAGGGTGCAGACTGATCTTTGTTTATACCTCCTGCGAAAGCAGGTATATTACAGGACCAGCACAATAAGGGATAACAGATCTTGCAAATTTTGCAGTCTAGATTTCCTCTTCACAAAGGTCAGCTGTTCAAAAATGTTCAAGAAAAAGCAGCTTTACATGGTCTATCTCTTCTTTTGTATAGTCATGTTCAAAAAGTTATTTCCTTGCTAATAAATCTATTTCTTACAAAAATGCATTTAGAGTTATATATCTTGTTTATATGAGATACTCTTTTGATATTGAAAATACATATCAATCTAAGTAAATATCTCTTTTTTCTTCAAAATTTGATCTTCACAGATGACCTGATCACATGACCTTGTCCTTCATAGGTACAGATGCTCTTAATTTATCTCTGCCATCTTGCCATATATAAGGCTTACTTCTTATGTTTGAGATGATTTTTCAATTTGTCTCTGGACAAAGGTTAGACCTTGACAAAATGACCTTAACCTTGACAGATGACGTAAACCTTGGTACCTGTATCTTCAAATGCATATCAAAAAGATCTATCATCACACTGTGTATGAGGCTTGTATCTTGAATAGAAATGAAGTTGAAGGAAGCATTAGGCTTTTTTAGTTAAGTTTTTGAATAGTTATACCCTGATAATTGACCTTGCCAAAATTACCATGTCTTTGGCATGTAATCTACAGATGCTTATCAATGAGGTCTTTTATCAAGTCAAATGTGATCATTGTACTTTGAATAGCCTTTAAATATTTTGCATTGAAGGTTGGTTCAGTTTACACAGAAAGACAGACACAGAGGCCAACAATAGTAAAACAATATGATCCAGATCTTCTGAAAGGGGGCATAAAAACAAAGATGAATTTAATTCAAACAAATCAAAACAAAATCACATTTAAAACAAGATGTGTTTGTGAAACACGAATGCCCCCGTAACGGCATTTTTTTTCAAAGTTTGACCTTGACAGATGACCTTGACCTTGTCACATGACCTTGACTTTGGTACCAGTGGATGCAGATCATTGAGATCTATCATCATGCCAAATATTAGCTTTGTATCTTGAATAGGCTTGAAGATATTGGCAAGGTTAACTTTTTGGGTTAAGTTTTTTCAAAGTTTGACCTTGACAGATGACCTTGACCTTGTCACATGACCTTGACTTTGGTACCAGCGGATGCGGATCATTGAGATCTATCATCATGCCAAATATTAGCTTTGTATCTTGAATAGGCTTGAAGATATTGGCAAGGTTAAGTTTTCGGACAGACGGACGGACAGACAGACGGACGGACAGACAGACAGACGGTCATGAGTAAAACAATATGCCCCCGATCTCTCGATACGGAAAAAACACCGGATGATAATAGCTTAACTTTTTGTTCCAAAACAGAAAAGTTCCATCTTAGGCTGCCTATGCTCAGCTGTTGGGTGCTGGATAGTGGATAAAAAATTCAAGTCGAAAAAGAAGCATGATCCAAATGCATCTAGAGTTTTCCCCCTTGATAGTATAGGTTAATTTTTTGATAGTGAACATGTGTGCAAAGTTTCAAGTGTATGCCTTTTTAGTAGACCAAAAGATATCTCAAAATGTCAAAATTTTCGCACCACAACAACAAAGACATCTCACCATGGCTATAGCAATATCTCGTGTTTTCTCCGAAAACAGCCAAGCTAAAAGTTAAGAGAGCATTAAAATTTTGATGAGATTAATCAGTCTCTTTGACAATGATATAAATCCTATACCTGTATAAGAATCATGTCATGGTTCAGTGTAGAACACAGATCATTCTTCTTTTTGACAGTCTGTAGTACACTCCTTCTTGGAACGAACATCCTTAGTGCAGAAAGGTCAGCATAAATCAAAGGGTGGTTACTGCAGGTGACAATTGGTATTACAGATTTAACTCCCTTTGTTGTTTTTTCAGGGTTCCTTGGTCTAGATTTACTTGGTTTGGAAGTATCATAAACAAGAAATTCTGTCATGATGGATATCAAAGGTGTTGTGCACAAAACTACTTCACATGGATTCATGCTGATACACACCTCAGACACATATTTGTGGAAACGAAACTTATTCAAAACGTTACCACTTTGCTCATCTATAATGGGAACCTCGATATTCAACTTCTGAAATTTCTTTTTCACATTCTTCCTTAGGGCACGAGTAAAAGTCACATTCATGCATCCATGAGCAAGATCTCTTGCCTGATTGTGCTGGAAAAGTGATCGTCCTATCTGTCCAGAGGTTGGTCGATGTTGATCAGATGACCAGAGTTTTGATGAAATGATGTGGGTATCTCGGGATAATTCTTCTCGAAATGTAAGTAAAATACCCTCATAAGGGCCCTTCTGCCATTTATTGTCTGAACTGAAAGATCAGCAAAAGATACTGATAAGAAAAAGAGAACTTTTTTTTTAATTACTTGAGGTTTGAAGCTTAAAACTTATAATACTATATGAATACATGAAGTGGATCAATATGAAAGAGTGATTAGGTTTTTAGTTTCCTCCTCCATAAATTAACCAGTTGATGACCTTGACATTGTCACATGACCTTGACCTTTGTATCTATAGATGCGCATCATTGAGATGTATCATCATATCAAATGAGCATTGTATCTTGAATAGCCTTGGACCAACAGACAGACAGCTGGACATACAGACAACAGTATATCATATCCTTTCTTTTAACAAACATCACAAGTACAGTTTGTATAAGCTGTCGTAAGATGTCATAATCATTCATCTACAATATACATAGAAAGCAGACTAATTTTGTATTACGCATATGTGTAATTGTAGTTCTGCCCTTGCATAAAACTCACCCTAAGAAGTAATGCTTCAAGCTGATAGCTCCAAAGTTGACCTTGACCTTTGAGTAAACATCTTGAACATCTACAGACATAGTCATATCTTCCAAAACCAAACTCAATTTCATACCTGTATATAAGAAATAGATTATAATATGTTAGCGTCTTTAAATATCAATATTTTCTGGTTGAGGTTGGAAGAATCTATCATGATGAGGATTAAAATTACAGAGTTATCCCTTTGATAGTCTTTATAGCTCTTGGTGAACACACATGCCAAGTTTCATGAAGATATCTTCAATAACAAAAGAGATATGATCAAGGTTAAAGTTTGTCACACTAATGCCTGCGCAACTCTAACGCAAACAAAGCAAAAATGATCGTATTACCTCAGCTTTTCCCTGAAAACAGCCATCCTTAAAATGACTTCATATTGATGATGTCATGGTGAGCATTAAAGGTTCAGATATTGAGATATTTGCGCTCAATACACTGAAAAATAAGGTTGTCAGCATTTAATCTAAAGTCAAATTTTGCATGAATAGCAACAGAGTTAAGAAAGGACTTACATCAGATAGTGCTATGCATGCACACAGATTAATGTAAAATGTGCTTTCTAACGCAAAGGTCCTCTTGTGCTAAGAAACAAACTTCAATTCTAGACACTGCTAATTGTTTTAGTTTAATTTCAAAACATCTTTATTCAATCAATCACCCATCATATATTTCAGGTACAAGCTACACACAAACATTGAACTCACCTTCTTTTCCTTTGGTAAATAGAATGACCTCACACTTTGGGAAAGTCCATTGTAACCATAGTGATAGTTTTACACCATCACCATCATTTTCAAGAATCTCCAAATCTCTGCTGGCTATCGTATCCAAGGAGGTCAGATCACCAGATGTGTGTGTATAGGGCTGATCTTCTGTTATTGATGTCGTACTAAGTGCCTGAGATAAGCCCTGACCTTGACTTTGAGGGTTCAAGGTCATTGGGTTGGGTATTACTGGTTTATCCACTTTAGCGTCTTTGTTAACAAAACTATTTGATATATCTGACATCAAAAGTATCACTTGACTTGTTAATCTCATGCACTGTGTTGACAGAATGTAAAGAAGTTTAATCTGAAAAGAAAAGGAAACTATTATTGAAATGATTTTTCCCTGTATTGAGGGTAACAACAGGACAACTGCTTCTGAGCCAGCAAAATTTTAACCATACCTTCGGATAAGTCTTAATTAAGCATTTGACCTTAAACTGTGACCTTTACCTTGGAGCTATCTGAAAATTTCTTTCAAATAACACATCTACTCATGAAAGAGAACTATTGCGACTAGTTTTTTTTTTTAAGTCCATCCATAAAGTGTAGAAGCTGTGCTCTAGACTAGTGTAAGCTCAATTTATTGAAGGGATGAAGAGAATAATTGTTTATTTCATTTAGGCAATAAAACTAAAAACCTAATCACACTTTTTGAATACACGAAGCAGATTCATACATGATAATTAGGTTTTAATGTTCATATCTCTATGAAATCAATATATATTATCTTCATATCTGCTAATTTAATACATTATATTGAAGCAAAACTGTTCAGATTTTATATTAAGAAACAAATTTGTAATGGGACTTTTTTGTGGGAAGCTTACAAAATAACTACATATTCAACTTTTTTTTCATTGGGAAATAAAACCAACATTTCATCCAATCAGAATACACGAAAGTTAATGTGCATTTAAACCAAATTATTTTTGTTTGATCTTGACCTATGACCTTCACTTGGAGCTATCTGACAACTTCTTTCAAATAGCACATCTGATACATGTATAGGAGTAATTGTCAGGACAAAATTGGACAGACTGACAAATAGACAAACTGATGCACTGTTATTTCTCATTACAAAACTACCAATACACTTATTTCAGCTGACCAGCTGCTCAATATCCATTATATTTTAATAAAGGAAAATTGCCAAATAAAACATGAGTAACACCTATGGGTGCCTATATATCCGGCTGTTGATTGCTGGGTGGTGGATGAAATTCTAAGATGAAAAAGGGGCATAATTTGCACTTAATGCATCTAGACTAATTCCCCTTGATAGAATAAGTTGCTCTAATGATGGTGAGCGTGTCTACTAAGTTTCAAGTGAATGCCTTCAGTAGAACCAGAGATATCACAAAATGTCAGAGTTTTTGAACAATGACAATGACACCAGGGATATAGCAATACCTTGGGTTTTCTCTGAAAACAGCCGAGCTAAATAATTGACCTTTAAAGATTGCAAAATAAAATATAAAATTTATCAATTACTTTGATACTCATTCACTGAACCTGTAGATTTTGTGTATAGAAGGCATGAACCTTATCAAACTTAGATTTGAATGAACTAGAGAAAAACATTTCCGATGAAACATCTCTTTTTAAATCAAATTACTGACAAGGTTATCTATTTTTCAATGGGTTTCCAATCATTCTCATAGATGGAGGACTTAAATGTTGTTACTACAGCTTCAACAATCTAAGGATTTTTTTAATTATTTCATGTCCATGACTATGTATTTTGCAGGTAAATGAAGATTTAGTACAGTCAACTCCCGTTTTAACGACACTCAATACAACGACATTTTAACTTAACGACACAAATATGTTGGGAACGGATTTGCACAGTGCATTTTTCATTCGTTATAACGGAATTCTCATTTTCCGACACCGACACTGATTTTCAGGGAACGAAAGTGCATATTCCCTATATCAGCTTGTTCATTACAACGACACAAAAAATTTGGTCATGATGGTTAATTGCTTAGAACCATATGCATGATAGATAAACACATAAAATTAGTTGATAATTGACAAGTCTTTAACTTTGAAATGTGTGAAAATGTTTGACATGCAAACAATGGCAATGTTTAATTAGCACCTTTAACACATACATCTTTTCAATACTTTATTATGATTAGGTCTACATTTGTTAGTTAGGCTTTTCTTTTTTTTGCTATACAGAAAATGTAAGTTTTAAGATCATGGCATTTAAATTTTGATGGAAATGAATATGGCAAATGAAGAATAAATAGATCAGTTCAATTAAGATATTCAAATTAATAATATAACTAAAAAATAAATGTTTCCGTTAATTTGTACATGTACTATACATAGTATATTATACATGTATAACGTACGCTGCTTTTTGACAATCCTGCATCAATTGACTTTAGTGATCATTCAATACACCGACATTTTCGTTACAACAACATATTTTCTGGGAACAAGTGTGGTCGTTGTAACGAGAGTTGACTGTATTTGAGAGGTGTCATGATGAAGGTCAATGGACTGGACCAGCGCTCCCTCACTTACTTGCAAGGCCATCTATTTTTAATAGCTTTCAAAACATGCAATTTTACAAATTGTGGGAGATCATTTACCTGATCTAAATGTGTAGACACTTCCAGTGGGTGCATATCAGTGTGTAGACACAATCCAAGGGAGGAGATATTATCTGAGGTGGGCGGGGTGTATTTATAACTCACGCCCACTGTACAGTTTACTGTGGCTGGTTTGACCAGGGTCAATGATCTAACAGGTTGGGAGCCAGCACTATGTATGGTATACAGGGAACCATTTCTTAAGGTAACACTCCAAGGAATCTTTTCACCTAAAAAACAAATAGAGAATAACTGCTGGTTTCAGTGTAAGATAGATATATCTCTCTGAGTGAACAACAAAAGCTATATTTTTACAAGTGGCTAAGATTGGCTAAGCTTTGTTCTCCCTATTCCTTGATAATGTGTACACATCTATGGCGATGATTGTAACTTGAATAGTACTGAAGATATAGGATTTTTTTTTAAATTTGTAGGTCATGTTTTTGGACACACAGAACCACAGACAGACATAAAATTTTAATGTAAGTAAAACACTACACCATACTTTGGGAATTTTTTGCCATGGTCTAATTTTTACCAATTTTGTCAGTCTTGCTAGGTGGTGAAAATATCCCTAACATTTTGAAAATTTGGCACTGATTCAAAGTACCATTAAAATATTTGATAATTTATCACACATGTATCGCTCCAGTATGGCTCCACTATCACTTAATGCCTAACAGATTTATGAAAATTCATAAATATTTGCATTCTGAGAAGAAGATGATCAAAGAAAAATTTAACACATGTGCAGATGCACAAGAGACAAAGGGCCATGACAATAGCCCACTGGACTTAACATGTCAAAGTAAGGTATGTTATTATATCAATATGAGTGGAGTGGGGGGGGCACTTACCAACAAGAGATCCATCCATACTAGTAATAGGTATTTCTTGTAAGAAGGGCACCGTTTTCATACCAGCACTATGTACAATAATATGGGGTAAACATAAAACTGTGACATCACATAGAGTCCTGTTGTCAGCCATACTAACATAGTTTTTTATGATGTTTGTGCTAGGATCTGAGAGTGACAGCCTTTCTTTTGGTATGAACACTACAATTTTCTTCATTTCAACCTGTAAAACAAGAGTGAAAGTCACATTATACCCCATCATATAATTGCCCTGAGGTATTACACCAAACCCATATGCTTAAGGCCACACGGCAAGAAAATTCTGTGAAAATTTCATTCTAATCCATCCATAATTGTAACAGAAATTATGTTCACAAGTTGTGAATGTACGGACATTGGGAAATACAGAATGACAGAGAAGACGATGCCAATATACTCCACATTCTGCAATGCATAAAAATGGTTTGTTTGAATGGGTTTTAACGCCCTGTTTAACAACCTTTCAGTAATATCATGGTGGTTTGAGCACCCAACAATGGACTCCTGATATTTCCCACACCAGTACTCATAACCATAACATCATTTTCTAGCATCCAGCAGCAGCTGCTGCTATCCCACATAGGTCTATGATTTTAACCCATTGGTGGGAGACAAATAGTGGGAAAGAATAAGTCCTACCATAAGGGATCTAACCCCGGATCTTTTGATTAACACGCTGACACGCTACCACTGTGCTACAATGGTGACTGCATGAAAATGGATAGACTGGAAAAATATATGAATACCTGTACTTGTATGATCCTAACAATAGGAAATATCTTTGCCAATCTTTCTCCAATTCCAGCCTTTGGTTTATCCGTCTCTACAGATTCTCTAAGTCTTGTTCTCTGTGTGGACTGTTGTTCTGTAGTAGGACTGTGGGTCAAGGTCAAGGAGGCACGTTTAGAACCACTAGATATCTGTGACACTGAAACACAAAGACACAATGAAAGAAAAGAAATGTCCTGAAATTTAGCTTCAGACGAGCTGATCTTGATTGGGTCATAAATAGAAATATCATTTAGCCAGTTAAGACTCGGTCAAGATAGTCTTGTTTAAAACAAAATCGAGTAATAGATTTTTATTTCATGTGAGGAAAGGGTGTGTAAAATGATGATGTAACTACGTCACTTTCATTGTGATCCAGTTTGACCTTGATCTATGACATTGACGTTATCCATGTCTTTCAAATAGCACATCCACTCATACTGGAGAAAAATTGAGCCAGTAGTATTCTTGATAAAAGTGGGCAGACCAGCAGAAAGACGGATGCCCTAACACACATACACCAAACTCTTGTGAAAACTCATTCTTGCTCACTGCATACTGGCTCTTCTATAAAGAAAATCATAGCAGATATATTAAAAATAAGATAAGATAACATTACTTTGTGAGATATCTCCTTGTAATGGTGAAGCAGCTTTAGCTAGTACTAGGTCGAGTTCTATTTTGGGTTCCTTGGATTTGACGACTTTACTGCTGGGGACGTAACTCAGCCAGTCCATCATTACCGGGTCCAAATTACATACAATACCCTCAATGTTGATCAAAACAGCAGAAGGTGCTAGAGGAAAAAACAGTAACCTTTGAATAACCTTTAAATAACCTTTGTCATGCTGAAACAGAGATATTCTGGCT
Source organism: Fragum whitleyi (assembly GCA_948146395.1). Lineage (NCBI taxonomy): Eukaryota > Metazoa > Mollusca > Bivalvia > Cardiida > Cardiidae > Fragum > Fragum whitleyi. The sequence continues at coordinate 79,749,682 of OX411543.1, forward strand.
TGAGCAGGACGTAGGTAGTCAGCAAGTGTGCAGTCTGATCTTAGTCTCTACCACCTATTTAAACTAGGAAAGTTGGAAATATAATTTTTCTTTTTAAAAAATGTATTTATTTCAACCCTTGTCATGCTGAAAAAACCTACAATCGTATTGAACTCAAAGTGCTGAAAGCATTGTGTGTGCCAATTTGGAGTCCAAACTTTAACAGAGAGTTGCTAAAGCAAATAAGCAGTTCTATGTCATTTTGGCATTTGCAAATATTTTTTTTCTATTTTTTTTTTAAACAAGAGGGCCGTTGGCCCTGGGTCGCTCACATGAGAAAAAAGCTTCATTACCTAGGTATGTCCATGCAACCACAGAAAAAGAGATTTTCACTTATTCAATCAGATAACATTTGAAATAATCCCCCCCCCCCTCTGCTCCTCCCCTGGTCATTATTCATTTAAGCTTTTTTCATAAAAGGTCTGTGATCAGCTAATCTATGCCAGATATACAGGCTGAGTCTGAGACTTTTAAAGTTTTCTTTAATGAGTTGAACAATCCATGTCAAATATAAAGGCTGTAGGGATTCAAAATTCTCAACAAAGCACTCCCCCCTCCCCCAAGATGCTCTGCACCTGGTGAATCTACAGTCATGATTTTAGCTAATTCAATTAATGTCCATATGCTGATCATCCATACCAATTTTCAAGTCTGTAGGACTCCTGGTTCATTAGAAGAAGTTTAAAGATTTCAAAAATGATCCAAAGTACTACCCCCTCCACAAGACACTCAGCACCTGGTGACCCTACAGTCATGATTTTAGCTATTTTTATTTCTGTCAATATATTGATCACCCATGACAATTTTCAAGTCTGTAGGGTTCCTGATCCAGGAGAAGAATAAGGTTAAAGAGTTCAAAATTGATCCAAAGTACACCCCCCCCCCCTAATGCTCCGCATCTGGTAGCCCTACATTCATGATTTTAGCTATTTTATCTTAGATCCATATGCTTATCATCCATGCCAATATTGAAGTCTGTAGGGCTCCTGGTTCATTAGAAGATGAAGGTTAAAGTTACAAAATTTTCACAAAAGTACTACCCCCTCCCCCCTGGTGCTCCACACCTGGTGGCATTACAGTCATGATTTTAGCTATTTCATTAAAGTCTATGAGCTGATCCTCCATGCCAATTTTCAAGTCTGTAGTAGGCTTGTGGTTCAGAAGAAGAAGAAGGTAAAAGATTACAAAATTTTCACAAAAGTACTACCCTCTCCCCCCTGGTGCTCCGCACCTGGTGAATCTACAGTCATGATTTTAGCTATTTTTATAAAGGTCTATATGCTGATCATCCATGCCAATATTCAAATCTGTAGGGCTCCAGGTTCAGAAGAAGAAGTTTAAAGATTACAAAATTTTCACAAAAGTACTACCCTCCCCCCCACCCCCCTGGTGCTCCGCACCTGGTGGCCCAACAGGTATGATTTTAGCTATTTTTATTAAGGTCTATGAGCTGATCCTCCATGCCAAATTTGAAGGCTGTAGGGCTTCTTATTCAGAAGAAAAGAAGGTTAAAGATGACAAAATTAACCCGAAGAACTCCCCCCTCCACCCAAGTGCTCCACACCTGCTGTCCCAACAGATACGATTTTAGCTATTTTTATTCAGGTCTATGAGCTGATCATCCATGCCAAATTTCAAGGCTGCTTGTTCTAAAGAAGAAGAATTTTAAAGATTTTCTTAAATTTTCAACTTTGGTTGCCATAGCAACCAGAGTTTTACACCGATTTCAATTCTTTTAGCAATTTTGGAAGGGGACCACATAGGGAACATTTCTGTGAAATTTGGTGTAAATTGGCCCAGTAGTTTAGGAGGAGATGTCGTTTAAAGAAATTGTTGACGGACGACTGACGACGCACAGACAAAGGACAAAAGGTGATCACAATAGCTCACTTGAGCACTTTGTGCTCAAGTGAGCTAAAAACAATATTTGTTTCATTCTTTTGCAGCAAAATTGACATAGTTATTATAGTAATTGTGCATTCTTTGTCCTTTTGGTCATTTGCAAAAAAAATAAATTGTTATCAAACAATATTCATTTACTTACAGCCAATGCAAAAAACTTACATAAGTATAACCTTGATAATGACAATTATATAAATTTCGGTTAAAAATTAGTTTATTTCATTGTGTGAACAACAAAGCTTTATTTACGAAGGACATTGTAATTTCTGAATTAACTATGTATACTGCCAGAAATATGGCAAATCATATAAATTCATGTTTTACATTTGGTTCAGGTCTCATATTTGGCATGTTAAGACAGTAAATTTCTAATATTTGGTGTTTTCAGCCACTTGTATTGTCTTTTCAAAATCTGTAGCCTCTAATAAAGACCCATATCCTTCTAATACAAAAGTGATATCTCTGATTAACCCCTGAGGTAGTGGTTTAGGGTGGTGGGACCGTAATAGTTCCGCAATATTTCGGACTACATGTTCTTTCACAATGTTAACCGAGGTTTCCTGATGAAAATCATTAGGAAACCTCGGTTTACACTGTTAAAGTTTATTGCTTCCAAAACATTTTGAATTATTATGGGTCCACTACCTTAAATACAGCTTTTACAGTATTTACCTTGAATCTGCTCAGCTTTCCTTGGTAGTTGATATGTAAATGTAATCAATTCATTTGTCACATCTTCGATGTCCGATGGTTTCTGTTTAATCCAGTCTGTTGAGTGAAGAGTATCTGTGGATGACGGCCCATAGGCAACTGGTATTGTATTCACTTTATTACTGTCTGAAAACATATATCAAATAAATATGATTGGAAGAGAATAAGAGTCATCAATACAATCCCTACTACCCTGCTTTCCCCGTAAAAAAATAAAAGTAATCATATTCTACATAATTCATATATATCATAAGATCGGCTACCGAAAATTTTTAAAATCATCTACAACGATACGGGGGCATAAAAATCCACGTTGGACAAACCAACAGACCAGCTGACACATGATCAGCTAGTGCAAAGCAATATACCCCTCTTCTTAGAAAAGGGGTGGCTGTTCCGGTATAATTAGACCTATTTAACTAACCATGTCTGTAGATCAAAGCCTGAATGGCTGATAAGTTGCCTGATGCAGCTGTTACTACATCATTCCGGCATGTTTTCAGCTCCATACCATAAAACGTCATCTCCAATACTGGATGTAGGCATTTCTTCTCACTGTCTGTAAACAAAGTAAGTTAAGGCTCATCCACCTAGCCCAGGCATAAATGTATGATATTTTAAAATGAGTGGTCAAAAAATACCAAATTTATTAATTGAGTCATCTACAAACAGATAAAAGCAAGGCTTTGCAGAGGTTTTTTTTCTGATTTAGATGACGTCTTTAATAAATTTGGTTATTATATTAATACAAATTTGATATTCTTCTTACAATATTACATGAATTTCTGCAATAAATCGAAAAAAAATAAATAACTCATTGATTTAAATTTTCCAATTAACAAATAACGTCTTTTGTTAAATGACATCATCACCACTCATATGACGTCATTTTTACGATAACAAAATAACATTGCAATACTTGGAGCTCATTTTTATTTTTAAAACACTAGTGAAATAACACAAATATCAAAAAATATTCAACAGAGTTTTTCACTCCTACTGCGTAGTCATGTTATAAAGCATTATGTTCCTCTCTATTCATAACCCCTGGGTTATTTCCCTAGAAAAAGATTGTTTTACTGAATATCTATAAGCAGTGTTTTAGCATGACATCAAGTAAGTAGGGTCCCAAGGAATCAATAGTTAAACTCATAGGGGTCCTTTCTAAAGAATTCTGAGTCCCTGCTTTAAATGAAGGCTAACTCTTTATTCAAAAAATATGTATTACCATGATTAGACTACACAAGATGTTGGATAGATATGCTCCTTTTGAGATTAGCTTCAGAAAAAATAATTATTTTCATAAGTTGATCTCAAAAGGGTTCTATGGACTCATATAATGAAGTTTTGAGAGTCCTTGCTACTAGTTTAAGAGTCTCAGATGCGCAAATCCTGCATCCCTAAAAAGATTTTTTTACATATTAATCAGCCATTGAAAAAGATGACGACATAAAGTTGCCCTCCACGAAGGAGATCAAATCCACTGTTTCAAATGCTAACAAGAGGCCCAAGGGGGCCTGTATCCCTCCACTGGCTTTGACATCTTTAGACTTTCATTAAATAAAGCTTACTTTAAATGAATACATTAACACTCCAAAATCTCTCAAGACCTATTTTATAATGATTAACTGGTTCTAGTCCACATTGCACCAAAATACTCAATCACAATGAACCTGCATCCCTTTACCCATCTTATTAAAACATAAGGTTAAGAAGATGTCCTTCAAAGATTTGGGGCTCAAAATTGGCCTTGCCCTACCATGCCCATATTTATGGGTTAATCAAAATTTCTTGAGTAATTTAAGTAAAGTTTCACCCAAGGAACATCCATGCCAAGTTTCATTGAAATTGGCCAGATGGTATGGGAGGAGAAGATTTTTAAAGATTTCAAAATGAAAAAATGCCCTGCCACGCCCATATTTGGGGGTCAATCAAAACTTTTTGAACAATTTAAGAAGAGGGTCATCTAAGGATCATTTCTACCAAGTTTCGTTAAAATCTGCCCATTGGTTTGGGAGGAGATCCGAGAAGATGTTTAAAGAAAAAGTTTATGCACAGATGGACGAACGCACGACGGACACTCTGCCACAACAATGGCTCGCTGGCCTTCGGCCAGTGGATCTAAAAATACTGAAATTCAAGAGGTGACATTCTACTTAATATAGTAGGGCTGTTAGATAATGGCCATTTTGATATGGACAATGTGACAAAGTTACGTAATAATATTGCCAATTTCTCTTTGCTTATAATATGTTAATTACTTAAAATTTTTCAGGTACATAATGTTTGTAGGAAAATTTATGGGGTATGTCAAGGGGCGGAGCTAGCAGTCTATGAATTGTTTAAATCCTACCTGTATTCGGAAACACATCCTCCAATAAAGTTGTTGTTAAAATGTCTGCCGGTTTTGGATTATTCTGTTGCCATGATGATATAATTTCCAGCACAACAAGGAGAGTGGCTTTTGTCAGACTAATGGAAACTTGAGGTAACTCATAAACTTTTTCAAGTTTAGGAAGGTACATGTTGTTCCTACAAATAGATTTAAACAAACTAGAGGAATGATTCCTTGAACAGTTTAGAAATTCTTAAAGAAGCCAAAATTCAAAGAAAATTCCAATGACAATAAAAAGTGGATGTGAGTTGTATTGAAAAAGATTGAATGTGGGAGAAAAAATTTTGGAAAGGAGAAATTGCTACTTAATAGCAATTCTTCATTTTCCACAATTTTTCTAAGTATAAATTGACACTTATTTAAGACCCTGGGCAGTACAGGAATTAATTAATTTCAAATTCATTAACATCACACAACAACAGACCCAAGAGGGCCTGTATCACTCCACTGGCTTTAACATCATTAGACTTGCATTAAATGAATCTTTCTTTGAATGAAATTGGCCCAACGGTTTGGGAGGAGAAGATTTTTAAAGATTTCAAAGTGAAAAAATGCCATGCCCTGCCACGCCCATATTTGGGGGGTCAATCAAAGTTTCTTTAACAATTTTAGAAGAGGGTCACCCAAAGAACATTTCTACCAAGTTTCATCAAAATCCGCCCATAGGTTTTGGAGGAGAAGATGTTTAAAGAAAAAGTTTACGCACGGACGCACTGACGCACGCACGGACGCATGCACGAGGGACACACCGCCATGACAATAGCTCGCTGGCCTTCGGCCAGTGGAGCTAAAAACAGGGCTATAACACATTCAAAATATGAATTTCAAAGAATTTTAAAGACAGTGTTACTAATTGAACAGGATGTTTGTTTGATTGATTTATTTTACCGGAATACAGACCTGCTTTTAACAATTTTTCAGTCTAATCAGGTCAGCAGGAGCACCTAACAATAGATTCTGGTATTTCTTGCACTACTACAATAATATTCTTTCCAAGCATCCAAGTGCTATCTCACATAGGTTAACTATTATCACCCTAATGATTGGGGACAAATAACAACAAGGTTGCATACTGTCACAAGATATGCCTGTTGAAGTGATGTATGAAAAACAACAAAGGGAAATAACTCAATTATTAAGCTAGGATGAGTAATGGTTCTTACAAAATGCACTTCATACACATGAGAGGATCATATCTGCCAAGTTTCAAGTCAATTGGACATAAGTGGACAGATTTGTTCAAAAGAAGTGGACGCCACAGGTCCCAACTCAAAGGGTGATCCAGTAATATGTCCAATCTTTCAACAGGCCTATAAAAAGTGGCATCAAAATCAATAGATTTTTACCAATACATAGGCAGCAGCAATCGGCGAATATACATAGCACCACTGGATGGTGGCATGATGGTTGTTAAAGGTGATCTGTTTCCCTCAAGGTCAATCTTGGTGAGGCCAATATGGGCTCCAAACAGCTGTGGAATTAGTAAACAAAGATAGTTAAATCTGATGGGTACTGTATAGCATTTTATTTCTGGAGGACTAAATTTTGCGGATTTACAGTTTTCAGGTTTTAAATTGCCTTTATTTTATGTTATTAATCAAATAAGAGTGTTTCACGTAGAAGGTTTTTGTATTGGAAGATACAGTTCAGCTTACTCTAGCAATCATATCTAATAATAGACCATTTCTATTCAGTAACAGTTTTCAAAACCCCTTTTAGTATTGCCCATAAAACTATTGTAAATGAACCATTGAAATGCTTCAAATGAGTTTGTACAACATAGATTTATTGAGAAATTTGCAATATATTCAATCAAAATTATCTAAAAATCAAAATAATGTCTCTCATGTGTAAACAAAACATGTCCTCAGAGACCATTCTCTTTAACAACTGCTTTTTGATGGTCCTTTAAGTGGTCCCTTAATACACTATTAGCTGCAGGGGTGTGTAAATACTACTTTTCTCAACTTGTCTATGGACAAGTAAAAGTCGATTTCCTACCTGTCCAGGATCAAAATGAACTTTCCCGCAATAAAAGAATTGATAAATATTGAGAAAATATTGTTTTTAATGAAGCAAATGCTGTAACTCTTCCCTTTGATACAAACATAAAGATGACTTTTCTAGATCTTTTTAGTTTTGTTTCAAGATTTGCTCTGGTATTCACTTGTCTACGGACAAATGGCCTAGAAAAATGTACTTGCCCACAAGTGGAAAAGCTTGTGTCAGAAAAGTCGGGCATGGGAATACCACTCCCCTGATTAACTGTAATGAAGCAATAACAGAATATTTCTTATTGTCGTGGAGGTATGAAAAGGAGAAACTAATCTTTATTCAGTCAAGCTAATAAAACAACAACAAACCTTAATTTGTGTATGTGAGTGACAATGATGTAAGAGGTTACTGGGTGGTCCAGCTATTTTACTGACAAGTTGGATCAGTTTCCGTGGATACATTGGTGAGGTCACCTGAAGGTCAAACCGCTGACTGGACATCTGCATGCCAAATAGCGGATACAGTTGGGTAGACGGTACGCCAACATTCTGTAAAATTAAATACATGTATAACATTTAAGAAATACATCAAAACTATTCCAAATAACTAAAGAAGCTCTAAAATTAAATAGTACATTTATGAAAATCATAAAAACCATTAAAAATCACTAAATGAGCCCCCCCCCCCCCAAGCACTTTGCAGACTGCAAGTGCTATGAGTGCAGAATATGTTTGTAACAAATATTGAGGTCATATGCAGTATTTGCATAAAGTTTCATGATTCTAGGTCACTTGGTTCTTGAGTTAGAGTCCAAAAATGAAAATTGAAAAAAAAATTGACTGTGACCTTGACCTTTGATCTATGTGACCCAAAAACAATAGGGCACATCATTGAGTTGTTAGCAACATTTTGCATAAAGTTTCATGATTTAAGATCGCTTGGTTTTTGAGTTAGAGTCCAGAAATGAAAATTGAACAAAACTTGACTCTGACCTTAACCTTTGACCTATGTGACCGAAAAAAAAATAGAGCACTTCCTTGGATCATTAGCAACATTTGCAAAAAGTTTCATGGCTGTAGGTCGCTTGGTTGTGGTGTCAGAGTCTTGAAACGAAAATTGAACAAAGGCTGACTGTGACCTTGACCTTTAACCTATTTGACTCAAAAACATTAGGGCACTTCCTTGGGTCATAAAGAACATTTGTTTAAAGTTTCATGATTGTAGGTCACTTGGTTCTTGAGTTAGAGTCTGGAAACAAAAAGGTCTACGGATGACGACAACGGTTTGACAGATGGACAGACACATGGTGAAACCAATATAACCCCCCTCTTCTTCGTAAGTGGGGGGTATAAATAGTACATTTAAGAAAATTATGAAAACCATGCCAAATCACTAAATGAGCTCTAAAATTAAATAGTACATTTAAGAAAATCATGAAAACCATTCCAAATCACTAAGCTCAATAACTTCATTCAAATTGTTCCAAAGTATTTATGATTTTGCAAACTTTCTTGAATTCAAATGGGTCTGATTGGTTAGTGATGAAATAGAAATCTATATATGCAACTTGTTTGAATTTTTTATTTAATGGAGGTAATAAATGTTGCTAATTTTGTTCGTCTTGATAAAGTCTTCCAGTGATAAAACAAAATAAGCTTTACATTTTGCCAGTGTGTTGTGACTTGTAAACCCTTTTGCTATTTATCTTATTAAGTCTATACAAATATCCATGTGATATTTTTTTATGATAGAAACATGGCAAAAAACTTGTAATTCTGTTAGAACCATCGAAGAAAACAGGGCTAAGAAAATTATAAGATAAATATAATACAAACTTAGTGTATTGTTTGAAAAAATGTCCAACTTGGTTGTTGGATTTGATAATTGTCTCAGCAGAGCCTTGTCAATTATCAGTTCCCCTAACCTTGTTAGATATACAGTACACTAAGTATTACATATATATCACAGTATGAATGAACCACAGATAGGAAGGATATAACCAGTTGTAACAGGTTCAATTTATTCCATGGCTCAGTAGGAAAAAGTTATAACTGCTTGTACTTATAGGCAGTTATAACTATTACACATTGAGCCATTCTTTCAGGCTTTGATATACATTACAAAATAAGCCGTACCTTTTTGCCAGGGTGTTGTGACTTATAAACCTTCTTGGCTATATCACAATGTGGATGTTCAGCAGAGAGGAAGGATATAACCGGTTGTAACAGGGTCAGATGGTACGTCCTGGTTGGTATGTAGTCTATCAATGACTCAACTTGCTCTTCTGTAGGGTAGGGTCGGTTTTCATCCACTCTCTCTGATTTGAATAAAATAATCAACAAATTCTTATCATTCATACTGTAATACAAGTTTCAATAACTTAAAAGCAAGTAAATACAGTAAAACCCCTCTATTAAGATCACCTGGGGTACTTTTTGAGAGTGGTACATGTTTTCTAATTCTACCGGTATGGAGGTGAGTTTACCAAATGATAATCTCTGCTATTACCATAAAGCCAACCAAACAGTGTTATGGAAATTATTACAATTGTACAGTTTACTGGTTGCATAGACTAAGATCAGACTGAAACTTCTGTGCAGGCTGATTTGTGTCTATACCAACTGCAAAACTTGGCATGACAAGGGTTAAACAGAAATGTAGGATGCATGTTCAATCAAAACAGAGGTTAGTCACTCCTACTTTACCAAAAATAAGAAAATACATTTATAGTTCCTTGACCATCAGATCAATGAAGCGAATCTACTAATCTTTCTCTTGCTTACAATTTATTTGAAACAAAATTTGAATTCAGCTGGATAGGTTAAATGTATTGGGCCGATTGCGTGGTAAAAGTTTAGTGGAAACCTTAAAATTAACCATTAAACCAATTTCATTAACCCCAGTGTTAGCACTAATCTCAATATCAAAACGAGCCATGAATTTTACAAAAATTGTGAAACAAGTTCTCAAAAGTTACATTTATCCCTCTTGATTCAGCAGGATAAGGGCTATTTAAGGGACAGCCGATTTGTACAAGAAATATTCATTTTGAGGGGTCAGAACAAAACTATTGTAAGTGCCTATAAACATATAGGCACTTACAATAGTTTTGCGCTGATCCCTCTATATACCTTCATGTTTCTTGGAGTATGACTCATATTCATATCTATAAGCAGCATCAAGGACTTTCCTGACCCTATGTACAGTCGTACTTGACACATTCAGGTGACATTTTCCGATCACAAATCTCAGTAGGGAATTCTCCTTCTCAAACACAACAGTCGGCTCCCCTAGACTTGATACAGATGATCTACTACCTGCAAATTAAAATGATTTCAGTGTTCAGAATAGGTAGGAGCTACCCATGAACTGTTTTCATAGCCAGCAGTCTATCTTGAACATGTCACAAGTGCTTTCCAAAACTGATGCAATTGCTAGGCAACAAAAGTGACTAGACTAGATTAACAAAAACCCTAAAAAAAACAGTTTAGGATATGTGAAACAAGAGGACCATGTTGGTCCTAGATTGCTTACCTGAGTCTCTTTGAGCCCTGGGACATCAAATCAATTAAATAGGAAGGAGATATTTTCTACATCAGAGGAATACTTTTCAGCAAAGACCAAAAAGGACATGCCTGGGCACAGCCCTTATATGACCATAGTGGCATGTAACTGAATAAATTTGATGATTACACTTGAATGAAACTACTAAGAAAAGTCCCTGCCTTCTGGTTTCAGAAAATTTCCTCCTTGGTGTCTATGTAAAATAGGGGGTGGGGCCATTCTGAATTTCAGAGCCAAAATATAACCTCAGGGATTTTCTAGGAACAAACCTGATAAAAATTCACTAGATTATGCTTCATACAAAATATGAAAGCTGTCTGCCTTTTGGTTTCAGTGAAGAAGATTTTTGAAGATGTTCGTATTTTCACCCCTCCTGCTCAGGTGAGCTAAAAAGGAATGTGCCCAGGTGGTGATGATATGGTCTTGATATGAAGGAACTTGGTACGGGTCCACTAGATGATACTGCATACAAAATAATTATGAAAGCTGCCTGCCATCTGGTTTCAGAGAAGAAGATTTTTAAATATTTTCACTCTTTGATTCTATGTAAAAAAGGATTGCATCCAGTTGGAGCCCAAATATGACCCAAGGGTCTTTGATATGAACAAACTTAGTAAAGGCCCACTAGATGATGTTACATACCAAATATGAAAGCTGTCTGCCTTCTGGTTTCAGAGAAGAATGTTTTTGGAGATTTTCCTATTTTCACACTTTTTGTTAAGGGTTAAGGGTTCAGGGTGGATATCATTTATTTGAACAACTATGGTAGAGCTTGACCCAAGGAACAACCCTGGCAAGTTGCATCAATATTGGCCCAACAGTTTAGGAGGAGATGTTTAAAGAATGACTGACGGCGGATGCCATACATTGAACGATCACAATAGCTCACCTTGAGCACTTTGTGCTCAGGTGAGCTAAAAAATCTCATGAAAAATACTGCATTTCCATTGCAAATAGTTTTTTCCTCATATCTTAAAAGGGTGTCAGACCATGGCATGGTGTGATAATGGGTAAAGACATTTACTTTGAGTTTTGTCATCTTCAGAACGAGGCATACTGTACAGATAGTCCAACCAAAACACTCCATATTTCTGTAATCCATACTGCTCTGTGTAGATCTAAAATGTAAATTTCATTGTTTTTTGTTGTTGTTGTTGTTGTTTGGAGACAAATGTCAGACAGAGTTTTGGCAGCTGCTGGGGTCAAACAAAAGCCTCTGACTCCACAATATCCCAGTTCATTACCTATCAAATTGGTGACAAAGTGTTAAACAGTTGAAACTGCTTATATTTATATATGATTATATACAATTTATCAGTTTCTTTGTCTAACATTAACATAGAGAATGAATAAAGACAATAATTAATTTAACAAGCAATGTTGGTATAAAGAAAAGTGAGGGCTCAATACATAATGCAATTTTTCCAGCACATTATTACTTTTGGAGCTAGTTTTAAATGTTCCTATGAATTATTTTGCAAGTTCTGTTTGAATAAATACGTAAGTTTACTAAAGTCAGATGTTAACATTTGCAGAGGCCCTCAAAATGCTGTAATGCCCTTTTGCTTCGCACAAGGGTGTTAACCATTTTTCAGGTCTCTGCAAATGTAAACACCTCAAAAAAAAAAGAATTAACCCTATTCTTTACCTGTTTGTGTTCCTCAAACTCGAGTATCTGTTGTTTTGGTATACCCAGATTTTCTGGACACTGTGGATCAAACAAGGACTGGTATATATAATTATTGGTAGACTTGTTGGTCAGGGAGTCTCCACCAGCTAGTAAAACATTGTTCTGAAATATATAAATAATAATGCATTATGTCAGTGTTGGCTTCTTTCTTTACACATATCTACAATAAAGTTACAATTCTAAACAAGATGTGTTTATTTAAAACACCATCACCCAACCACTGGAATTTTTAAAAATGTTCATCATTTTTGACATTGAAAAATGATTCTGTCTGTTACTTATCAAAAGTTATGGCCAATCAAACAGATACATAGACAAACAGACAGGACAAATACAATATACACCCATCTATCAAATCAGCAGCATAAAAAGTTAAATATTACAAAATTTGTATATTTGATCATTTGACAACAGGTTTATGAATACTAGCAAATTCACTGTTTTACCTTTGAACAATTTTGGCAGCTTTTACCTTTGACCAATTTTGGTAGCTTTTACCCTTTGGATAAGAGTTGGATATATTCATTCTATACTCTAATGAATAATATTTTCATTTCTCTTTTGAGAAAGATTTTGTTAACAAAAGATGAAATGAATCCATGTAATGCTGAACCTGGAATATTTATGCTTTGACAAGAGGTAAAGGTTCAGTCTGATCTTACCCTATACTACCTAATTGTCCTTTTTAATCTAGCAAAGTTTTTGAAAATATTCAGTCTATTTTGCTCAAGCAACCATGTCTATTAAGCAACCATTTTTATTAAGTTGATTGATTGAAAGGAGTTTTACGCCGCTTTCAACAATATTTCAGTTATATCACGGAGGCTGGAGCACCTAACAATGGTTTCCTGGTATTTCGCTCACCAGTGCAACCACCACATCCTTTCCTAGCCTCCATCTGCTATCTCACATAGGTCTACGATTATCAACCCATTGGTGAAAGACAAATAGTCGGAAAGAATGAGTGCCGCCGTCGGGGATCAAACCTGGGACCTCTAGATTGACAGTCCGACGCGCTACCAACTGCGCTATGATGGCCGCTATTTTTATTAAGCAACCTCTTTCAAATCCATTTCTTTTAGTCACAATATCTTGAAAAAGTATGTGTTGTTAGTTTAAATGCTTTTGAAAATGAATCCTATGGTGTTGAAACTCACCAGAATCGTCTCAATTTGATGATTCTATTGAGTTTTAACAACATAGGATTACTGAGATTTTCACAATAATATGGTAGGTTTCTTATTTGGAAATAAATGTGTATTTAGCAACCATTTTCTTAAACAACCGCTTTTTCTTGGTCCCGTTAGTGGTCGCTTAATACAAGTTTAACTGTATTTTCAAAATAATTACATGTACTGACTCAGAAATTAGAGCATCCAGTCCTCTCTGCATTTTGATTTTAATGCAATTTTACCAAGATCTTTATTCAGCATGACAATGCTTTAGTATACATACCCTAGCATTTTCCTCACTCTCAGCTCCACAAATACACACACCCTGTGAAAACACTCGGAGATTTGTGATACCAAATTGAGCATCAAAGAAGTTCAGTCCCTCAAACACCATCTCCAGGGATATACCCTCTGACTCCAAAAACATGAATGGTTTGAATGATATCTTCTTAGGACCATAGTGAGTTTTTTCTTTAGTGAACTCTGTAACCTGCAATCAAACCAAATATTCATAGTGTAATTTTCAAACTTCAACTTGGTTCTAAAGTTGAATAATAAATCTTGTCTCATAATAAAAAGATTTGTATGTAGCTTCTTTGTACTGAATTAAACTGCTTGTTACAAGCAGTTTAATCTTTTCCAACAATATTTTCAGTATTTCAGAACAATAATTGTCTGTTTTTTTTGTGTGTGTACAAAATCATAGGGTGTTTGTTTTCTTGACAGAATGTGAAGTATGAGATATAAATGGTTACAAACTAGACTTATTGAACTGTTGAAAAAGTCTGTTTCAATATGTCACTTTTATTTTTAAGCTGTTTCACTTAACCAGTGCTCTCACTCAGGATATTTGATATCTAAAACAAAACTAAGCCTTAGGTTGTGCAATTAGCAGTTTATAGTCAAGTAACTTAAAGTAAAATTTAGTTAGTAAATCAACTAATGATTGATTACATAATTGAAATAAATACAGCACTCCCAAAATCCTCCTTCCAAGAATAAAAGATGATTTAAGATGAAAGCTTGTTTAACTTATGGCCAAAAGACTCATTCCATAGATTTTTCTAAATAAAAATAATAATTCATGGCTTTTGTTTATGTCTTTGTTTTATTTCTTTGTTGATTATTGCATTTAAAAGCCCAAACTAACTTAGTATTAACCATAATCAATTAATCATCTCACCAATACAACTTACAAGGGAAAATCACTAACATTTTTAACTTGTGGGCCCAGACTTCCATAATCAATATCTATCATTGGCGTTAAAGCAATTTCCTAAAAAAAATCCATGGGCCCAACCCAAAAAATAGGGGCTATGACTAATTGGGACCCTGCTAGTCATTTTCCCTGCTTACCTTGAAAATAATAGACATCTTGTAAGCATACATCCCAATAGAGAACACAGCTGGAATGGACCTCTTTTTCTTGGGTTTTGTGTCTGAGTCTTGACTACCCAATTCTTCATCTTCTGGAAGCAACTGTGGCACATAGGACCATGCCCAGGATACCCAGCCTTGCTGTGACTCAGCCGTCTCATCTGGGGGCGGCTCTCCAACAGAGCTATCTATATAATATATAGAGGATATTGAATGAGTGGTCATGGAATACCGAATTTATTGAACGAGTCATCTATAAACAGATAAAAACAAGGCTGCGCCGAGTTTTTATCTGTTTAAGATGACAAGTTAAACAAGTGCATGTCGTATTGCGATGCAATACAGGAGTCCCCCACCGGATAACCAAAAATCCTCTCTTATAATATATCTCCTACTTACTAGATCTATAACTGTAAAAGTTTAAAGTTGCTAGCACTTATAGTTTAGGAGATATGATTCGGACAAGAATGTAAGACTAAAAACAACAAAGGGCAATAACTCAAAAAGTGGACATGGCAGAGTAACAGTTCTTGTACATGACACTTGTCCTCAATAAGATCTATCAGTGTACAAAGTTTGAAGTTGGTAGCACTTATGGTTTAGGAGATATGATCCGGACATAAATGAAAGGGTAAAAACAACAAAGGGCAATAACTCAAAAAGTGGGCCTGGCAGAATAACAGTTCTTGTACATGACACTTGTCCTCGATAAGATCTATCAGTGTACAAAGATTGAAGTTGCTAGCACACATAGTTTAGGAGATATGATCCAGACAAGAATGTAAGGGTAAAAACAACAAAGGGCAATAACTCAAAAAGTTGGCCTGGCAGAGTAACGGTTCTTGAACATGACACTTCTCCTCAATGAGATCTATAAGTGTACAAAGTTTGAAGTTGCTAGCACTTATAGTTTAGGAGATATGATCCGTACAAGAATGTAAAGGTAAAAACAACAAAGGGCAATAACTCAAAAAGTGGGTGTGGCAGAGTGATGGATCTTGAACATGACACTTCGCCTCAATGAGATCTATAAGTGTACAAAGTTTGAAGTTGCTAGCACTTATAGTTTAGGAAATATGATCCAGACAAGAATGTAAGGGTAAAAACAACAAAGGGCAATAACTAAAAAAGTTGGCCTGGCAGAGTAACGGTTCTTGAACATGACACTTCTCCTCAATGAGATCTATAAGTGTACAAAGTTTGAAGTTGCTAGCACTTATAGTTTAGGAGATATGATCCGTACAAGAATGTAAAGGTAAAAACAACAAAGGGCAATAACTCAAAAAGTGGGTGTGGCAGAGTGATGGATCTTGAACATGACACTTCGCCTCAATGAGATCTATAAGTGTACAAAGTTTGAAGTTGCTAGCACACATAGTTTAGGAAATATGTTCCGGACAAGAATGTAAGGGTAAAAACAACAAAGGGCAATAACTCAAAAAGTGGGCGTGGCAGAGTAACGATTCTTGTACATGACACTTCTCCTCAATGAGATCTATAAGTGTACAAAGTTTGAAGTTGCTAGCACTTGTAGTTTAGGAGATATGATCCGGACAAGAATGTAAGGGTAAAAACAACAAAGGGCAATAACTCAAAAAGTGGGCGTGGCAGAGTTATGGTTCTTGAACATGACACTTCGCCTCAATGAGATCTTTAAGTGTACAAAGTTTGAAGTTGCTAGCACACATAGTTTAGGAGATATGTTCCGGACAAGAATGTAAGGGTAAAAATAACAAAGGGCAATAACTCAAAAAGTGGGCGTGGCAGAGTAACGATTCTTGTACATGACACTTCTCCTCAATGAGATCTATAAGTGTACAAAGTTTGAAGTTGCTAGCACACATAGTTTAGGAGATATGTTCCGGACAAGAATGTAAGGGTAAAAACAACAAAGGGCAATAACTCAAAAAGTTGGCGTGGCAGAGAAACGGTTCTTGAACATGACACTCCTCCTCAATGAGATCTATAAGTGTACCAAGTTTGAAGTTGCTAGCACATATAGTTTAGAAGATATAGCCCGGACAAAAGCGTGACGGACAGACGGACAGACAGACGGACGGACGGACGGACGGACAGACAGACAGACGGAATCGAGCAAACCTATAGTCCCCCAACCGGTAACCGGTGGGGGACTAATAAATTCTGTATTTTATGAGCACAAATTTTATATTCTATTTATAATATGACCCTTAAATTTAGCAAATAATCGTCAAAATTCTTGAAATTCAACATTTCATTTTTCCGCAAAACTTGTAACGCTGTTTAAATCTGACGTCACAATTTATGCATTCTGACGTCATTTTCGTGGTTACAAAAAAGCATTGCTATTCGCTCTGGGCTCATTTGCATAGTTATTCCATTAGTGTAATAACACCCGTATAATATAAAAAATATTCAACGAGGTTATTTCACTCCTGCGACGTAGGTCATATTATAATGAGAAATCATTGATGCTTTAACCATGAAATTTTGCTAGTCAAACCATATTTTAAAGGAGACGAAAAAAACAGAAAGAGCATATAATGAATAAAATCTTGCAGGTTAAGGAGACAATTGATGTCTTGTAAAAGTATGAAGTAGGCAGATAATTTGTAATATTTTTTTATAGTATACAAGATACATCATTGAAAATTTGAGGAATATTTTGACTGTTGAAAAGTTCACTCAAGGGGGGTCAAGTGAAAAGGACATTGTTCACTAACTGTAGTTTTTGGCCCTGTAAAATCGACTTTTTCTGATTTCAAATGATCTCAATGAAACCAAGTTTTCTTGCGTACTCTGATCCCCTTCTCTCAAATTGTGCAAAGAATTTTTTCTTTATAATTTATCATTACTCGAAAAAATGGCATTAGATTAGGCATAAAACTGTAAAATTGCCTATTTTTCCAGAAATTTGGAAATTCAAGTAGCTGAAAAAATATGAAGCCCCAATTGCGACACCACAATAGTGAAAACATTCTAGAAGTCATGACTATTACTTGATAAAAATATGGAGGTGTGGAAAGAGGGGCTTCATATTTTTTTGTAACTTTAAACAGCTATTTTGGGGGAAATTTAGGCATTTCTGCGGATTTAGGCTATTTTTTTGGATAATTGTAAGGAAACTGTGTGGCTTTGGGAAATATTTTATATATTATTTGAGAGATTGTGCATAGTTTTATACTAAAAGGTAGGTTTAAATGTGTACTTCAGAAATTTGAAAAATGCTGATTTCACAGGGCCAATTTCTAATGTTCGTGAACCTAGTCCTTTGAAGGGTCAAAGTTTTTACAGATTTTTTGGGGTCAAAACCCTAGTTTATGGTCACCCTAGTTTTCACTCCTGCCGTGTAGGTCATATTATAAATGAGGTTGATCAATTAATACATGGACAAGTTGAATATTTCAGTCATAAATAATCTCCTACATCCGAAATATTGAAAAAGGAAACCTCAGTATATTGGATATAAATGAAGAATATAAAAAAAAAGATGTGAAAATATATACCTAAAAATTCTTGATCAAATCTGCAAACTTAGGCATATTTATACAGGGTGTCCATGTTTTTATTGATCAACCCTTGTACATGACAGGGGTGGGGAATTCCCATCCCTACTCATCCGACATCGCTTTTTCTACCAGTGGACAAGCATATTCTTCAAGCAACTTGACAAATTTTGGAACGGTACTAAAGGGACCTAAGAGATTCATTAGCCTACAGTTTGTATCAAAGGGTAGAAAATAGCGTTTCTAGTAAAGAAAATCCTAGGTTTAAGCATTATCTTCTTTAAAAAAATGTTTTCTTCATATTTATCTATTCTCTTTTCTACTGACAAGATTATATTTCAATCCAGAACAAAAGGAAAATATTTTACTTGTCCAAGAAAAAGTGTAGAAAATTTGTTTTTCCTCGCCCCTGAATGGAATACAGGAACCATTATGCACAGTAATGAAAAACTTACTTATTTCTCAAATTGATGATCATAGCGCTTCTCGTAAACAGCAAAATTATGTGATCAACCTTGGATAGGGGCTAATATTCCTCCAAAAGTCTCATTTGGCTTTTATTACCAGAATACTACCTTGACAACAGAAAGTTACGGTCTAAGCCATTAGATACTAGAAAGCTAGGGAAAACATACACCTTGAGTACAAACCTCTTTCTCTTTCCTGATCTTTCTTTTTGTGTTCTTCTTCCACATCAGTTGAGGGTTTCTGGAATTCCAGGGTACCATAATAAATAGCAAGAGCTAGCTCTATTAGACGTAAAAACATTGGTAACTGAGTGTCCGTCAACGACAAATCAAATCTTTCACAAAATACATTCCATTTTGTCTCAACCGGAAACTTTGCATTCATTCCTTCGAATTTTGAATACAACCTACTAGATACTGAACATCGGTACATAATCGGATCTTGGTAATGTTCAATTTTTCCGCTATCATCCCGTTTATCTAGACAAACAGTCAAATCACAGAAATTGATGACTCTCCGTAGGACATAGTCCGGGGCTGTCAGCTCTATGAACCCTCTTGTCCAGTTTTTGTCCACGCTGTAACATTCTGCAGACTTGACATTGAGAGAGAGAACAATATCATCTTCGACAAACTTGATGATTAAGTTATTGACGATTATACTGACATTGTTCATGATTTTATTCATCAAACTTTGTAAATAACCTGAAATCAAATAGAGGATATTGAATGAGAGGTCATGAAATACCATACCAAGTTATCTATAAACAGATTAAAACTTTGCCAAGTTTTTATCTGTTTTAGATAACAAGTTTGCTAAATGTGGTATTTTATGGACACAAATTTGATTTTCTATTCACAAAATGACTTGATTTTTTTTAAAAGATCAAGGAAATTTGAGATAATTTTATTATTTTGTCAATCCAAATTATTCTGCAAATGACCAAATCACATCCATTATGACACCATTTTCATGGCAAAATAATAGCTTTGCTCTGCGTTCTTAGCTCCTTTGAATAGTCATTTCACTAGTGTAATAACACCTGTGTAATATCTAAAAAAATATTCAATGGGGTAATTTCACTACGGGTACATAGGTGATATTATAAAGAATGTTTAAGCTGAGGCTTTGAAATGCAGCTGAAATTCTAAGCTATGACCATCAATTTCTCTCAGATAACAACTCAGCTACCTGCAGCACACAGGACCCTTCTTGATAAAAGGAAATTATGGCAGTTATCTTTACCCTTTGCTGTTTAATCCCTGCTTTTTACGTGCCTGTGGTTTTATGATTGAGAAAACATTGTGAAAAAAGAAGAAATTGCTTCTGACAAGCAATTTCTTCTTTTTCCACACTATTTTCTACCCTACTGAATGGTTATTTTTCAAATTAAATTCACTTTAAGTTTTCGTCTGCAAAACCTTTGAATTTGGACAGGTCCAAAATTTTGTAAAACAGGAAAGTGTTATGTAATCAGAGCTTGTACTAGTGTTTTAAAATTGGGGAGTTGTAGACTCCCTCACCATGAAAACTGATTTAAAATGTTCAAAACCAATGAAAGAGAATATTTGTCTATGTTTGATGTAAGATGACCTTGAATCCTTTTCATGTAAAGATAAGAAGACTACAATTTCTTTACAATATTTTAGATAGTATATGAGATACAACATAGATAATTTGCATGATAAAACCATATTTTGACCTTTAGAAATTTTCCCCATTGCGCTAAAGTTGCTTTCCTGAACGCAGGGCTTATGTTTAATAGAGTAAATAAACAATAATACCTGGAGGCAGGTCATCTGCTTCTTGTTTCCTTATTTTCTGTTTTGGGGACGTCACTTTACTTCTCGCCTCAGACCCTGCTCTCGAGCTGTGTTTGTCCGAATAAGCAGTGTCGCGCAATTTCAGAATGCACTCAATCGTATTTATTGTCACAACAACTGGCTCATAGCCAAGTTTTGTCCATGGAATGTGTAGACGAAGCTCGTGAATATGGCCGCTTTGAAATACAATCGGGAGTTGGAAAATCTTTTCGATGACATCTAGCCGTAGGTCAAGGTTATAGAGGACAGCGTCACCACCCCAAAGGGAAAGCTGGAAGTCTTCAGGTCGTAATTTCACATACTTGTCAACATAACCCATGAGAAGGGGGGTAATGTAGGATTCAATCTTGAACATGGTTTTGGTTTAAGGTTGTGTAAGAAGCAATCTTGATCTGGGTTAAAGATTCTACACTATGTTTGACTCATTCTTGGGGAGGGTTGGAGATCTTGGTTAGGTGCAGCTGTTGAATTTTATCTTCCAACAATCTCAATTCCCTCTGAAATGAAGAATTGTTAATACACTGGTTCTGTCCCCTGACCTCTGTCATGATACGACTCAAATATTTCAACCTTATTCATCTGCCAATATATATGAGCCTGTGCGCGATATTTCCAACAATTTGAAATGTTCATGACGGGAGACCATTGAGTAGCGTTGACAGACATATTTTGTTGATATCGAGTTACCTGGTTGTCTACAAATACTATGAGACCTTATCTATTTACTAAACACATAGTGAAGACTCTGGTCAGACTGTGCGGATGCACAGGCTGGTCAGAGTCTTTGCTTTGGGCATATTTGAAATTGTTGGAAATCTCACACACTGGCTCATATATTATACAGTAATGAATATGTTTGTTTATTTGAAGTGGGTTGTATGCCGCTTTCAATGATCTCTCAGTTGATTCAGGGCGGCTGAAGCACCTTACAATGAACTCCTGGTATTTCTCACATCAGTACTACCATTACATCCTTTCCTTGCCCCCAGCTGCTATCTCACATACGTGTATCATTATAGACAGATTGGTGGGAGACAAATAGTCCTAAAAAATGAATGCCGAGTAGCTTATTATTTAAGCTGTAGTTTTAATTTTTTTAAAAGCCCATTCTCTATGCATAAAAGATTTCAGACAATGATTTCTGACATTTTGCAAATTGTTTAGAAACTTGAGACATCAGAATATCCTCAATAATAAGAACCGTCAAATACGGGAGACTGCTCGTATAGGGGAATCTCGAGGCTAAATTATAACAAGAGGGCCGTTGGCCCTGGGTCGCTCACCTGAGAAAAAAGCTTCATTACCTAGGTATGTCCATGCAACCACAGAAAAAGAGATTTTCACTTATTCAATCAGATAACATTTGAAATAATCCCCCCCCCCCCCTGCTCCTCCCCTGGTCATTATTTATTTAAGCGTTTTTCATAAAAGGTCTGTGATCAGCTAATCTATGCCAGATATACAGCCTGAGTCTGAGACTTTTAAAGTTTTCTTTAATGAGTTGAGCAATCCATGTCAAATATAAAGGCTGTAGGGATTCAAAATTCTCAACAAAGCACTCCCCCAAGATGCTCTGCACCTGGTGAATCTACAGTCATGATTTTAGCTAATTCAATTAATGTCCATTATGCTGATCATTCATACTAATTTTCAAGTCTGTAGGACTCCTGGTTCATTAGAAGAAGTTTAAAGATTTCAAAAATGATCCAAAGTACTACCCCCTCCCCAAGACACTCAGCACCTGGTGACCCTACAGTCATGATTTTAGCTATTTTTATTAATGTCAATATATTGATCACCCATGACAATTTTCAAGTCTGTAGGGTTCCTGATCCAGAAGAAGAATAAGGTTAAAGAATTCAAAATTGATCCAAAGTACTATCCCCTCCCCCCTAATGCTCCGCATCTGGTGGCCCTTCATTCATGATTTTAGCTATTTTATTTTAGATCAAAAAAGCTTATCATCCATGCCAATATTGAAGTCTGTAGGGCTCCTGGTTCATTAGAAGATGAAGGTTAAAGATAACAAAATTTTCACAAAAGTACTACTCCCTCCCCCCTGGTGCTCCGCACCTGGTGGCATTACAGTCATGATTTTAGCTATTTTTATTAAGGTCTATGAGCTGATCCTCCATGCCAATTTTCAAGTCTGTAGGGCTTGTGGTTCAGAAGAAGAAGAAGGTTAAAGATTACAAAATTTTCACAAAAGTACTACCCTCTCCCCCCTGGTGCTCCGCACCTGGTGAATCAACAGTCATGATTTTATCTATTTATATAAAGATCCATATTCTGATCATCCATGCCAATATTCAAATCTGTCAGGCTCCTGGTTCAGAAGAAAAAGAAGGTTAAAGATTACAAAATTTTCACAAAAGTACTACCCCCTCCCCCCTGGTGCTCCGCACCTGGTGGCATTACAGTCATGATTTTAGCTATTTTTATTCAGGTCTATAAGCTGATCATCCATGCCAATTTTCAAGTCTGTAGGGCTCCTGGTTCAGAAGAAGAAGAAGATTAAAGATTACAAATTTTTCACAAAAGTACTACCCTCTCCCCCCTGGTGCTCCGCACCTGGTGAATCAACAGTCATGATTTTAGCTATTTATATAAAAGTCCATATGCTGATCATCCATGCCAATATTCAAATCTGTCAGGCTCCTGGTTCAGAAGAAGAAGAAGGTTAAAGATTACAAAATTTTCACAAAAGTACTACCCCCTCCCTACTGGTGCTCCGCACCTGGCAGCCCAACAGATATGATTTTAGCTATTTTTATTAAGGCCTATAAGCTGATCATCCATGCCAATTTTCAAGTCTGTAGGGCTCCTGGTTCCCAAGAAGAAGAAGGTTAAAGATTACAAAATTTACCCAAAGTACTACCCCCTCCCCCCTGGTGCTCCGCACCTGGTGGCCCAAAAGATATGATTTTAGCTATTTTAATTCAGGTCTATGAACTGATCATCCATGCCAAGTTTTAAGTCTGTAGGACTACTGGTTGAGAAGAAGAAGAATTTTAAAGATTTTCTTAAAATTTCACTTTTGTTGCCATAGCAACCAGAGTTTTTCATGGATTTCAATTCTTTTAGCTATTTTTGAAGGGGACCACCTAAGCAACATTTCTGTAAAATTTGGTGTTAATTGGCCAAGTAGTTTAGGAGGAGATGTCGTTTAAAGAAATTGTTGACGGACGCCGGATGACGGACGACGACCGACGGCCGGACGCCGGACGAAAGGTGATCACAATAGCTCACATGAGCACTTCGTGCTCAGGT
Organism: Fragum whitleyi; assembly: GCA_948146395.1. Taxonomy (NCBI): domain Eukaryota; kingdom Metazoa; phylum Mollusca; class Bivalvia; order Cardiida; family Cardiidae; genus Fragum; species Fragum whitleyi. Next base: position 79,773,573 of record OX411543.1, read on the forward strand.
GAGCTAAAAATAAAAGAGATATGGCCTAGGTTAAAGTTTGTCATGCCAACACCTACACCACCAAGAAAACAATGATTTCTACATTTCTTAGCAATTTCCTGATAACAAGCTGATAAAATACGAACGTATTCAAAAGTATTTTCATAGGGGAACGACACAAATTCTTCAGCCAATCAGAATGCAAGAACTTCACAGGATGCAATACTAAAATAAGATTGTTAGGAGAAGAATAATTTGAAGGTTTTGAAGGTTTTGAAGGTTTTTATTATTAACTCTCACCCCTAACTGGGGTACAAGTCAAAACTTGCAACAAACAAATATAAAGAGGAAAGTTACAAATTGTAAAATGAAATTATCACTGAGTTGCACAGACAAACCTATGAATGCATTACTGCATTCGCAAGAAAGACCGTTCACAAATGCTCATCAAAGCAAATTAAACATTGACTAGAGCCAGGATCTATTGACAAAATGCCAAACAATAATCTGTGCATGCAGCAAGGATGGAAACCAGTCTACACTGTAGTGCAGACCGGTCTGCACCCTCGTGCATGCCTACCCCCAAAAAAAACAAAAAAAAAACAAGTACAGCGGACATTGCCCGAGCGACCACGTCTATTAAACGACCGTTTTTATTAAGCAACCATCATTACAAGTACCTTGAGGGAAAGCGGATTTTTAATCTAAAGAGTGTCATCACTGAATCCTATGCTGTCCAGAGTCACTAAAATCATCTCACTGAGACGATTCCAATGAGTCAAACACCACAGAACCCAGAATTATGTAACAATCTATATTGATTGATGTCAAGATGATAATACAATTTTCACAAAATATTGTGTTAATTGACCAATCTAATTAGTGACTGCTTTATGGTCGTTCCTTCAGAGGCCACTCAGCACAAGTTCCACTGCACATATTTAATTGGAGATACAAGAGCATAGTAATGCACCTAGGCACAACAGTTAACAACTATGAGATCACTAAAATACTGACACATTTTAAATGTTCTTGAAAATTTCTTGGAATGTCTTAAGCACTTCTTTGCAATACTTTGCTAGCTTAAAAATATGATGAATGTCACTAGTGTTCATAAGTGTTTCAAATTTCAATGTATTAATAGGACCCAGACACATATCTCTTGGTAAATATAGTTTTCTCAAATCCTCAAAGTAAGTGCATTCAAGCGCATAATGGTATTCGTCTCCCAGTATGTTAAGAAAGCATAAACTACATATTCTTTCATCCCTTGCTATGCCGACAAACCTGCCCCATTCGATAGGAAATTTATGGTTTAACGATCTGAAACGAAAATACGCCAAAGCCAAGTCTTGTGGCAAAATATTAAGGTATTTTTCAAATTCAAAGTTTTGCTTAAATATCCTATAATTTAAACATTTGGGGGATTCAAAAATAGATTCCTTCCATGACTGTTTAAAGTTTTCAGCGAGTTTCTGTTTCACAGATTTTGAGATACTTTTTGGGGCCTTTTGTTCCAACCAGGCCTGCTCCTTATCACATTCATGCAATACATTTTTTATGCTTAAGAGCCATTTTGAGTGGAAAAAATCCTTTTGGTGCATAGCCAATAAAATCTTATAAAGTTTATTAGAAATTTTGTCAGGCTTGCCATTAATAATTCTTTGCCAGAATCCAATCATTCTGGCTTTAACTAAAATATCAATGTGGTATCTACCAAGTTCACCATACAAAATGACATTTGGCGTAGATTTTTTGGCCTTAAGTATTATCTTATAAAATTCGATACACAATTTTTCGAGTATTTCACAGTTTTCAAAACCAGACACCTCCGACCCATATAGTAAAATAGGAGTAACTATGCTATCAAAAAGTTGAAGCTGTAAGTCTACTGGTAGAAATAATTTCCTAGACTTACGAAGTACAGCAAACATAGCTTTTCGCGCACGGTCAGCTAATCTTTGATTGTGATTCTGAAACCGTCCGTTATAAGAAAACAATACACCGAGATACACAAAGCCATCATCCATCTCCAGCTCATGTCCATTATATGTGAACACCGGTTGCTGTTGCAACTTCCTATTACTAAATATAGTAATTTTAGTCTTGGCTGGGTTAACCTCTAAGTCCCATGATCGACAGTACAAAAACATTGCATTTAAAGCAGCTTGTAGCTCACTGCTAGATTCAGCAAAGATAACTGTATCATCAGCGTAGAGTAAAATATATAGCTTAAAATAAACTTCAACATCTTCATTACTCAATAAAATTTTTGCCATGTCACTTACATTGTCCAAACCATCATAAGCATGGGATATAAACTCAGACAAATCATTTAAAAATATTGAGAACAGAACTGGAGACAGATTTTCGCCTTGACGGACTCCTACATTGCTCGAGAATGCTTCAGACTTAAAATTACCTGATTTGACACAAGACTTGGCATTGGCATATAAGCTGTGAATGATTTTAAACATTTTACCGTCAATATTATTAGAGATAAGTTTCTGCCATAAATAAGTTCTGTTTATTGAATCAAACGCTTTTTTATAGTCAATAAAAGCACAATATAACTTTTTGCCTCTGAATAGATAAAGATCAATTAAACATTTCAAGTTAAAGATATGGTCAGTGGTACTGTATTGTTTGCGAAAACCTGCTTGTTCTTCACACAGAATATTCATGTTGTCGAGATATTTATTTAGCCGATTATTTAAAATCGCAGTGAATAATTTACCAAAGCAGCTCAAAATTGTAATTCCCCTGTAATTATCAGGACTAGCTTTATCGCCTTTGTTCTTGTAAGTAGGGGAGATAACCCCCTGAGACCATTCTTCCGGAATGAAGCCAGAGGTAAAGACAATATTAAACAATTTTGTATAAATAGATAACATTCTAGTTTTTGAATATTTTAGGTATTCATTTAAAATAAGATCAGAAGAACATGCTTTATTTTGTTTCAAATTATTTAAGCATTGTAAAACCTCATTTTCAGTAATCTCAGCATTAATCATAAGATTATAATCTGAAACTTTGGATGGATCCACCTCTGATAGCATATCAGAATTTTCTGAGTTGACAGTATTCAGCTTTTTAAAATGATCTGCAAATGCAGCCAAAGAAACCTTTTGAATGGTGTCTCTATTACTGCTATCTGCTTGATTTAAAAGTTTCCAATAGGATTTGGCATCAGAATCCTTTAGAGCACGTAGCCTATTAATAAAGTCTTTCTTGTACTCATTAAAATGCTTATTAATACATTTCTTGTAAGCCTTACTGGATTCAGTAAGAAATTGAAAATTCTCAACATTGTTAACACGCCTTCTATGATTTTTAGACCTCCTATATTGAGTACGCAGTCTTTGGCATTGAGGATCTGTCAGATTTGCCAGCTCACAGTTTTCACCAATTTGAAGAGTTGTGAAAGGGAGCTTACTAGCTTAAATATGCAAAGGACTTTTGGAAACAAAAAAGCGAAAAGGGCTGGATTATTAAATTTATACTCAAACCTCATTGTATCGATCTATCAATAGATTTTGGGATATTTTAATCAAATTACCACCTATCCAGTGTTATCATAGATTACTAGGCCACAAAAAAATAAAATGACTTAGATATCTTGAAATATTAGAAAAGTGCTACATTCTTGCCTTAGCTTCATTTCCAAACAGCATGGTGAAAAAGTTATTATCGAAATTTCAGAACTAGTGGTAGTTAAAAAGATTTCTAATGTGATAGAAAATTACTATATTCCGATAAAGAACAATCATTATCCCTAAATAACATTGCATTCAATTCGAATCCAATCATTTTGGTACTAGGGTAATGGGGCTCAATATCGTAAGTTTCAATATCATTTCCCACAAAACATTGGTACAATGGAGTGACTCCACAATTCACTGAATCTGATATGGCCGCCTACTGTTGTCCTTTTGGTGCGAAATAATTGGCATTTATCACTTGATGTTTAGTAGATCAATACAGTGGGGTACCAGGCTACAATATCTTTTACTGAATGCGTAGTAAAGGAATGCTCTAGATCTTATTTATTTTCACTGGATTATGAATACCAATTTACAAATATACAATGTCATTAACCAGTTTCATATGGTCATTTTCTTAGCATTTTTTTGCAAGAAACAAGAGGCCAATATGGATCTGAGACGCTCTACTGACCCTTTAAAAAGGCTATGACTAGATATCGCTGTATAAGATATCAGAAAACAATCCGCATTGGATAGGTACTGCTCACTGAGCTTTCTAACAAAAAGTTTTTCCCTCCATGTAAATGATCTGATATATAAACTTGTAAGAAAAGATTTATACAACTTCTATCTGATATACAGTTTAAGACAATTTAGTCATACCCATTTCATCTACTGTTTGTTTGTTTGTTTGTTTTTTGTATTTTTTTGCAACTAGTCCTATTTCGTCTACTGTCCCAAATCGTCTACTGTCCCAATTTGTCTACAATTTTATTAAGAAGGATTACCAAAAATTAATTGGTTTTGTTAATTTAAAGATAAAATGTTACTTAAAATGCAAAATTTAGTTTATTTGGTTGTTTTCAAGAATATATATGACAAATCATGAAAAAATATTTTACATTGAAGAAAATATGTCATATTTAAAAATAGATAAATAAACTTTACAAAGAAAATGTTCAAAAGCACTTGTAAGCAAATATAAAGTATACATGAAAAAAAAAAACTTAGAAATTGTTACGGGTGAAAAATGTATAGCCAAAATGTGCATATAAAAATGACAATTTTGATTGTTTACAAAATATAAAATTGTCCAAAATCATAATTAATTAATACATTTTTCCCACTTTGTTCTTAAAAGCGTGTATTCAAAGTGTCGATTATATTTGATGACAATTATGCTGAATGTTTAAAGACAATCAAGAAATATAAAGCACACTTGAACTAATTGATGTGAAACTATTCTCTTTTGTTTGTTAATTACTTTTAACATCATGTTTTTTGTTATATGAGCACAATTTGTTTCATCCTTGTTTTCTTTTGTCTGCTAATTACTTTTAACATCATGTTTTTTGTTATATGAAAACAATTTGTTTCATCTTTGATACAAATTAAAGAAAATGTGTGAAAATATTTGTACTTTATTCATGATTTATATTTGTGACCTTAGTACCATAAAAGCATACCACTTGTTCATTTGAAATATATCACTACATTTAAATGATATAAGTTGAAACGAATAATAATTTTGTGACTATTGGATTATCTCTGTGATTTTTATAAGTCACTGAAACCTCCATATAATAACTTCCGGTCGTCCAAGATGGACGCATCTGAAAAATCGCTTATCGAAATCTTAAATAAAACGGACTGTTTGGATTATAACGAGTTTTAATAATCAGGTTTATAAGATATCTTGAAACAGTGTGATAAAGAGTTGAAATTAACTGAACTAAGTTTATTTATAGAACTACTAAAAAGGATATTAAATTAAATCAACCCTGAGGTGAGTCGAGAAAACGGCGGGAAACAAATCAAAGGAAAAAAATCTCAACAACTGTTAATAATCATCTATCGGTACATAAAAATTACATGAATATGGCTTATAGACAATCAACTGATTATAGTCAAGGAGCCCAGGGCCTTCAAGAAAATAACATTGGCTTTAGATCGGATTCCAGAAAACGATTGAGGGATGAATCGGGTGGCGTACGTTCGAAAACCATGTCACAGGAGGAATTTGAATTGATTGATTGATTGAATGGAGTTTAACACCGCTTTCAACATTTTTTCAGTCATATCGCGGCGACCAGAGCACCTTACAATGGTTTCCTGGTATTTCTCTCACCAGTACAACCACCACATCCTTTCCTAGCCTCAAGCCTCTATCGCACATAGGTCTACGATCATCAACCAACTGGTGAGAGGCAAATAGTCGGAAAGAACGATTGCCGCCGTCGGGGATCGAACCCGGGACCTCTAGAATGACAGTCCGACGCGCTAACAACTGCGCTATGACGGCGGCTCAGGAATTTGAAAATCTGCATTCCGATGATAAGTTATCAGTTATCTTTTCCCAAATGACAAATGTTCTTAATAAGGTTGACGATTGTATATTATTACAGAAGAGGGTAAACGCCACTGAAGTTTCTGTCTCAGATCACGAGCGAAGAATTAGAGTCTTAGAATACAAAGCTAACGACTTAGAGGCCAGGTCCCGTCGAAACAACATGATATTCAACGGCATCTCCGAGAAGAGGGACGAAGACTGCTCTGCTCGTATTGTTGACTTTCTTCACGATTATCTTGAACTGCGAAATTGTCCAGTCACTCGCGCGCACAGACTTGGAAAATTAAAAAAAGAGTCAGTACACCCGATAAGTGTGTGCTTTCTTGATTGTAGAGATAAAAACTTAGTGCTCTCAAATGCTCACAAACTGAAAGGGAAAGCGTTCAGTACCAACAAAGATTTTCAAAGTGAAATAGTTGAAGCCCGTCGTCGTCTATGGCCTGAATATAAACAACTGATGTGAAACTATTTTCTTTTGTTTGTTAATTACTTTTAACATCATGTTTTTTTGTTATATGAGAACAATTTGATTCATCTTTGTTTTCTTTTGTTTGCTTATTACTTTTAACATCATGTTTTTGTTGTATAAGAACAATTTGTTTCATCTTTGATACAAATTAAAGAAAATGTGTGAAAATATTTGTACTTTATTCATGATTTATATTTGTGACCTTAGTACCATAAAAGCATACCACTTGTTCATTTGAAATATATCACTACATTTAAATGATATAAGTTGAAACGAATAATAATTTTGTGACTATTGGATTATCTCTGTGATTTTTATAAGTTACTGAAACCTCCATATAGTAACTGACTAGAACCACGCTGTCTCTTACAGTTGTCAACAGTTATAAACTATTGACAACTGTAAGAGTCAGCGTGGTTCTGGTCAGTTATTATATGGAGGTTTCAGGTACCAGAAGAACAGAATAGGGACTAATGGTCTTTTGGCGCTGTCATGACCGACATTGTCAAGGTCATGCTTCTATTCACAGTAGATCAGTTGTAGCCAGAACAGAACACAACCATCCACCAACGTTTGCTGCTAACCGAGTAGAAAAACACATCAGAGACACCAAAGAAAAGTGTACAAGTACCACAGACACAATTCCAAAGATCTACAATGAAATTCTCGCAGACACCGCCAATAGCAACAACCAAGAGACTGCCATACACACCAACAAAAAAAACCCCAAGTATTAAGTCCTCCTTGTACAATGCCAGAAAAATGAAGATACCGTGTCATCCATGACAGCCAGCGGACCTTGTAATTGAAGGTGAATGGGCAGAGACTATGTCACACGATCGCTTCTTCTACGAGACGATGGTGACAAGAACGACAAGATCATCGCCTTTGCTACAGACAGCATGCCCCAATGACTATCAGCTGCTTCAACATTTTATTATGGATGGTACATTCGCAGCTTGTCCCAGACTATTCTACCAGCTTTTTACCATAAACATATACATAGACAACCAACAGTCCCTGCTGTGTATGCTTTTCTGCCATCAAAGTCCAAAACCATGTACAGCCGACTATTCACCATCACCAAAGAGGAACTTCAGAACAGACAGCTAGATTTTCTACCTCCAAAAAAAGATATTGACAGTCTTCAAGCAGGCTCTGATGCAGTCTGTAAAGTTACATTACCCACTGGCTACAATCTCTGGCTGCTACTTCCACTTTCACCAGTGCCTGTACAGATGGGTACAGACTAAAGTTCACAGTCAGTTGTACAACGACAGAGGTTCATTCTATGAATGCGTCAGATCTACAGCAGCCATCGCCTTCGTACCCATCCCGCCAATTCGTATAGCATGGTTTGCTGTACGGACAACTTCTCCACCTGACTGCGAGGCCACCAAGGAGTACTTCGGGTACTCCAAGTCTACATGGATGGCAACCTATCCAGTCAACACATGCAACCACAACATGACTGCTGATGACTGCACTTACAACAGTCTCCAGGAGAGGCACAATCGACTCAACAGACTAGCTTGGAGAAGTCACACCAACATTTGGCAGTTACTGCAACTGCTGAAAAATGAAGAAGCTGTGAGCAAAATAAAGATTATACAGCTACAGAATGGTGGGCTACCAAACAGACAACGCGAGAGTTGGAGAAAAACTGAACGCAAGGGTAGCACAGGATAACAACAGTCTCGAGGGGTGGCACAATCGACTCAACAGACAGGCTTGGAGAAGTCACACCAACGTTTGCCCTTTTATGCAACTGCTGAAAAATGAAGAAGCTGTGAGCAAAATAAAGATTCTGCAGCTACAGAATGGTGGGCTACCAAACTGACAACGCAAGAGTTGGAGAAAACTGAACACAAGGGTAGCACAGGATAACAACAGTCTCGAGCGGTGGCACAATCGACTCAACAGACAGATCTGATCAACTTGAATTCAATATCTTTTATTTATTAATAAACTTATTAGCACATGTTACAACTTATGTTTACAGTTAATCTAAAATGCCCTAGTTAGGATTTAGTTAACATCTTCAATGAGGTGACAGATCGACCATTATAAATGATATATGAACTCGGTAATATCTATTTTTAACCGAGGATTCCTCGTTTAGAAGTACCTATAAGGATAAGACCACCGCAGGGCCTTTACCTTCTGTGCTAAGAATGAAATTGAAAATTAAAGCCCATTTGCCGTTAAGAGGAATAATATCACCCAATCAATCCTCGGTAACCCAGTGTGGTCAATTTTGTATACTACATTTATGGACCCGGAAGCAACTCGCTAGTTTTTTCCGTTGTAATAAATAATCTATGAGGAAATGGAAATCTCAAGCTTTTGTGAGAAAAAATGAACTTTTTTTTATTATAACACCATTTCTATCTATTAACATATCCTAAATTTAAATTGCACTGTCTTAGCACCTCTTTCTTACAAGGATTGCTAACTTTGTCATAGCCGACGTCATCGGACACATATTTTCGCTAGCCCATTTTCATTATGTAAAGTTTTTTCGGCCATTACTTGCAAACTACAATACATATCCGAAAAATTAACCCATCTTATATCTTTTACAGTCTTCGCTGTATTTTGTAATTTGACAAATAGCCAAAACAAAATGGCCAGTACAAAAAGTCCTTAAATACGATGTACTTTGTTACCACTTGAATTTCCGTTTCTATTTTTAGCATCTGTAACAAGCATTACGATCATTTAAAGTAAAGCAGCACTACGCCACCGTCAATTTGATTGGCTTGTAAGAAAATAAACGAATCTGAACAAAACGTTTCTCTATCGTTTTGTCTCAGGGGTGATGAATGGAGAGTAACGTTATGCTTTATACCTGGCTGGGCTTTGAGGATGCACCAAAATCCCGGCATTATGCGTATTGTCATATGATAGGGACCATTCTGTGAAAGTTTCGAGAAAAAAATTCCATACATGAATGAGGAGTTGTGTTAACATGGAAATTTACTTAAATGCCCTTTTCCCATTGTAACATAATGAGAAATATTTCATAACGTTTCATTAAAATCAATGCATAACCGAAGCAGAAGTTGTGTAAACAGTACATATGACATAAGGTCTTCTTTTTTCTATTACGCAGAATAATGTCCCCCAAACCTCCATGAAATGCACATGATCGGGAATATTCTGTAGGGGTTTGCGCAAATGTATCTATTAATAAAAGTTGAATGGAAGTTGATAAGGAATTTGACATTAAGACCCCCCCCCCTTTTTTTTTCGTTTGACAGTGAAAACGTGTTGTTCAAAAGTGTACCATAGCCAAGTTGGTGAGGCGTTTCGCCACCAGTGTCCAGTCTGAAGATTCTCTATAAATGTCTCCCGTCAAAAGACCAGTAGGCAGGCAAACAGTGCCAAAACCGTCCTATGAGAGACCTTGTCAAAACAGACTTTTGATCGGCGTTGACGACGCAGCACAAGTTTAGAGGGCTGCCTGCAAGATCGAGGATCTTAAGAAAAAGTCAAAGGTCGTCTCATTCGCAAACATCCACCGAAATCGAGCAGCAACCAGACATTACAAGATTTCCAAGTCTACAATCAGTGACTGGATCAGGAACAACTTTGACGACGGGGAACAAACAATCAAGAAAGGACACTTACAACGACCTGCTAGACCACCCCCCTACATTGACCAGACCGAACGACGACTCTACGTACCTACGTACTTGAGAAACGAGATCTACAACTCGCTATGTCCGTGAACGATTTGTGTAACCTTGCCAGGGAGGATATTTCTTCAGACCACGCCGAGTTCAAGGCCAACCGGCACTGAGCAGAAAGATTCATAGCGCCCCACGACGTTGTCCTTCGTCCAAAGACATCAATGACCCAGAAGCTCCTCGTCGAAATGGAAATAAGGATAGTCTCGTTTCTCGTGTCATGCTCCCTCCTATTGTCATTTTCAAGGGCAAATGGGAGTCGGGTATACGAGTACCAAAGGGTTGAGTGGTGACTGTACAAGAAAATGGATGGGTGGAAGAGAACATCGCTGGGTCAAGGACGCCATCCTTCCGTACATATAGTGAAAGACAGGACACTCTTAGTTATGGACGGGTTTCGCAGTGTGAAGAAACTTTTACGGAAGTTTGATGGGATTCCTGCACTGATATCCGGTGTATGCACATGTAAAGTTCATCTCGACGTATCCATCAACAGGCCCTACAATTTCGAGACCAGGAAGGGTGTGCATCGTTTATGTGATCTGGCGGAAGACAAGCCGTCGGCACGAAGGGAAAGGACAAGGCAGCGACTAAGACACGGGTACGTTTTTTGCTGTTGAAAATCCCAGTTTCCTTTTCAAGTAAAGAAATTGTCCTAACTGCAGATATAATGAAGCTGTTGCCGAGATATTTTACAGAACAACGGTCTACTTATCTAAGAATGGGTGGTAACATCTACACATGGTCGATTGGCTATTCGAACTTTTCATTTTTAGGTCGTAATAATGACGTTTAGTACAAAATGTCACTATAAAAACGTCTTTTAATTACATATACCACAATTGGATGAGAAAGTTAAGCAATTGTGAATAGTCCATCAATTCTAAATACCGGTAGGGTGTAATTATGTTTCTACAAATCGTCGATTGGCTTTCAGAAGAACGTAACTGTTGTTTTGAAAAGCTTAAAGGCGTGGTTTTGTTTGTACACTAATCAAAGCTGTTTTTTTTCTTTCAATTGTACGACAATGATGCATTGTGTTGCTAATCAAATACCCCCCAATTTGACATTTCAATTAACCTATCTTGGTAAAAGGATTATCAAAAGGAATTAGTTATTTATTTTCTGATTCCTTTATTTTATGAAAGGTCGTTGAGAGGATTAAGCAAAATTTCGAATATTTAGGACCTAACCTCCCCCTAGACGTGATGTCCTTTCTCGTCAGTGGAATCTCGAATAGCCTATCTTGGGACGTAGACCCGTGCATCAGAAACAACAATGCAAACGAGGGCGCAGTTAACCGTGATAATTTATCATCTTATTTTGACATTTATTATGACTCTGTCGGGGTTGAGGGTTTCGGCCCTGTTGATTCGTCAATTTTGTGACTAAGATGTGTTAAACCCTGCTGACCAGTTTATCTATAAATTGTCTTGATCTTGAGTCCTTTAATGTATGAAACGTTAATTTGTACAGTTTAAGGTGCCTTGAGTGATGTATAAGATCTGTACATTTTTTTTCAATTATACATGTATTACTTTTTCATAGAATTCGCTGAGAAAAAAATCACAATTGTTAAATGGCGTCAAAAATCTTGTACCTACAGTTTTTCAACCTACTTATATAAAACGAATATTCCGATAGCAGATACTCTGCTGTTGATGATACATGTCCCTTATTATCTAAAGCCTGAACTTACATATTCACACGGTAATAAAAGATGTGTCCATAAGTGACAATAAATAACAAGAAGTTAGGCTAGCAGGGGAAAAGGATTGTCAGTTTCAAACGTTGAAAAGGGTTATAATTAAGGAATGGCCAGAAAGCAGACAAGATTGCCCAGAATCAATCCTGGAATTGTGGAACCACAGTGATGAATTATATGTTGATGATAATCTTATTTTTCGCGGTCAAAGTATAATGATACCAAATCTATTGAGACAGCAAATGATAGAGGCTGTACATATAGGGCATATGGGAGTAAAAAACGCTTAGTAGAACTAAGGATGTAATATTTGGCCGTTGGTGACAAAACAAATAACTGATTATGTGTTAACATGCTCGTTATGTCTCACTCATAGGGCGTCAAATACAAAAGAGCCATTAATTCCCCATGAGATACCACAAAGACCATGGCAGCATATGATTCTGATTTATTTACATTTGAATGGAAGGAGTACTTGATTACTGTCAATACATACAGTAAATATTTTGAGATAGATTCATTCGTAAACACGTGAGAATGTTGAGATAAAACCGACCGTTCCAAACAATTAGCGCCGATAGAGAACAATCAAGGTTAGTCAGAACGGAAAATGATTCCTTATTCTAGGATTGAGACCGATGAACAAATGCAGTTGCAGACTGATCGGATCTATGGTTACCAGAATCGAAGTGGCCGGGTTGTAAAACCAAATAGACTTTATCAAGTAATAGAAAAGAGTAAATAGAATTCATAATAACGGTCCTGTCTGTAATTGTTTAAAGGTCGCTTACATGAATTAATCGGATTTTCCTGATTTTGACAACATTTAGTTGATAGACAAGAAATTAATGTTTATGAACTTTATTACAGTCCAGGCTGTTTATATTTTTATAATTAGTTTACTTACCGGTATGTTGAATATTAACATTATTTCGTTATTTAAGTTTATGTTATGATTATAACTATTTCATTCGGAATTGATTAGCAACCACAAAATTTTCTTTTAATAATATAGATATTTATTATTTCATTGTTTGCAAAAGAAGGGAGATGTAGTAATATCAAATCACCAATGTATGCATGTACGGAATGCTATACAAACCATATATCGATACTAAGATGTAAAATCAGTTCATTAAAAAAGATTAGTGCTACAGTCACGACTTGTGTTGTTTATTATACGCCTCCGTATATATCGGCGCTATAGGAAACTGGAACTATCCAACTTAAGAAACAAATCAGTTAAAATACAGATTGTTTTTTCTTTATTTTAAATATTATATTTATATTCTAATTATCCCTTGAAACACTCTTTCAAATGATGTTGTGTTGAATTACCGTTGTGTGGTAAAAAACTAACGGTATTATAGGAAAATATTAATAGACTCTTTCATAACACTTACATTTTCACCTCTTACACTGTGATATATATTACAATGAGATCATGACAAAAAGAAAATAAGCCCCCACTCCAAGATTCAGCCAGAAAAAATATTTTAGTGGGGTTTTGTCCTGTTTGGTTTTGTCCTGATTGGGTTTTGTCTCGGTAGGTTTTTATACGCCGCCGGAGGCGGACGTATATTGGCGTCATCTTCTCCGTCTGTCCGTCCGTCCATCCGTCCATCCGTCCGTCCGTCCGTCCATCCGTCCGTCCATCCGTCCGTCCGTACGTCCGTCCACTTTTCTTGTCAACGCAACTCCTCCTAAACTACTGGCTGGATCTTCTTGAAACTTGGTCAATATTATCACCTCAATTGGTAGATGTGCATGAAGGAAGGATTTTACGGTTCGTTGATTTTTGCCTGAGTTATGCCCCTTGATAACTTAGTCTCTGGGTCCACTTTTCTTGTCAACGCAACTCCTCCTAAGTTTCTGGCTGGATCTTCTTGAAACTTGGTCAATGTAATCACCTCAATTGGTAGATGTGCATGAAGGAAGGATTTTACGGTTCATTGATTTTTGCCTGAGTTATGCCCCTTGATAACTTAGTCTCTGGGTCCACTTTTCTTGTCAACGCAACTCCTCCTAAGTTTCTGGCTGGATCTTTTTGAAACTTGGTCGATGTTATCACCTCAATTGGTAGATGTGCATGAAGGAAGGATTTTATGGTTCGTTAATTTTTGCCTGAGTTATGCCCCTTGATAACTTAGTCTCTGGGTCCACTTTTCTTGTCAACGCAACGCCTCCTAAGTTTCTGGCTGGATCTTTTTGAAACTTGGTCTATGTAATCACCTCAATTGGTAGATGTTCATGAAGGAAGGATTTTACGGTTCATTGATTTTTGCCTAAGTTATGCCCCTTAAAACTTAGTCTCTGGGTCCACTTTTCTTGTCAACGCAACTCCTCCTAAGTTTCCGGCTGGATCTTCTTGAAACTTGGTCAATGTTATCACCTCAATTGGTAGATGTGCATGAAGGAAGGATTTTATGGTTTGTTGATTTTTGCCTGAGTTATGCCCCTTGAAAACTTAGTATCTAGGGCTCATTGAAATTGCAGCCTTTTGAACACAAATCCTCCTTACTTTTTGTCTTTATTTAAATGAAACTTGGTCAATGTCATCACCATAATTTGAAGATGTACATGGATCAAGGATTTTATGGCTCATTTATTTCCCTGAATTATGCCCCCTTAAAACTTAGTGCCTGGGGCTTATTGAAATTGCAGCCATGTGAAGGCAACTCCTCCTAACTTTTTGTCTTGATTTAAATGAAACTTGGTCATTTTCAATTTGGTTCTGTCAAAATAAGTAGTGTCTACAATTATTTCTGTGAAACAGCAGCAATGTGGCGGCGTATTTTGTGACGATGGCACTCTTGTTGTATGATGAGGTTTAGTCCCGGTGGGGTTTTGTCCGGTCCTGTCAACTCGGCCTGTTAAAAACTCGGCCTGTGTTAAACTCGGTCCGTCAACTCGGCCTGCTTATAATGTATAGTAAGCGGCAGTACCGTCACACTTATTGGATAGTTTATCAAAGTTGACAATTGCTGGTTAAAAACATATGATTTTTTTATATCTTAACATATATTGTCATCTTCTTTCGTGCCCAGAAAAATTAATTTGAAAATTAAATTTAGAGTAAAGGGGAATAGATTATTCAATAACAAATAATTTTATCTCATATTTACACAAATAAAAATAGTCTTAAAACTTAGTCTTAAAACCATATTTTCTGATAAGTTCATTGTTAACAGATAACAATAAAACAAGTGAATATTAATCTGAAACTGTGAAATAAGATACACTTGCTCAAAAATATATTTACATTACATCTTTATACATGTGCGTATATAGGGATCTTCGGCATGACGTCATAGCCCACTAGCCAATAAAAATGGTTGGCGTTTAATCGCCTCGCTCTATTTAATTCATGTAAATATCGCCTAATCTAAATCACTATTTTCGCTTTACTTGAGGAAAAGGGTATCAAATCTATACATTTTTGAAAAGTTTATCATTCAAACTTTTCAGAAAAAATGTTTGTAGGAAAATTACATGAATTCAGAATTAATATCCATGCTTTGAAAACACCACTATCAAAAAGTAATAACACCGATTTGGTTGATTTTCGCACACTTTACCGCTGATTTATCTTGATTTTATTAAATCCTGATATAATGTTTTCTTTAATATTTATCATTATGCATAATAGGATTATGTATTGTTTGTTCATGCGAACAAAGTCGTTCGGTTAATCGGCATTGATAGTCTTTCCCAATCGCTCAAAATAAATCCATAATAAATATATCCAAACAAAATCTGTACGCTAAAACAAAATATTTCGGCATTTTACGTTTTCCTTAGATGCCTAATGACATTCCCTAATTAAGAAATATTGATTTTTGAATGACAAGTGATGTCATTATCGATTATTTGTTTGACAAACCCTTTCACCTTGTTGAAAAACAGTGAAAAGACATTCGATTTGCGCTAAATGACCTGTTAAAAAACTAAGTTGTCAAAATTAAGGTTTTTATGATGCAAAGAATGTTCCATGACCCACGGACATATGAATTCAAAGTCTGATTGTAAGGCGGGAGGATTGACGGACGGACAGAGGGAGGGAGGAATGGGACGGATGGACAGAGGGACGGATGGGATGGGATGGGATGGGATTGAAAAACACACGGATAAGTGAATGACTTACGAACGGCAGAACTTCAGACGAATGATCGAACATTGTGCATGTAGCATTATAAGCGTAATGAATGAATGAATGATTGAATGAATGAACGAACGGACGAATGAATGAATGAATGAACAAACAAACTAATGGCATTCATTTAGAGCAGTTTATAAATGAAATTGATTTTATCATATCGAAAACATTTATAATAATTGATGTGACTGATACAGAATTTCTGTAAAGGGGTTTCGAACTTAAAATATAAGTGGTGCCTTTTCCTAATAATGCCCAGCTTAAATTAAATTTCTCCATAATTACTAAATGAGACCCCATTCCACCCCTCCTTGCGAACCCCCTCTGGATCCGTCAATAATTTGCTTGATTGAAAATAAGTCTAGGCCTTCATTTCTGCTACTTATTACAAAGATTACGAAAAGTACGTGTTTGAGTGACTGTAATAGTTAAACGAGATGGCCTTCGAAGGTTGCAATCAGTCAACTGTTACAATTCTACAGTTGCAATGTTTTGAAGCATGTTGGAAAATTTTGACTTCATGTATGACAGCCTGTTATTTCTATGTCTGATTAAGCATTATATTTGATGTGTCAACCTAAATTTCACACATTCTGCTTAAAGACTAGTTGTGTCCAAATGAAAGCAACCAATCAGTGGCATATGACATGGGTAATTGATTGATGCATGACCACGGTCAGATCAAAGAAAATTGGGAACTTGGTATAAAACGTTGCGTAAGAAACGGGCAATCTTTATGACCCGTGCACATGTGTGTGATAAGCGGTTACCGTTTCATGACATTGACAATATTGATTGGCGCATCCGGTCATGGTCAGATCAAACAGATTCACCGTGAAGTATAGATCATAGGGGTTAGGAATGGCAAACTGTATGACACATGTTTGTGTGATAAACCCCGATGTTTTTAATGTCGCATAATTTAAATTCTCTGTTAGTGTTTTTATACCTTACAGTATGTGTTAGAAAAGCCGTTTCATCCGAATATCTTGTGATTGACACATTCGCTTATTATCTTACATGACCTTAATTTTTAAACGAGTGCTAGTGTGTGTTTCCATCTTTAGCAATTTGGATTTCATATTTAAATAGCTTTTGGCGATTATCAATATTCCTAGGTTAAAAAAAAATTAAAAAAAGATTTATGTTGTTAATACCATTAAGGATAAATACTTAAAACTTTCATCTATGTTTGGATGATCTGAGACCGGGATGAATATCGTAACTGGGATAAAGAAAAATCAGCATTGAAATTCAAATTAACGCGGAATATGAAGGATATTACATATTTCGTTGCTAAGTGGCCAAAATGACGTAAATACAGCTTTATTCTTGTCCTATTTCCGATACTTTGGTTGCTCAACTACGATTCATTTGGATTCATATGCCTCTCACGGTGGTTATAATTCGACATAAAGTATTAATTTCAAAGGCATTGTCACATGATGACAACTGCATAAACAAAAGAACGGGTGATTTATCTACATTTCGACATATTTATCACTTGGAATAAATCATTACAAATGTATAATCTTATTACTTGAAAATTGGATTTTTTGCTCTTTGTGTATGTAAAAATGGATGGCAACGCCAACCACTCATATTTTGATGACGTCATCAATACCTGTACCGAAGTCCCCTATACAGGCCGAGTTGACGGACCGAGTTATTCACAGGCCAAGTTGACTGAGAACCTTTTGTCCTGTTGGGGTTTTGTCCGACACTTCTTTTATAAACCTACAAAAGTTGATAAACGACAGTCTGTTAATTTGTTTTCGCACGTTTTCGCCCATTACCTTTAAAAACATCCATTACGTATTTAGAAAATACTCTCTTCGAAGAAGGAAGTTGACTTTAAGGACCTTGATGAAAAGCCGATATTTATTGAATCATAATTAATTTTGGAGTACAGATATAATGTCACTTTAGTTGAAATAATTTAAAAGTAAGTAAATTCTACGATAAATATTACTCAGTTAGAATTACTAGTTATGTAACCGAATTATAAATCTCCTAAAAACGATCAAAAACTGAAAATGTCTAGGACGCGGATTGTGTAACGGTGTATTCATGTACTGTATGAAAGTGAAATGGGCACTTTAGGTGTCGCCAACTGACATTTTTATATGCAATAAATTGACTCAAGTTAGTCCAAAAATATAACCAGGTTTGTACGAAACTTTCAAAGGATGATATTGATTGTATGGTATAATGTAGTTGCGATAACGTACCCCCATCCCTTTTGATAGTCTGATGTGGGATGGGGTTACGACGCGTTCCCTCTTTGTTCTATATTGCAGCGCCCGGAGTGATTCACTCTGGGCACCTTAAGGTCAATTTTTGGAATATGTGTTAATTCTAAAAACACCATTTTACAATCTAAACCTACCTTGGTAGTTTATTTTTAAGTCCCAATAAAAATTTAACGGCACAAATTTAAATATCCCAAGAATTTCACTTTTAATTAGTATCACTGTCTGAAAATCGTACTTTTTCCCTTCAAAGTCAGCCATTTTGGGTTGATGTTATTGAAAGTCTCGTGAGTTCTCCCGTTTCCTGCCAAAATTCAGCTAATGAAATATCAGGTCACCATATTTGGGAGTCGTAGTATTTTTTGTAAACAAACTCGCTTTGATCATTATAAAAGATGAAAATTAAATGAAAAGTTTTGTAAAGTCACTGAAATTGGTAAGGTAGTAGATAGATACAGGCTAATAGATGCTTCAAATTCGCAAAGGTTTTGAAAGGTAGGTAAAAATAGCTATCCCGGTTTATTATGTTTTCGACGGTGTAAGCGGCTTTCGTTCCGTATAGCTTTAAACTGTAACACAATTTAATCTAAAGAACAGAAACTTAAAAAACAACCATTTCTCTAAATAATTGCCTAGTTTTAGCGAACAAAGTTTCATATTTACCTTTTTTTAAGCGACTTTCATCGGCAGCCATTTTTGTTGTCTGTTTTGCTGACGTATTATGTTTTCGACGGTTCTGATAGGTCAGTGAAGATGATGTACAGGGTGATTGAAAAGTTTGGGTGATTTTTTTCTTGAACAGAGTAATGATCAATTTAACTCCAGAAACAGAAATAAACACAAACAAAGAACTCAAAATAATATTTTAAGGGGATTTTTGTTTAGCCATCCAAAATCGTCAGTCATTTATACTTTAACATTTAATCCCAGGTTGCAGACCTTTTAATAAAAGGGGTCAAATCGTTTAGAAATGAAAATTCATGGTGGAAAAATGAGAAATTGCTCATCACAAGCAATTTCTTCTTTTTCTCATTTAATTTTCTACTCCCCAAGTCTGAATTTGAATTTTGGTTCTAAACCATTTTTGTCTATTAAGGGTTAGCAAAAAGTTATTTTTTTTAATTGGACTATTTATTTTATTTTCTTATTATCTAAACATTAGTTGCAACAAGGAAACAATCAAAGCAGTGCCATGAAAGAAATATTTGACACCAAAAGAAGACATTTAAGATTCCAATTGGTCAAACAACAGCCTTGATTTAACTTCAAAATTTGGTTATAACTATTTTTAACTACAAACTTAAAACAAAAACTGATTTGATGATTACTGTTCACTATCACAGGAAGGACACAGAAAGGTGTCATGCCTTCTTAGAACCCTCACTGGACTGCAAAATTTCAGATGCACCCAGCCATTACATCTATCACAACAACCCCAGGTTACAATGGCTAAATAAGGTAATTTGTCCAAGTCTTTTATGCTATGCCTCTTACAAACTACACATTTGTCTGAATCTGGAATATCATCATCCTCTGAATCCGAATCAAGTTCAACAATTTGGGGTTTTGATTTCTTTTTGGGAATTGATTGTTTTGTACTGGTACCAGCAATGGGATTAACAGATCTTTTAAGTTGGGTTTGTTTCTGCTCAGATATATGCTTTTTTACAGCATCATATACATCATCTTCTGTTACAGCCTTTCCTCCAACGACTTTACTCAATGTTTTCCTGACTTTAGCAACTGGCATATTCTGCAAAACCTTGCTTCCTTTTTCCTCCAAAAACATCCTTGCATTTGGTAAGGCAGTGGTTTGGTTGTTACTAGCAGTATCACTTTCAACCTGATGGCTAGTTTCTGAAGTTTGGGTGTTGTTCACTGATCGGAAACATAAGGAAGGTGCAATGGATGAATCACTTATTACATCTGGATTGAATGGATAGATTCCACAACGTTTGAATGAAGACTGGATGTTCACAGGAGTAAGAGTTGAAGTGTATACTTTACTTGCAACTTTACTGACTTCAAAGCGGGTGATAACACATCCTCCTGACTCCCTCAGGTGTTGGTGACAGGCTGCATTCCATCCTACCTCAAAAGGAGAGAAGCATGATACAGTCAAATCTGTGTGAGCGGCCAACTATGCACAGCGGCCAATCTGCCGACAGCGGCCTCTCGATTTCCCCCCGTGCAAATTCCTTCTTTAATTGCACTGTGAATAGCGTGATCTCCTGAAATGCGGCCGGCGGTCACCTTAATTGGTCAAATACCAACTGTATATCACACCTATACAACGGTCATCTGACAAAACACGCGACTGAATTAGTCGTGTTCGAAAAAATCGATAATCATCACTATAGTAAACAGCCGAAGTCGCCTTATCGTAATGTACAAGTTATAAATAACCAATTATCGATTTAATCCTGTGTTGTCGAGTAAATGACGTGTAATTAGCCATTATTATTTATTTGTTCTACTTGAATGATGATAATTAATTAAAGGCTATGGAATTTGTCGGTTCTCAGGTCTCTTTAAATAAAATGATCTTGAGCATTACAGGTTGCCTTTAAAATGGACGAAAACCTACTTTCGATATCAAATCTCGCCATAGTGTCGCTTTCTAAACGTAAGTTCCTCTCTCTAGAGGATCGTGTGAAAGTGATATGCATGCTTAAGTCTGGGTGCTCTTCCAGGATTATTGCCAATGAGTGCGGCGTAGGTCGTACGCAGGTCCAAACCGTGGCTAAACGCAAACGAGAAATTCTCGATGAATATGAATCATGCATTTTCACAATATTTTTTTATGTTTATGGTATGATTCCTTATTCTTTTAATGACAAAGACTTAAAATGAAACTTTGGAATTGCTTAGAATTTGGGGAAGTCTATAGTTTTGCGATCTGGTAATCAGCTAAACAAAAGTGGTACGACAAAATGACTGCCCTAAGGATACTGTGAACAGCAGCCAATCTGTGTACAGCAGCCAATTTGGGCCTCTCCCTCTACTGGCTGCTGTACACAGATTCGACTGTACATCCATTGGTTGTAGTAAGTGCGAGCAGTGGGGTGGTAATACAAATAAAATTATGTTCTGAGATCTAGCCCACTCTATAAGACCCAGAGATACATGGCTCTTGTGACCATCATATAACACCAGTACAGGATTTTCCTTACTGCGACTTGGGAGCACAGGTTCCAGATGTTCACACATGTATGTTGTAAAGATTTCGGTATTTGACCATCCTGACTCTGAAACGGCTCCTTTAGATCCAGCTGTTGCTCCATCTAACAAAGCAGGTAACATCCTGGCACCTGGGAATATGAAAAAAGGTGGCACTTGTTGGCCTAAAGCATTCCCTCCACCAATAACAGTGACTGTTTTGGATTTCCCAGCTGTAACAGCTTGAGCCTTGTAGTTTGCCCCTGTAACAATCTTAGGTGGTTTATGTTCCAGATTTAATCCTTTTTCATCAATGTTGTAGATGTGAGATGGCTTGTTTTTTAAGTTATACTTGGAGAGTACTCTTTCAAGCTCCTGAAAATACCTTGAAATTGCTGGGCGAGTTGCAGATTTAGCGCGAGCAATTTCCAAACTACGAGGCTTTTTAACTTTTAACCCTGGCCATCTTCCAAGGAAACTATATAGCCATGTTATGCTTAAGGGTTTCATCTTATTTTTAAGTCCCAGGTGTACAGCATAATCTGAAGCAAGGTTTATAGTTTCTTGTCTAGAATATCCATATCCCAATTCTGCCATTGATGTCAAGTGTTGAGCTAAGAAAGCCTCCTGTTCCTGACTAAATAATGTATCTGGTCCCGACTTCAAAGTGTCTATATTAATTCTTCCGTGAACCCGGTCTTTCAACGTTGTAATAGGGACATTGAACATCTTGGCAACTCTTTCCACAGGCAACCCTTTCTCTATAACCATTTCATATGCATCATTTAAGTCATCTGCAGAATAGGATCTGTACTTGCCCCTGACCGGACACTTGGTCTGAAATTTAATACCATAAAAATATTCAGGAAGGCTGAAACCCAATTATATATTGACCATTTTAACTTAACTAATATGTTTTATCAAGGATAATATTTGATTTTTCTCTTTTTTTAAAAGAAAAAGAAATTGATCTCTCAGTACATATTTTTTTCAGAATTAACTAAAGAAAATGGGTCAAAATTGTGTTGTTGATCTTGTAAAGCTAACATAATAACAAAGAACAAATATGTAAATTCATTTATCTTAATGTTATTCATAAGCTCATAATCATACAATCAAATAAATGGAAGCTCAAAAAGATAAGAAAACATTTTTAGTAACCATTAAACACAGAAATTACGTACATTTTACCTCCCTATCATAAGCAACAACCTTTTTTTTGTACCACACTTATGGAACACCCTGTACATTATTTTGACAGATCACGTGACATTCCGACGGAGAATTGCATGCTGCAGACGACCCAAATTACTTTTTTGGTTTAATGAATGAAAAAATCCATTTTCTGGTGTAACATAGCAACAGAAATTTTGGTAATAACAAAATATCGAGTTTTATCAGTGATTTTTGTTTTGGGGAGTAATTTACCTGTCGAATTTCCATATTTTACGGAGCTGACAGCTGAGCGATCTCTCACGTCCTTTGTTTACATCTGGGTGGGCGGGGCTTGGGAAAATCTCGCGAGAAACCGGTGTAATTGTTAAAAAAAGATCACCGTCGATAACATAAGAACGTCGAAAACATAAAACGTTACGATACTATACTTTTTACCCAGCACCTGTTTTGACAGCATGGAATTAGTAAACAAAGTGACATCAAAATAAATCACATGATCAACATAACTGTCATGTCCTCCAAACTCCGAAAATTTGAACAATTGAAAAAGAAAACACTTTTTTAAGAAAAATATAAGTGATGTATCGGTTCCTGTAACATTATTTGCTTTCAAAACTTAGGTAAGTATGACATTAGTTCTTACATGAACTCTCAGTTTGAAAAACATAAACTTGATAACTGCAACAAAAAACAAATAGGGTGGAAATTGTAGCCCTCGACCGGCAGCATATCAGAGAGAGGGGTACATTATTGCAGCTAGGTATAATGGTAATAAGGAAGGGTCCTACTCGTTTTGAAAGTGGGTTGACACTTTGGGAAAAGGTTGCAAGTCAACTCGGTCCATCGAATAATACAGCGTTGTCAACATGGCCCCAAAATATAGTCTATAGTAACATAGATTATCTATCATAAAATTTGTACAAACAATACTGCCTACAGGGCTTTTTCTCGTTCTTTAGCAGGGGCCTATAAAAGGCTACTTCCCAATTCAAAAAAGGCTCTTTTTTTTCCTGTTGTGGCAGGAAAAATTCCCAAAATTACAGCTTATTTTAGCATCGTAGTGATTAATTTTCTTCAGAATTTGTTTTTATATTATTTTCAACACTGATAAGACCCTTGAATATAGTTATTTATCATTAAATCTTGAAAATAATGCATGAATCTCACTTTTGTACTTTCTTTTCTTAAAATTATGTTTCCCAATTCTTTTGAATAGTGTGCTAAAATTTCCCAAAATGAACAGGCTAAGGCCTCTTCCCAATTTCTGGAAAAAAAGCCCTGGCCTTACTGGGTTTATAAATCTTTATTATTTTAAATGTTTATCTTTTGGTTTTTTTAAATAATATCTTATCAAATAATCGTAAATTATGTATGATTATAAGAATGATCCTTAAAATTCCATTTCTAATTTTCTGATGCATACTTAAAGTTCCCCATAACTATATGAGGATTGCATACTTTTGTATTTGTAATAAAAATGCTGAAAAAATAATCGAAAATAAGAAGGCTTTGGCATCAAATGAAATTTGGCCGAGTTATAAGTTGGGCCAGGTTGCTGATGGGCTGAGTTGAAAAAGGGCCGAGTTAACCAGTCACCTTGGAAAACAAAGAAAAGGGCCCCTAATGGTTTTTTGCTCAAAACATCCTCATTTCTGCAATTAAGTCATATTTGGTCTTTGAATTATTAGAAGGATAATTGTATGGTCATATGGAGGGGTCCTTTTGAAAATAGGGCTGATCTGTTGGAAAATATGGGAAAGGAAGTCTTAAAGTACTGATTTACGCTTAAAATAATCTCATTTATGTGATCAAGTCCACAAATATTATTGGATTTACTGGATTCGTTCACATGACAATTGTAGGGTCATAAGGAAGGTTACTTTTGAGAGTGAGACTGATCTTTAGAAAACTAGGGAAAAGGGTCCTTACTGATTTCGGCTCAATATATCTTGGTTTGACTGATAATGTTCACAAAAAATATCTGATTTACTTTCACAGAGTGATTGCAGGATGGGTTGTAAGGAGGGTTCCTTAAAACTCCGCCCAAAATCGGCCATTTGAAGACCGATTTTTGGGAAAAGTTGATAACTCTAATAATCGCCCATCCCCCAATTTAAGAAAAAATGCTTAGACTATCTCGAATGTAACCTTCCCACGAAGTGCTCAAGGTGAGCTATTGGGATCATAGAATGTCTGTCGTCCGTCGTCAGTCGTGCGTCGTCCACAATTTCTTTAAACATCTTCTCCTCCTAAACCAGTGTGCCAATCTTGATGAAACTTGGCAGGGATGTTCCTTTGGTCAAGCTCTACCAAAGTTGTTCAAATAAATGAAATCCACCCTTAACTTTCCCTTTACCCTTAACAAAGAGGGTGAAAATATGAAAATCTTTAAAAATCTTCTTCTCTGAAACCAGATGTCAAAGAGCTTTCATATTGGTATGTAGCATCATCTAGTGGTCCTCTACCAAGTTTGTTCATATCAAGACCTTGGGTTCATTTTTAGGCTTTGCCCGGGCCCAACCCTTTTTACATAGAATCGAAAAGCCAAAATCTTTAAAAATCTTCTTATCTAAAACCAGATGGCAGACAGCTTTAATATTTGGTGTGTAGCATCACCTAGTGGGCCTCTACCAAGTTTGTTCATATCAAGACCCTTGGGTCATATTTGGGCTTTGCACGGGTGCATCCCTTTATCTCTTATGAGCACGAAGGGTAAAAAAACGAAAATCTTCAAAAATCTTCTTCTATGAAACCAGATGGCAGACAGCTTTCATATATGGTATGTAGCAACATCTAGTGGGCCTCTACCAAGTTTGTTCATATCAAGACCCTAGGATCATATTTGGGCTCCACCCGGGCGCAACCCTTTTTACATAGAATCAAAGAGCGAAAATCTTTTAAAATCTTCTTTAATCGAAACCAGATGGCAGACAGCTTTAATATTTGGTGTGTAGCATCACCTAGTGGGCCCCTACCAAGTTTGTTCATATCAAGACCCTTGGATCATATTTGGGCTCCAACCGGGCACATCCCTTTCAGCTCATCTGAACATGATGGATGAAAATAGGAAAACCTTCAAAAATCTTCTTCTCTGAAACCAGAACGCAGACAGCTTTCATATTTAGTATGTAGCATCATCTTATGGACCTCTTTCAGGTTTGTTCATATCAAGACCCTGGGGTCACATTTGGGGTCCACCCGGGTGCATCCCTTTTTACATAGAATTAAAGAGCAAAAAAGGTTTTGCTCTTCGCTGAAATTGTTCCATGGTATTGATCTTAGGCAGAAGATAATTGCCTATCTAATTAATGTGATGTCCCAGGGGTCAAAGAGACTCAGGTGAGCGATCTAGGACCATCTTGGTCCTCTTGTTTCCACAAGTAGTTTTAAAATTCATGCAACTTCTTCATCAGATACCAAAAATTCCTATGATTTAGATGAACTGGGATTCATTTACGAGATTTAATGAAGATCAGGAAAAGCAGGGTTTTCGTTTGACCCGGGACCCTGGGTTTTGAGCTGCTGCATCATTTTGACTCTTCAAAATTAGCAGTTGTGCGTCAAGGGTTGTTAGAAGTGTGTCATATTATTGGAAAAAAGTTAATTGATGGTCTAATAACACCTAGCTTGATTGGCAATTAACACACTTTGGCGAGCCGCTATGCATTGGTGATCGTAATTGACAGTCTTTTGACACCTATGAAAATTCAGCTAGAACCCCTCTACTTTAACTTTGATTTCACTAAAATCAACATGTTTGAATAATTTCCCTATAATTTGAACAGTATCTACATCTAGTAAGTCAATAAACATCAAGAGGAGGATCAGTTGTGAATTGTCATGGGTTTTCGTGGTTGAATTCCACTTCTGTTTGTGAAATATAAAAATCATTAGAAGCTTTTACTTGCATCAGCGACTTCAAAACTGTTTCCACTTTATTGAACTTACGAAAAAAACAAGATTCTGTCACAGTTTGACTCTTGAGATTTTCATTTTGACTCTTGGAAATTATGACTCAAGGGTCATTGACCCTCGGCTTTTGGATGCTAATGAAAACCCTTAAATGCTTGTATCATTTTTATGTTTTATATGGTCGTGACTGCATAGTCTACTCAGATTTTAATGACTTCACCTTCATGTTTTATCTTAAACGCCGATTTTCAAAAGTATTTTCTAAATCAGATGTCAAAGAAAGAACGCGCATATGATGTCAGGTCAGTGGTCTCTACAACGTTTTCAGCTCCCATTGACGGAAAATGAAAAAAAAAATTATCCAAACATGGTATCTATCTTTTTATCCAAAATTATGATATTCTTAAGAAACAATTGAATAGAAAGCATTTACCGATTTTCAATGGTTTTTGTTTCAATTATCCTAAATAAAATCTGATTAGCAATCTGGTCATTAAAGGCAAAATGATTTGTCTTGACGAGGTAAAGGACGCGGAACAGTTTATTTCACTCAGAGGGTGAACAGATGATCAAAGACGCTTGCACAAGCCTTATATTTGTCCTGGGAGATGCCAAACACTTTTGAAATTATTATTTAGCCGTCTCTTTTTGTTTTTGTTATGAATATTAAAATTGAGGAAAACGGGAATCTTGATTTTATTTTTGCAGCCGGTAGGCGATACAACTGCGCATAGTTTTCTATTACGGCTTAATTTATTTATTGTCCCGGCGGGAAAAATATACGAGAAGCAAAACAATCAAACAGAATTAAAATGAAAAATGTTCATTAAATGAAATGTGTGCAACAGCTATGATCGGATGTATTTACAATCATTTGCAGCCATTACAGTGATTTGCGGTATTTTTAATCTACAAAAACAAAGAACAATACAATTTTCTGAAAAACGATATTTACTTTTTGAAGACGAACAAGCATAATCAAGTAATTTCAGTCTTCTTTGCCTGAAATCTGTGTTAGGTAGTCTGAAAAAACAACTTCGGATGAGTAAACTAATGGACATTTAAATACGATCGTCTGGCATACGTTTCTTGCTCTATTGAATAAAACTCCAAATACAAAACAGCAACTTGAGGTCGTCGACGTTTTTACTTGCCAAAGTCGACACTTTTTCGGACACCATATCAGAAAGGGGATTGTTTTGCTATTTGATGATAAAATAGCTTTAAATTTATTTCTGAAGTTGCTTTTTAGTAGAATTTATATACATTCTCGAGAATCTCTTAGCGAGTTGAGAATAATCACCTGGCAATGTCTGAGTAGTGTCAGTATTTTGCATCTTTGTTCCTCATTTATGGAAATTCATTTTGCCTTTACCAGATACGTATCATATTGTCTTTTTTAAGGGACATTATAGGTCTCTAACATAGAAGTTTGAGTTTTTCCCCATCAGTTTACCTCTAATAATTGCCCACCCCCAACTGTGTCAATCATGATTATTCTAATAAACGCCCGGGTGTTTATTAAAATAAATATGGTATCTGTTAGATAATTAGGGACAACTGGTCTTTCGGACTTTTGATAAAAAATATTCTTGATTTTGTGATAAGTGCCACAAATGTTATGGACTAATTTTAATTTGTAACTTTAACAGGATGATTGTAGGGTCATAAGGAAGTTTCTTTTCAGAAATGACAGCAATGACAGCAAAGCAAAGAAACGATGTTAGGGCAATTGGTCATATTATGAGATATATGTTCCACCTCTCTGGGCTTGACACTAACTCCTGAGATTAAGGAGTCAACTGGACTCCTATCACAAGAAATCAAGGAGTCTAAAGCTCAAAGTAAGGAGTTTTTATAATGGGAGAATATTGTGGAAAAGAAGAAATTGCTTGTAATAAGCAATTTCTTATGTTCCACAAAGTTCTTCCAAAGAAGAGTTTTTTCTCAAAACACTACAGGATACAAGAAACAACTTTTGTAAAGAAAAGATCTACAGTTTTGGCAAGTGTTAGAAAGGACACTGCCCTGTGCATTTGTTTTTCAAAATATATTCATAAATTATGACCCTTGGAGTCCATCAGACTTGTTATTTGCAAATGGAAGGAGTCCAAACTAGTAAACAAGGAGTCTTTGACTCCTGGACAGTCTAGGAAGTCCAACTTCCTCTTAGCATCTAACCCTGCCTCTGGATGAGTTAGGCTATTTTTATCCCCCGCCGAAAAAATTTTTCGGGGGGGATATTGTTTTTGCCATGTCCGTCCGTCCTTCCGTCAGTCCTTCCATCCGTCCGTCCGTCCGTCCGACATTTGTTTCCGCGCTTTTTCTTGAAAACTATAGACCCGATTTCAATGAAACTTGGCACACAGTTTCACTACGATGAGGACATGCGCATATTGTCAGGGTTACCCGGTTTGACGGTCAAATTTAGAGTTACTGCCCCTGACTGTTTAAGCCATATACATACATAGTGATATTCGTTTCCGCGCTATTTCTTGAAAACTATACACCCGATTTCAATGAAACTTGGCACACAGCTTCACTACATTGAGAACATGCGCATATCGTTGGGCTAACCCAGTTCGACGGTTGAATTTAGAGTTACTGCCCCTGACTGTTTAAGCCATATACATAAATAGTGATATTCGTTTCCGCGCTATTTCTTGAAAACTATAGACCCGATTTCATTGAAACTTGGCACACAGCTTCAATACAATGAGGACATGCGCATATCGTTGGGGTTACCCGGTTCGACGGTCGAATTTAGAGTTACTGCCCCTGACTGTTTAAGCCATATACATACATAGTGATATTCGTTTCCGCGCTATTTCTTGAAAACTATAGACCCGATTTCAATGAAACTTGGCACAAAGCTTCAATACAATGAGGACATGCGCATATCGTCGGGGTTACCCGGTTCGATGGTCAAATTTAGAGTTACTGCCCCTGACTGTTTAAGCCATATACATAAATAGTGATGTTCGTTTCCGCGCTATTTCTTGAAAACTATACACCCGATTTCAATGAAACTTGGCACACAGCTTCAATATAATGAGGACATGGGCATATCGTCGGGGTTACCTGGTTCGACGGTCGAATTTAGAGTTACTGCCCCTGACTGTTTAAGCCATATACATAGTGATATTCGTTTCCGCGCTATTTCTTGAAAACTATGGACCCGATTTCAATGAAACTTGGCACACAGCTTCAATACAATGAGGACATGGGCATATCGTCGGGGTTACCCGATTTGACGGTTGAATTTAGAGTTACTGCCCCTGACTGTTTAAGCCTTATACATACATAGTGATATTCGTTTCCCCTCTATTTCTTGAAAACTATAGACCCGATTTCAATGAAACTTGGCACAAAGCTTCAATACAATGAGGACATGCGCATATCGTCGGGGTTACCCGGTTCGATGGTCAAATTTAGAGTTACTGCCCCTGACTGTTTAAGCCATATACATAAATAGTGATGTTCATCTCCGCGCTATTTCTTGAAAACTATACACCCGATTTCAATGAAACTTGGCACACAGCTTCAATATAATGAGGACATGCGCATATCGTCGGGGTTACCTGGTTCGACGGTCGAATTTAGAGTTACTGCCCCTAACTGTTTAAGCCATATACATAGTGATATTCGTTTCCGCGCTATTTCTTGAAAACTATGGACCCGATTTCAATGAAACTTGGCACACAGCTTCAATACAATGAGGACATGGGCATATCGTCGGGGTTACCCGATTTGACGGTTGAATTTAGAGTTACTGCCCCTGACTGTTTAAGCCTTATACATACATAGTGATATTCGTTTCCCCTCTATTTCTTGAAAACTATAGACCCGATTTCAATGAAACTTGGCACAAAGCTTCAATACAATGAGGACATGCGCATATCGTTGGGGTTACCCGGTTCGACGGTCGAATTTAGAGTTACTGCCCCTGACTGTTTAAGCCATATACATAAATAGTGATATTCGTTTCCGCGCTATTTCTTGAAAACTGTAGACCCGATTTCAATGAAACTTGGCACACAGCTTCAATACAATGAGGACATGGGCATATCGTCGGGGTTACCCGGTTGGACGGTCGAATTTAGAGTTACTGCCCCTGACTGTTTAAGCCTTATACATACATAGTGATATTCGTTTCCGCGCTATTTCTTGAAAACTATAGACCCGATTTCAATGAAACTTGGCACACAGCTTCAATACAATGAGGACATGCGCATATCGTCGGGGTTACCCGGTTCGACGGTCGAATTTAGAGTTACTGCCCCTGACTGTTTAAGCCATATACATAAATAGTGATATTCGTTTCCGTGCTATTTCTTGAAAACTATACACCCGATTTCAATGAAACTTGGCACACAGCTTCACTACAATGAGGACATGCGCATATCGTCGGGGTTACCCGGTTTGACGGTCAATTTAGAGTTACTGCCTCTGACTGTTTAAGCCATATACATACATAGTGATATTCGTTTCCGCGCTATTTCTTGAAAACTGTAGGTTGATGTAGATAAAAGATAACCTGTACCTAAGTTTGATATTAACTTCATTGACAATGAAAATTTGTTCGGGGGGGATATCAATTCAACGAATTTGCTTGTTTCCTGTAGCATTTGTCTTTCGCCCTTTTATATGTCTATTTAAAAACTAAATCCTATAAGTCATTAGACTAATTCTAACATGTTTTAAGAAGTTCATGCATTTAAAAGCCAAAAGATTTGCTGTTCTTTAATGTCAAATGATAAAAAATTGGTCCATGTCCTAGGACAGACAAGATTCCTGTCTATCACAGGGGATGATGTCCATAATCGGAGCCACTGGCTCCGCTTTCAAAATCATGTGTGGAACTTCCGCACCATGTGCGTCTCTGATTATGTAGATGTAAACATTTCATTTTTGGTTTGAATAAATGGGATAGATGTCGGAACTTCCTCATTTATATCTGATTTATTCATAAATCATTAAAAAGTCGAATGCTATTTGACCAGTTATACATTTTGCCATGTTAACGTACTCAAGAACTGTAAAAACGCTCATTCGTTTTTCGTTTAAAATGATTTCTTCTCAGAGCAATCTAGAGCCAGGAATATCAAAATACATGGTTTTACCTCCAAAAAGCAATATTTTGAACAAGATTAATAACGTATACTATTTATTTCAGTATGCACGAGTTTAACAAAACAACCACAATACTCTACTTCAATATACTTGCCTACAATATGAAATAAATCAAAGAAAATAATTTGTTTCCAATTATGTGGATTGGCTCTGATTATGTATCCTGGCTCTGAAGTTGTGGAGTGTCTCATTCTTCTTCCCTAACCTCCTTCGCTATGAAGTTCATGCTGGTTTCATGGTGCGACTTATCTCAGATATATCTTTTACTTACACATTAACTAATTTTTTACACATTGTTAGAAACTTTTTTTATTACAACTTTATGTACAAAAACCGAATAGAATCCATTCATCAATATTTTAAGTCATCTCAACAGAAATAAACCATTTCACAGAAAAATCACACACTTTCCGTGTACAATGTTTATGGAGACAAACGATACCGCCTATAAAATTTCGCACTATGCAATATTTTTTGCATTTTGATTATCTAAAGAATTTTACTTTAATGCTTTATACATTTTGTTTAAAAATCATACATAGTTATTCAATTTTGTTCATATTTTCAAAACGAAAAAGTTTTCAAACGTGATTTTTAGGGTGGACTTTTAGCTTATTTCTTAACGATCTACGAAAATTGTTTATATTTCATATTTGATTAAAAAAATATCTTGTTGTACCTGACAATTTTGAGTTTTTAAAACAACACATTTTGCTCTATGTAAGAGCAAGCATTTTCTTTGTGTGTTTCAAAATTTTCTATAAAATGACGTCCCGGCAATCATGAAGGTAATAGATCGTTTATTGATTAAATCATAATGGTCACATATTTTGATCTATTATGATACCTATTTTCGCCCTTGTATATGATCCGTTTTGCTAAATGTCAAATTTATGTAATTCTGTTTAAATCTTAACATCGCATTAATAAAACACACCCCTATACTCCAAAATCGACCGGGACATTTCTAAGTACTTTATTTCATTGTCTTAAATAATTCTTAATTTCAATAAATTTAGATAAATTCCTTTCCGATTGAAAAGTTGACAAATATCAAATCCTAAGATGAAGTAGTTAATTCTGATTAATATGGGGTTAATTCACGTTTTTGAGGGCGTTAACATTTGCAGAGACCCGAAAAATGGTTTAACGCCCGAGTGCAAAGCACGAGGTTGTTAAAGCATTTTGAGGGTCTCTGCAAATGTTAACGCCTATAAAAATGTGAATTGACGCTATTATTGCATAAAAAGAGGGTGTTAACATTTGCAGAGACCCGAAAAATGGTTTAACGCCCGAAAATGGTTTAACGCCCAAGTGCGAGGCACAAGGTCGTTAAAGCATTTTGCGGGTCTCTGCAAATGTTAACGCCTAAAAAAACCGGAAATTGACGCTATTATTGCATAAAAAGAAAGACTATAGTATCTATTTTAACAGAAATTGTAAATTCATTTGTAGGAACTAGCTGTAAAACTATCACTAAAACCGATAATGTGTCGAAAAAATTGCTTTATGCATTGCGCCGTTACATTTGTTTAAACCGACATTGCTTGATAAATCAATGATGTCATAAAAATTAACGCGGGAATAAAATCTACGTTTTTATTTATGCTATATATTAATGTTAACAAAGTAACTGATACATGTATAGGCTCCCGGGTTCGATTCCCGACGACAGCACTCATTCTTTCCGATTATTTGTCTCTCACCAATGGGTTGATAATCGTAGACCTATGTGAGATAGCAGCTGGAGGCTAGGAAAGGATGTGATGCTGTACTGGTAAGAGAAATACCAGGAATCCATTGTTAGGTGCTCCAGCCGCCGCAATATAACTGAAAAAATGTTGAAAGCGGAGTTAAACTCCATTTAACAGTGTTTAGGTCAAGACCGAGGATATTTAAGTAAAAAAAAAAAAAAGGGTGTTAACGGCATGTGAATTACGTTTTCTCCCTATAACGCCCTGGTTCTGTCGGTTAACGTATGCTAATGATGACCCGAAAGTGTACATTTAATGCAATAATCAGAATTTAAACATATGCTGAAAACTTTCCGAAAATTCCGAACTAAATGGTACGAGAGACATAAAAAACGGACGTTTTAAGGATCATTGCGTCCATTTTTGTAAGATATATAAATCGGATTTCTTAAAAATTTGAATCCGAGCGCAAACTTTGTGACAATTTGTTTGATACCACTCGCCATATTATCTGATTAAATTGCATGGAATTATCGAGGTTGAAAGAGCGACAGTAGTGACGTTGTTATAACAGGAACACTAAACATACGAAGTATGATAATCATGGCAAACTATTGGCAGGTTCCGAAGAAATTTTTATCTATTTTCTAATTCTATTCTAAATAATAGTCATACAATTCTCTTGTACGGCTACGGTTTTAAGTAAGATTAATGTAGCTGACTGTCTAGTCACCAGAATTTTATAATAAAAGTCAACACCATGAGGTGAAACGTAGCATAGACAACATGCGTCGTGGAATGATGAGAAAAGTCGCACCATGAAACCAGCATAAACTTCATATCGAAGGAGGTTAGGGTATATGGAAGAAGAATAAGACACTCCACAACTTCAGAGCCAGGATACATAATCAGAGCCAATCCATATAATCAGAGCAAACTATTTTCTTTGATTTATTAGCTCACCTGAGCACGAAGTGCTCAAGGGAGCTATTGTGATCGATCGTTGTCCGGCATCCCTCTGTCCATCTGTCCGTCTGTCCATCACGGCGTCAACTTTTTCTTTAAACAACATCTCCTCCTAAACTTATGGGTCAAAATCATCCAAACTTGGCAGAAATATTCCTTGGGTGGTCCCTTATGAAAATTGCTCAAATGGAAAGGATCCGTGCCATATCACGGGAAAAGGGGCCTTAATGACGAATTTCTTGTTTTCACTCTAGAAGCCACAAATACGGTCCAATCTTCATGAAACTTGGTCAGAATGTTTGTTAGGTCATGAGGATGGAGTCTATTGAAAATGGGAAGGATCCATGCCATAGCATGGAAAAAGGCGCCTTAATGACAATTTTGTCAACAATATCTTTAAACGACATCTCCTCCTAAACTTATGGGTCAAAATCAACCAAACTTGGCAGAAATATTCCTTGGGTGGTCCCTTATGAAAATTGCTCAAATGGAAAGGATCCGTGCCATATCACGGGAAAAGGGGCCTTAATGACAAATTTCTTGTTTTCACTCTAGAAGCCACAAATACGGTTCAATCTTCATGAAACTTGGTCAGAATGTTTGTTAGGTCATGAGGATGAAGTCTATTGAAAATGGGAAGGATCCGTGCCATTTCACGGAAAAAGTCGCCTAAATGACAATTTTGTCAACAATATCTTTAAACGACATCTCCTCCTAAACTTATGGGTCAAAATCAACCAAACTTGGCAGAAATATTCCTTGGGTGGTCCCTTATGAAAATTGCTCAAATGGAAAGGATCGGTGCCATATCACGGGAAAAGGGGCCTTAATGACAAATTTCTTGTTTACACTCTAGAAGCCACAAATACGGTCCAATCTTCATGAAACTTGGTCAGAATGTTTGTTAGGTCATGAGGATGAAGTCTATTGAAAATGGGATGGATCCGTGCCATTTCACAGAAAAAGCCGCCTTAATGACAATTTGGTCAACAATATCTTTAAACGACATCTCCTCCTAAACTTATGGGTTAAAATCAACCAAACTTGGCAGAAATATTCCTTGGGTGGTCCCTTATGAAAATTGCTCAAATGGAAAGGATCCGTGTCATATCACGGGAAAAGGGGCCTTTATGACAAATTTCTTGTTTTCACTCTAGAAGCCACAAATATGGTCCAATCTTCATGAAACTTGGTCAGAATGTTTGTTAGGTCATGAGGATGGAGTCTATTGAAAATGGGAAGGATCCATGCCATAGCATGGAAAAAGGCGCCTTAATGACAATTTTGTCAACAATATCTTTAAACGACATCTCCTCCTTAACTTATGGGTCAAAATCAACCAAACTTGGCAGAAATATTCTTTGGGTGGTCCCTTATGAAAATTGCTCAAATGGAAAGGATCCGTGTCATATCACGGGAAAAGGGGCCTTTATTATAAATTTCTTGTTTTCACTCTAGAAGCCACAAATATGGTCCAATCTTCATGAAACTTGGTCAGAATGTTTGTTAGGTCATGAGGATGGAGTCTATTGAAAATTGGAAGAATCCATGCCATATCATGGAAAAAGCCGCCTTAATGACAATTTTGCCAACAATATCTTAAAACGACATCTCCTCCTAAACTTATGGGTTAAAATCAACCAAACTTGGCAGAAATATTCATTGGGTGGTCCCTTATGAAAATTGCTCAAATGGAAAGGATCCGCAAATATGGTCCAATTTTCATGAAACTTAGTCAGAATGTTTGTTAGGTCATGAGGATAAAGTCTATTGAAAATGGGAAGGATCGGTGCCATATCACAGGAAAAGGCATCTTAATGACAATTTTTTTGTTTACTCTCTAGAAGCCACAAATATGGTCCAATCATCATGAAACTTTGTCAGAATGTTTGTTATGTCATGAGGATGAACTCATTTGAAAATGGGAAGTATACATGCCATATCTAGGGAAAAGGGGCCTTAATGACAATTTTCTCTTAAGAGCTCCAAACACCACAAATATAGTCCAATCTTCATGAAACTTGATCAAAATGTTTGCCAGGTCACAAGAATGAACTCTGTTGAAAATGGGAAGGGTCATGCCATATCATAGGAAATGGAGTCTTAATGAAAATTTCACTTGAAATATCAGGTGAGCGATTTAGGGCCCTCAGGGTCCTCTTGTCTCATATTGTAGGCAAGTATATTGAGGTAGAGTATTGTAGTTGTTTTGTTAAACTCGTGCATACTAAAATAAATAGTATATGTTATTAATCTTGTTCAGAATATTGCATTTTGGAGGTAAAACCACGTGTTTTGATATTCCTGGCTCAAGATTGCTCTGAGAAGAAATCATTTTTAACAAAAACGAACGAGCGTTTTTACAGTTCTTGAGAATGTTAACATGGCAAAATGTATAACTGGTCGATAGCATTCGACTTTTTAATGATTAATGAATAAAATCTGATATAAATGTGGAAGTTCCGACACTGATCCGATTTTTCAGTCCAAAAATGAAATGTTTACATCTACATAATCGGAGACGCACGTGGTGTGGAAGTTCCACACATGATTTTGAAAGCGGAGCCAGTGGCTCCGATTACGGACATCACCCCCTGTGTCTATGTTCAATTTCAATGTATTTTCAGCCAGAATGTTGAGTGGTGTGTTCAGATCCCATGGCCAGCTTGTAGCCTCCCACCCTCTAGAAGTGGTGGTCTCCATGATAACAGTTATTATGAGTCTGGTTTCCATGGGAACCAATGTTCATTACCACAACGACAAAGTGTGTGGATGGAACTATCAATGCGCAAAGGAGCAGGTAACTTTAATTTTGAGCATGATGCACTCACAAAGGGCTTGTGATCGCTTTTTACCTCACCCAAGCTAAAAGTGCTCAAGTTGAGTTGTTTTGGTCATGTGTTGTCAAGTGCCGCCATCATAGCGCAGTTGGTAGTGCGCCAGACTGTCAATCTAGAGGTCCGGTGTTCGATCCCCTACGGCGGCACTCATTCATTTCGAATATTTGTCTCTCACCAATTGGTTGATAATCGTAGACCTATGTGAGTTAGCAGCTTGAGGCTAGGAAAGGATGTGGTGGTTGTACTGGTGTGAGAAATACCAGGAATCCATTGTTAGATGCTCCAGTCACCGCGATACAACTGAAAAAATGTTTAAAGCAAAGTTAAACTCCATTCAATCAACCTATGTGTTGTACATCTTGTCATCAACATTTACTGTGTAGACACTCTTGAGTCTATGTTTTTTGCTCATCCAACCCAAAGTTTGGTAAGATTGATTGTCTAGATGAAATTTTGCACATGATCTAAATTTGGGCAAAAACTGGGTCGTGACATCAAATCTGAGAAAAAGACTTTTGGATGCTCAAGAGGCAATATTTTCTGCTCAATCAACCATCAGCCAGAAAAATGGTCAAAATCATTGTCTTGATGAGATCTAAGATAGTTGGATAAGTCGAGTGAATTATGGCTAATATATAGATGGCTGTCTTGTCAAGCGATTTACGTGAATTTCATAATTTCTCAGAACGTATTCAATAGTGAAAAAAAATCAAAAGCAGGAATAATTTCGGCTGAGAATAGAATGTGCAAAAACATCTCAATTTGCTGAATCTAATGAGAAATTAAGAATGTTGGGTGAGAAAATTTAATAAATGAATTGCTCAGCATGAAACAGTCATAACTGCCTATATGATTATAGACAGTTACAACTGTTTAGTGCTGAGCAAACAATATCCTTCACTGAATTGCATTTTGCTTTGAGATTTTTGTCTCATTATGCTAATTTCAATAAGATTTCTGGCAGAAAAATGAGAGAATCTCTGAAAATCTCCCTGAAAAGTGGAAAAAAAACTCTACCGGTTGGAGACTAATTCTGGATGTGTAACAGTTCTCGCTAGCCTGGCTCCCAGGCTGTCAGTTAGTTTTAAAATTAATAAGGTAGACCACTCATGTGTAACTATTTTATTTCAATTTACCTCCCATATTCTCAAAAACTGACTGATCGGCCAGTCAGAGAATATAAGCTGATAAGAAATTTTCTTTCTCTTGTTGAATTTTGCTTATTTGTTCACAATACTTCAGATCAGTGGGACGGGAGCCAGTCTACAGTTCTCGCCAACTGACCATTTTCACAGTAAAGAATGCAATATTCATTTACAACAAATCATTTTCTAAATAGAAAAAGTTGTTGTCTACATAACTTGTAATTTAGAAGGGTTTCCTTTCCTTCTTTACTGTGAACCGGGGTTGGCAAGAACTGGTGTCTAACCAGTAGTCATAAAGTACAATCACTTCTTTAACCCTTTTAACCCTTTGCTGTTTAATCCCTGCTTTTTACGTGCCTGTGATTTTATGATTGAGAAAACATTGTGAAAAAAGAAGAAATTGCTTCTGACAAGCAATTTCTTCTATTTCAACACTATTTTCTACCATACTGAATGGTTATTTTTCAAATTAAAACCACTTTAAAGTTTCGTCTGCAAAACCTTTGAATTTGGACAGGTCTAAAATTTTGTAAAACAGGAAAGGGTTAAAAAGGGTTAAAGAAACTTATGTATTTTATGACTAATCAGTTAAATATAGATCATTTTATTCTAATGAAAATCCCCTTTTTGATACTGATGACACGCAGGAAGCCTGAGGCAGGACATGGTTAAGTGTTCTTTACTGCATGTAATGGATTAATCATTGTTCAAAACAAACATTTAACACCCCCACATTGATAGATCAAGGTGACTTTAGGTGATATTGTTTTAAATACCAGTCAGGCCAAGGGCTAGCTTTTTTAAATTCAGGACCCCTTGACTATGAAATCCCTTGGGGTCAAAACTGATGTTGAAGGAGTCAAAACAACAGTTTTATTATCCCTCGCTGTTTAGAGCTAAGGGGATATGATAATAGTCTCGGTCCTTCATTCCAATCCATACTTCCATCATTGGTTCACTAAACATGTCCACAGCATGTCTCGTAAAGTATAAAAGCTATCAATTTGAAACTCTTTATAGGTGGATATATCTGATGGAGGAGAACTGCAGTGCACAAGAACTACAACTCTTGCTTGCATAATTTTGGAGTAAATGCCCGTTGTTACTTTAAATACTAAGATTTTGTTTGGAGCATGTCGCCTAATGTATAAAAGCTATCAACTTGAAACTTGGGTGGATAAAATGAAATCAACTTGGGTGGATGAAATGAAATCAACTTGGGTGGATGAAATGAAATCAACAAATTCTCTCTTCATCTCTTAAACAAATAACACTACTCATATTTGGCATGAAGGCTTCAATACACATCATTGAATGTCAAGGTCAAGGTCATCTGACAATGTAAAGCAGGGTTCAAGTTTGACTTAAACCAGGGTTTTGACCCCCCAATGATTCCATTTTGACCCTCAAAAATTTCCTGTTTGGGGTAATTTTGGCCTACTGAATTGCCATCAACGTAACCTATGCAAGATTACAGAAATCATCAATTTTCTTCATTTTATTATAAAGGATCTACTGTAAATGAGTCAACATAAACAATAAAGTGTCACAGGAGTGAAAACAAAGCTTTTCTTGTTTACAAATGAAAGATATATAGATCTGTCTTACATCAAAAACAAATAATTAATAAATGAGCCTGTGCGAGGCATTTCCAACTATTTCACATGGTCGCAAAACAAAGCCCCTGGCCAGCCTGTGCATCCGCACAAGCTGACCAGAGTCTTTACTTTGCGCTTTGTAGATAGACAAGGTCTCAAAGTACCTTTAAGGTACTTCGAAAATTCTCTTATTAAACTATAGATGGGATTGTAAAGGCAACTTAATGTTGTCCTTTCACAGGCATGTCAAATTGTTGTAAATGTCACACACAGGCTCATATATTTTCTTTTTTTAGGGTTAAATGTGATCATTAGCTCCACTGGCTGAAAGCCACTGGGGCTATTGTCATGGCGTTGTGTCCGTCGTGCGTCCGTCCGTCAATGCTCTTATTAAACTATAGATGGGATTGTAAAGGCAACTTAATGTTGTCCTTTCACAGGCATGTCAAATTGTTGTAAATGTCACACACAGGCTCATATATTTTCTTTTTTTAGGGTTAAATGTGATCATAAGCTCCACTGGCTGAAAGCCACTGGGGCTATTGTCATGGCGTTGTGTCCGTCGTGCGTCCGTCCGTCCATGCGTGCGTGCGTGCGGTCGTAGACTTTTCTTTAAAAATCTTCTCCTCAGAAACCACTGGATGGATTTCAACCAACTTTCACATGATGATCCTTGGGTGACCCTCTTTCAAAGTTGTTAAAAAAATTTTGATCCAATAAAAAACATGGATTTAATGGGCGTGGCTAATTTCCAAATATGGTAAAAAGTGACTTTTCTCAGATTCTTATTGATAGATACCAATAAAATTTTACCAGAATGATCCTTGGGTGACCCTTTGTCAGTCTACCAAAAATTATTGTGATTGGATGAAAAATATGCATTTAATGGGCGGAGGTCATTTCTCTATATGTTATATAGTGGAACCTTTCAAAATCATTTTCTCAGAAAATATTTGATGGATATAAACCAAATTTTACATGAATTATCCTTGGGTGACCCTTTATCAGTCTACCAAAAAATATTGTGATCGGATGAAAAATATGCATTTTATGGGCGGAGGTCATTTCTCTATATGTTATATAGTGAAAACTTTGAAAATCATTTTCTCAGAATATAATTGATGGATATAAACCAAATTTCACTGAAATGATCCTTGGGTGACCCTTTATCTGTCTTCCAAAAGTTATTGTGATCGGATGAAAAATATGCATTTTATGGGCTGAGGTCATTTCTCTATATGTCATATAGTGGAAACTTTGAAAATCATTTTCTCAGAATGTAATTGATGGATATCAATCAAATTTCACTGGAATGATTCTTGAGTGAAGTTTTATCAAGTTGCCAAAAATTATTGTGATCAGATGAAAAATATGTATTTCATAGGCGGAGGTCATTTCTCTATATGTTATATAGTGGCATTTTTGAAAATCATTTCAACATCAGTAGAACCCAAAATATCTTAAAATCTAGTGAAACCTTAGATTTGCTATTTCAGGAATTTCAAGCCTGTGGAGCGACTCAAGCCATTCATGGCTTTCTAGTTTAAGGACAAGTTCTTAAAAAGGCACACAAGTTTGCTTGTGACAATTCATGGTTTTACACTTACTTCTGTGTGTAAGGACTCCAGTGGACTCCCAATTAATGAAATCATTGATTGATTCCAAGCTTAAAGTAAGGAGTCCAAATTTTTAAACTAGGGGAAATATTGTGGAAAAGAAGGAATTGCTTGCAGCAAACAACTTCTTTTCTTCCACAATATTACCTCCAAAAATAAGAAACCTTTTTTTGATTAGAGACTTCTCATTTATGATGAAGGAGTCCATTTGACTCCTGAATTGCAAAATGAGGGAGTCCAGCCTTTGAGTTTGGAGTATTGGACTCCAAGACTCCACTTAGTTTCAAATACTGTAATTAGGCAATTTTATGATGATATGGTTTTATAAATGGGCCCATCTCAGATAAAGTAAAAAAGAGTTACATAAACACAAGCAAGGTGTATTCTTTTGGAGATTTCAATGGTTTTGAGATTAAATTAACACATGGTAATAAAATACTGGACAGTATCCAAGAAATTATAATATTATATGTATCTCTTTACAGAAACAAAGTAGAACAGATGTTATTTGGTTATCACTGGTCAGATGTCTTGCCTTGGTGTATGTCTACATGCAGTTTAGGTCACTGCGGAAACATAAATCAAAGCATTTACTGGGTATGAAAATTTTTCAGCTTGGCTATGTTTTGGAGAAAACCTGTAGTAAAGCTATTTCATTGGCTTTGTAGTTGTCATTATCATGCTTAAACTTTTTTGTGTTATCTCTGGTATTACTATAGGCATTAATTTGAAACTTGGCACACATGTTCATTATCAAAAGATATATTTTCCACCTTTAATATCAAGGTCGGGTAACTCTAGATGCATTTTGTGGAAAGAATGCTCTATTTTGGACTTAAGATTTTTTTTATCCACCATTCAGCACCCAAAAGCCAAGGATAGGCATAAGGTACCCGTTTGCTGTGCTCTTGTTAACCCTTTCCTGTTTTACAAAATTTTGGACCTGTCCAAATTCAAAGGTTTTGCAGACGAAAATTAAAAGTGGATAAAATTTG
This sequence comes from Fragum whitleyi, assembly GCA_948146395.1. NCBI lineage: Eukaryota > Metazoa > Mollusca > Bivalvia > Cardiida > Cardiidae > Fragum > Fragum whitleyi. Next base: position 79,816,114 of record OX411543.1, read on the forward strand.
AAAAATAACCATTCAGAAGGGTAGAAAATAGTGTGGAAAAAGAAGAAATTGCTTGTCAGAAGCAATTTCTTCTTTTTTCACAATGTTTTCTCAATCATAAAATCACAGGCACGTAAAAAGCAGGGATTAAACAGCAAAGGGTTAAGTCCTCCTCTTCATTCATTAGTTCTAGATAATACTAATTAAAAATTTGGATGATAAAAATTGTCACTATTCAACATTATGCACCTCAAAAACCAGTTTACGATGAAATTTGCTAAAACATTTAGTCACTAACAAAATCTCATTACATGTCCTATATTTAACAATGTTTTTCTTCAATCCCCATGGTATTGTTATCTTCATAGTTTTGTGTATAAAACCCTTTGTTGGTTCCACAAAGATAGATCCAGGTCATATTGTTTTACCACTGTCTGATAACTTATTCTTCAAAGATAATGTTTTTATATTACTTCGAAAGTATTTGAAAAAGAGTTCATATTAAGCATGAAGGTACATTTCATTGATGTGCATCATTTAATTTCAAGGTCAATGGCATCAGTCAAGGTCAGTCATTTATCAAGGTCAAACTTGGAAATAAATGCTGTTTTGGGGCATATCATAATACAAACTCGTCATGTTGTTTTCTCTTTACAGGCATTTCCGGAGTCTTCACAATTTTCTCAAGTTTTATATTTTGTATAGCGTTTGTCAAGTTGTGGGGAAACACTTTAGCTGGAATCCAGTGAGTAATTTACATTAAAAATTTATTGACCTCTGTCATGACACATGTGTAATCAAGGAGTCAAAACTCAAAGTATGGAGTCCTAATTTTCATTATGGGAGAACATATTGGTAAAGAAGAAATTGCTTGTTCTACGCATTTTTTTCTTTTCAATGTATTTCCAAAGAAGATCTTTTTATTCGAAATACTTTGGGATGGAAGCAAATGCTTTCTACAACAACTTTTGTAGCGAAAAGATCTACAATTTTGGCAAATCTAAGTAAGGAGACTGCTCCATGTGTTGGTTTTCAAAATATTCTAAAATGACTCTTGGAGACCCTAGGACTCCTTACTTGCAAATGGGAGAAGTCCCAACTGGTAAACAAGGAGTCTTGGACTCCCGGTTCCCCCTTAGTGTCGAACCCTGCTAAAATATTCAAAAACATAATTTATCTGCAAAATATACAAAAATGGATGTGAAACAAAGAGCAAAGCGGTGGTAGGCAAACTAAACATTGTAACTGCAGCTTTTTCAAGCTGTAGTTACAATGTTTAACCCTTTGCTGTTTAATCCCTGCTTTTTACGTGCCTGTGATTTTATGATTAAGAAAACATTGTGAAAAAAGAAGAAATTGCTTCTGACAAGCAATTTCTTCTTTTTCCACACTATTCTCTACCCTACTGAATGTTTTTTTTTAAAATCAAATCCACTTATAATTTTCGTTTGCAAAACCTTTGAATTTGGACAGGTCCAAAATTTTGTAAAACAGGAAAGGGTTAAGTCACTTGTCCACTAAAATGATTGAAATGAAAAGGCTGAAAATGTTGGAGCTCAAACATCATCTCATTTAAATAAGTGTTTTGATTGGTCAATCGACTGCTTCATTGACAGCAACAATATGTTAATTGTCATGGCACTGACAACGTTCAATGGTCCCATAGCTACAGATAGAGGTTTTTTTGGGGAGGATGTAACAATTTCAATTCAATAGCCACAATATAAGGTTACATTTAGAAATAAAGATTTTAGACTGGCCTTACCCCCTCTTATCTGTACCTCTACAAACATTTATCAAATACCTAGTAATCGTTCCTAAATGTCATTTATAATACCTTCCAGTCAACACACTCTTTGACTTAATTTCCATTGAGTCATTTATGGTTAAGCTCAATTGTCAATTTGCTGTGTATGTTGTGTGTCCTTTTAATAAATACCTTACAAAAGTTACAAAATTTCATCTTTTAACATCTTGTAGACCTTGGTGGTCTACTTCCCACTGCTGCAGAATTTGGAAGAAGAAGGTTCAAATCACTGCCTCTCTTTCATTGACCTGAAAACATCTGGATTTGTTGTTCAAGAGAAATCCTTTAAGCTTGAGCTTTTGCCGCAAATTAGCTGTAATTGAAATGAATTAAGATTATCGAAACTTCTTTAATGCTTTTCGGTGGTTTATCGAGAAATAACGGTAGATTATCACTTAATAATCTCACCGCAAAAGCAGTGAAATTACCAAAAACTTATACCCTGCTTTTGTGCATTTAATCCTTTCTGACGTCATCTATGCGGGGCGAAATAAGTGACGTCTCAATGAACGTTGCATAGCAATCACGTGTCCTTGAAATTTCCCATTTTGTCTCATTTTTGCAATAAAGAAATAGAATAATCGTTTGTTTTTCGAGTAAGATCGATTAATATTTCATTTCGTGAACAACAAAAACTATATTTTCACTCGTGGCTCCACCACTCGTGGAAAATATAGCTTTTGTTGTTCACTCAATGAAATTTAAATCGATTTTACACTGAAACAAACGATTATCCTCTATATCTTCCTCTGTGAAAGTATCTACAGAATGTAAACAAATTTTGCTCAAATAATCCAACAAATGATCCTTATTACTCTTTGATTTCTTCTTAATTTTCTGAGATGAACATGAGTGCTAGTGGTTCTCAAGTAAAGCTTCATAGTAATAAAAAGAAATGGAAATGTTTGTTAAATAAGTGTAATCTATGGACTGGTGAATTTCTTAATTAAATCTTCACAAATATACTAGAAGCTGCAACAAGTATCAAAGTAATATATAAATTCACTGTCCATTTTACAAGAAAAAAATCCTTAAAATTTCTAAATGGTTGTCCCCTGGAAAAGAGAAATGTTGAAATGGGTATGACTTTTTTTTCGCAAATGACGTCATTTCCATTTAGATTGCTAACATAAGATAACAATGTTACAATTTTGTCATTGGTTTCATCATTGCAGAGTAAAAGTGTTGTTAGAGTATAGTCATTGTGTAGACACTTGTGTCATTTTAGGATTATGACATGAAAATGTCTTCCTAATCATTCAAAAATCAAGCAGATTTCAAAAATTTCTCATGGGTTTACTACCGTAAGAGTCTTAATCTGAACAACATTTTGTCTTTTGTTCCAGTGAGGCACTTCCATTCTTTCTACTCTTAATTGACCTATCAAAAGCCAGTGCCTTGGCTGTGTTTGCTTTGAGTTCATCGACACCGAAAGAGATCCGAGAGAACATTGGTAAAGGGATGGAACTGCTGGGTCCAGCCATCACATTGGATGCGATTGTGGAAATACTGGCTATTGGAGTAGGGACCCTATCAGGTAAATTAACAGATCGCTGCAGTCAATCAAAAAATTCATTGACCTATCAAACCACTGATTTGAAATGAGATAACTGTGGAACTCTCACATCTTGTTCAAATTATTATCATGGAAGGGCAACCTGAAAAAGAGGAGTTACAATGTTAAGGTTGTAACTCCTCTTTTTCAGGTGCCCTTCCATGAAATTGATATTGGGATCAGCCTGATACTTGTAGCCCACTGTCTGAGAGTTACTCTTATAATAAAGGGCAACAATACCAGCTGGGGGGTCAGAAATAACTTTGCCCTGAAGAATGTAACATATTGTGCTTAACACTCATTTGAAAAAGCATGAAAATTGATAAGAAGTGCACACTACATTGTTTCTTTCCCTTACAGGCTTTCCCCAGGTAGAAACTCTCATTTGAAAAAGCATTGAAAAATGAAAATTTATTTGTGGTACATACATACTACATTGTTTCTTTCCCTTAGAGGCATTATCCAGGTAGAAACTCTCATTTGAAAAAGCACGAAAATGAAATTTGATTAGTGGTACATACCTCATTGTTTCTTTCCCTTACAGGTGTCCCCCAGGTAGAAACTATGTGTTCATTTGGCTGTCTGTCTGTAGCTGCAAACTATGTGGCATTTATGGCATTTTACCCAGCTTGCCTAGCCCTAGTATTAGAGGTATGATGGTGCTTCTGTATCTAATAAAATTTTCACAACAATGCATGTACATGAATGGGGAGTTATTGTTATAAAGAAACAGTTTAATTTAAGTTCTATTCATCAAGATGTTTGCATTTTGATTGGCTATAAAATTGGATTCATTTTTCTATGAAAACAATGTTGATTAAATAGCTATTTAGTGTAATGTTGTCTGACACATCATGGTAATTTCTTTACTTTTAGTTTGATGATCTGAACTTATAAGATATTAAAAGAACAGTCCTTTGAACCCATGGAGGTATGAAATTTACAACCTAACCACATGTATGTACGAATATGCTTTGTGTATTCATACATTGAGATTACTATTTTAGTTTCATACCTCCGGCTCCTGTTATTAAGAAATACTCACTTCTGCTCTTAAATGCTCAATGAAAAGAAATATATTTTAGATACATTCAAATCAAGCATTAATGCATTCAAGAGAGTTTTTTTGTACTGTTTAAAATATAGACTTATTTGAAGCAGTTCATGATTTGTAGCATTATAAATGATACATCTGACATTGGATATCACAAAGATAGTTTGTTGTTTTGAAGTTGTCAGCGATGTTAAGAACATAATACTGTGTATTATAATCAAAGTTGTTGTTGATGTCTTGTTGACTCATATTTTCATGTATTGTAGTTAACAATGCAGAGAGAAATCACCAGTAATGTAGGGCATTATAAAGAAATGGCAAAGGATATTATAGCTGAACATGAGAGAAAACCCAATCCTGTTACTCAAAGAGTAAAAATTATTATGGTAAATATAACCCTTACCTTTCTGTATTTGCTCTACAGAGGTCATTTATAGAGCGATTCGGATATCAAACTTCAAACTTATGACCATAGGCATGGTGATGGTACACGATTGTTGAAAGTGGCGTAGAATTACAGGTCATACCAGTTAACAAATAAATTGAAATACTTTCATTTATATTGAGAGAGGATATTGTATGAGTTGTCATGAAATTCCAAATTTATTGAATGAGTCATCTACGAGGGGTGTCCAGAAGTCTGTGGACTTCCTTTTTATCTCGAAAACTGTTTAATGGAAGTCATTGGCATTAGCATATGATGAATGTTTAACAGTAAGGAATTAATGTATAACATTTTTATCCAATTAATTCACATAACATGTTCAACAGTTGTTGCCTTAGAAACATACACAGACTAATTGGTTGATGAAGATAGAAGATAACCTTTGATATACTCCATTAACAAACAAAATATTTTCAGCTGGGGATATCAATTCAACGAATTTGCTTGGGTTTTTTTACAGTCTGTAAGTTTAGCCATAGTTCATATCCACAAGAGATTTATTGCTCCACAACTATCCAATGTTCAATCTGAGCTGGCTGGATATTCAGACACATATCAAGAACCAGAAATGTCTTTTATAATGTTCTACTTATATAGGTAGGTCACTTTGTCTTTACTGTCCCCATTATAGCACAATAGGTATAATATGAGCCTTACGTTCAAGATGATAAAATGTGAAAAAATTTTGCAAACTATACCCTGCTTTGCAATGTGCAAAGCTGGCTATAATTTGCAAACAGTTTGCACCATTTTCAACGTTTTTTCATTGGAAAGCCGGCTGACTGAGCTGGCTGGATAGTCAGATAAATATCAAGAACCAGAAATGTCTTTTATACAGTTCTACTTATATAGGTAGGTCACTTTGTCTTTACTGTCACCATCATAGCACAGTAGGGTATCAGCCCTATGTTCAGGATAATAAAAAGTGCAAACTGTTCGCAAACTATACCCTGCTTTGCAATGTGCAAAGCTGGGTATAATTCGCAAACAGTCTGCACCATTTTCAACATTTTTTCATTGGAAAGCCGATTGACTTAGCTGACTGGATATTCAGACACATATCAAGAGCCAGAAATGTCTTTTATACAGTTCTACTTATATAGGTAGGTCTTTTTGTATTTACTTGCACCATCATTCAGTGCTCTCAATAAGTGGACGTCGACGTAACATACGTCCAGAATTCCAAAAATTACGTCCGGAAAATCAAGCCCAGGCGTAAAAAAACGTCCGAGATTTGAGGAAAACGTCCTGTAATTTGACCCCGGACATTTTACAAAATTACCTAATTAAGGATTTAACGTAAGTCTACATGTGCAAAAAATCGATAATCAGCACGAGCATACTCATTAAAACTGACCAAAACAAGCCATGTGTAACGTGCGGGGTATTAGATTGTCGCTATAACAACCAGTCTTTGATTAGGCAATCTTGTCGGGTTAGCGACGCGTCATTACCCCTTCTGTCATAACCTTTCTTCGTCGGATACAGATCGTGAGGGTCCTTTGATAGGGTTATTGAATCAAACAAAATTCATGTCAGGGGCATATTCGTTATATTAAACGAAGTTCATGCAGCTCAGACTGATAAAATTTCGAAATATCGCTTCCTAAAAGTCTTAGAATAGATCTACAGGTAATTTATCCGAAGTGAAATAGACACTACCCGAAAACATTTACAAAAGGTCATTCGTTTAAATACGTTTAGAATCAGCATCTTCCGAGAACATGGGGAAATCCCAATGACGTCATTTAAGTTGTCTGCAACATGTCTGACGAGAGATTTGAAATGACGAATTTTCTATTTGGATTATTCTGCGTAAATTTAAATAGGTTTAGAACTTTTATTGGCACACTACCTAGAACGTTCGCCATTTTTGGGACGACTGGCAGAGGAAAAATAAAGCTGCATTAATTTCCGTAATATCGCCGGATACCAAAACATCGTAACTAAAATTTGACTTTTGAGTAAGCCGCATTTCCTAGGCCCATCGCGCAAGATAAATCTAAGAACCGATTCCATATAGAAACTCCACATTTTCTCATATTAGTTTACAAAATTTATTCAATGAAAATAATAAAAGCTGATTGTGAAACCAAAGTTCGTACCTACAGCTTTAAGTCAAAGCTACAAGTTTTAAGGCTTTGAAGTTGTTTATCCTTAGAGAACCAACTAGAATCATGGACTTTAAGCAAAAATTTAACTTATATTTAATATGGAAACGGTATTTACAATGTGTGCAAAAAATGATGGTGGGTGGGTGGGGTAAAGGGGGGGGGGGGGAGGGTAAAAATTCCTTACTTTGAAAAAAAATTCCTGAAATTCCAACATGGAATTACAAAAATTCCTGATTTTGGCCCTTATTGAGAGCACTGATCATTTTTGGCACAGTTGGTAGGGTATTAGCCCAGCGTTCAGGATAATAAAACTGTGCAAGCTGTTTGCAAACTATACCCTACTTTGCAATGTGCAAAGCTGGGTATAATTTGCAAACAGTTTGCACTGTTTTGTGGTCCTGAATGTAGGGCAAACTCTTAAACATCAATTCTTGGATGTCATTGGTTAGATTCAAGGCAGCAGCCAAAGCCTGTCCAACAGTTATCAATTGGGGGGGGGGCTATTCGGTATTCGTAGACCTATGTTGGACAGCAGTTGGATGCTTGGAAGGGATGTAATGGTAGGACTTGTGGGAGAAATACCAGGCATCCATTATTAGGTACTATAACCTCTGTGATATGATAAAAAAATTTTTGAAAGGGCTCATTTAAACAAATTAATATTTTGTCCTTTCTAGTAGAGCTACAGTTTAAGGGAAGCAATTTAGATGGTAGTTAAAATATTGCAGCAATTCTTTCCTAAACCCTTCACATGGATTGAGGAGTGTGTGATTGGTCATGAAACTTCATTACATTTTCATTCCTGGTGGACAAAAAGAAGGATATTATCTCCCTTAAAATTCATTATAAACTCATCCTTCACACTCATTAATTTTCATTCTCCAAATGATTCCAAAAAATATTTACCTAGTCAATTTCATCATATGCATAATTGTAAACTGCAAGGGAAATTTTCTTTCAGATTGTTTGCTGTCCACATTGACTATGGTCTCACCCTTATTCTGGGAGTGTTCCTGTTAGTGAAATACACATTTGTAGATCGCCACGCAGATGACATCGAGTTCAAGCATACACTGCAATTACAGAAGTCAATGAATAGTTCATCTGTAGGTAGCCAAACTGAGCCAGTAGGGATATGCTCTAGGACAGAATTGAGAGGTTTGTTATTATAAGGTTTATTCACGTTTTTTATGATGAAAACATTTTCAGAGACCCGAAAAATATTTTAACACCCAAGTGAGAAGCAAGATGGTGTTAAAGCATTTAAGATAAATGCAATACATACCTAGTGTATTGTATGAAAAAATTTCTAACTCAGTTGTGGAAATTGATAATTGTCTCTGCAGAGCCTCAACAATAATCAAAGTTTCAAATAAGTATTATTTTTTCATACAAAACACAAATTATGAATTATCTATTTACTCAATTGTTTAGACAAAAACTTAAGCCAGTCTGGTTGAAACGTCAAAAATTTGGCAATTTGTTTGAAATAAACTTGAATTTAGGTAATTTGGGTAAGGGTAAAGAGAGAGAATTAAATGAGCCTGTGCATGACATTTCCAACAATTTAAAATATGCATGAGGTGCAAACATTGAGCAGTGTACACATCTACATGCTGTAAACATAGAGTAACCTGATGGTCTACTGATACTATGAGAATTTTCTATGTTCAAAACACATAGTAAAGACTCTGGCTAGGCTGTGCTGATGCACAGGCTGGTCAGAGTCTTTGCTTTGCGCATGTTTGAAATTGTTGGAATCCCATGCACAGGCTCAAATAGTATTTTCATTGACAGAACAAGATGAGGATGTCAGGACCTCATTCTCGATTGGGGATGATGACTCAGATTATGGGTGTGACACCGTGTCCGTGGAGACTAGACATGCCCAAACTGACAGGGTGATGGGATTATCTCCCCTGAAGAGATTAGCCAGTCGGACTGAACCTAGAGCCCTAGAACAGTGTGTTGAACTTCTAAAATCTGAGGTAGATAAATACATCCAATAATTAACAGATACCTATTGAACTCAGACATTTTTTAGCTTGGCTGTTTTTGAAGAAAACTTGAGTTGTTGCTATAGCCTTGGTGTCGTTGTCTTTATTGTTGTCATGCGAAAACTTAGGACATTTTGGGATATCTCTGGTATTTTTGGAAGGCATTCGCTTGAAACTTAGCTCATAATGTTCACTATAAAAAAAGCAACTTATACTTTTCTAGATAAGGGGATTACTCTAGATACGTTATGTGCAAATTATGCCCCTTTTCCGACTTAAAGTTTTATCCAGCACCTAATAGTCAAGTGTAGGAACTGGTAGGCAGTGCTCTTGTTTACCACTTTGTTTCAATCATTTTAGTGGACGAGCAATGAAACATTGTAACTAAAGCTTAAAGAAGCTGCAGTGACAACTTTTAGGTTGACCTCCAATGATTTTCTCTTTATTTCATGTTGATTACAGTAGTTCTCCTAATAAACACTCCCTAGACCTTTACATAACTTGGTCAGGGAGCTTTTATTTAGTATGCATTTTCTGATTTAAAAAATTATTAAAATTGATGTCTTTTAGACCCTTTCCCTTTAATTTAAGGTGAATTTCCTCTAAACAATCATATCAATGATTGTTTAGATGAAATTCACCTCAAATTAAAGAAGAAGTCTGAAACAGTTCCTAAAATTTAGGCATTTGAGGTGAGTTTTCTAAGTAAAAAATATTGGGGTGCTACTATAAGGGAGGGTGCTATTATTCGAGGAAATACTGTACTATACATTTTGCAGATAAATATTTGAGGGGTATTTCATGACAGAGCTTAAGGGGTGGGGCCAATCAATCAATCAATCACTGGGTCATAAATTTTGTATAAATTTATCTAGCTTGGTCCTCTTTAAAATTAAATATCATCATTTAAAAGAATAAACCTTGCGAGGTAGTATTATTTGTAGAAATATAAGTTGGGCTCCAAATTTGATGCGAGATTCTTTCTAATACACCATTAACTAATTAACAGGGGCCAGATAATTGTAACATTTTTGGCTGTGCTGTTTTAAAGAAAACCTAATGTATTATGATCACCTTGGTGTTGTTGGTGTTGGTGTGACAAACTTTAATCTTTGTCAAATCTCTGTTGTTATTGAAGATTCTTCATGAAAGTTGGCATGTGTGTTTAGCATCCCAAAAGGTACCAAGACTTTCAAGGGGGAAACTCCTGAAGCATTTTTGGTTAGAGTTTTGCCCCTTTTTCAACTATTAAGCACTTGCAGCCGAGTGTTGCACCCATAGGCAGTGCTCTTGTTACAAATTTATTATCAAGATTGTAAAAAAGTTATAAATAGGTGTCCCTTGCTTTCAACATACTTACATTATTTTAACAGTGTTAATCAAGGTTTCCTAATGATTTCATTAGATTTCATTAGGAAACCTTGGTTAACACTGTTGAACTCACGCACAGGTTCAAATATAAGCTAAACTAAAGCTATTGATATTTGTTTGTACAGAATGGGGTTGAAGAAATGACGGATGACGAGATTCAGCAATTGGTCAACAATAAATACATTCCATCATACAAACTAGAGGGCATGCTGGGAGATCTGGAAAGGGGCGTGTCTGTACGCAGACAGATGTTGATGGAGAAATTAACATCACCTGACAGTCTGGACTATTTGCCTTACACAGATTATGACTACTCTTATGTAAGTTAATATCATAGTGAGAGATTAACATAATCATGTACCATTACCAAAAGGTCATTAGTGGCTGTTAACGCAATTCCATTCTTTTGGAACTTGGACATCAATTTGGTCTTTATTTCTTTATCATACAAACAATTAATTTATTTTAATTAGTAATTAATATTTATGATTTTGCTTGTTCAATTCTATCAGCTGTGAATACAAGTAAAGCTTAATTTATTGTAATTCCGATTGAGGGTTTTTTTCTGCATGACTTGGGGTGATCCTATGTATGACATTTCCAATAATTTGTCATGTCCACGAGGTGTACATATCACGCAGACTAGACAGCCACATAGTGCATTGAGCATCTAAAGATACTCTGAGACTTTATCTATCTCCAAAGCGCATTGTAAAGAACCTTGTCAGACTGTGCTGATGCACAGGCTGGCTAGGGTATTTGCTTGGTGCACTTTTGAAATTGATGGAGATGTCACACATAGGCACATATTTTATTTTATCCAGGTGTATAACAGCTGCTGTGAGAATGTGATTGGTTATATACCCCTGCCTGTTGGAGTGGCCGGCCCACTGACCTTGAATGGAGTCAAGGTCATGGTTCCTATGGCAACCACCGAGGGATGTCTAGTAGCCAGTACAAACAGAGGATGTAATGCTCTCACAGTAAGTATATTGTATTGTCAAAGGTGTATGGGTTTGTGGGTCAGTTTGTGTGTGTTCAATTATTATCTAGAGTTTAACTTCTACTTTTATGAATGAATTTAAAACAACTAGGCACAGGTGTATACAAGGGTAATGTCAAGAGTTTGTCTAGCAATTCCAAAGGTCAAGGTCTTTGTTCTTGGTCAAACGATAAATTTGCTTTTTTTCTGGAGCAATATATCCAACATTGATGAATGGTTTTCAAAATAACACAGATGTTCCCCTTTTTAAGTTCTAGTGTCATATTTGTTTTGATGTGCCAAAGATCTAGGTCACAGTTAAATGTCAAAAGATAGAATTGTGCTGGTCCAAAGCATTAATTCTACATTCATGATTGGATTTAAAAAAAAGAAAGACTAGAAAGACATTTGTTGCCCTAGATTAGTGCTTGTTTCATCCTAAGAGTTTGATTGGGTAGATAACAACATGGGGGGTGTCCTTATCCTTGACATTTCTATTTCAAATATTATAGAATTTTTGCATAAATAACCATCTTATGTTTGTTATTTACAGCAATCTGGTGGTGTTCACACAACTGTGATTGGAGATGGAATGTCAAGAGGTCCTGTTGTCAGATTTCCCTCTGCCATGAGAGCCAGGTAACAACTTCCTTAAACAAAGCTGAACAACGATGGCACACTTCCTTTCCAAAATTTGTTGATGGGTTGATACAAGTAGACTTATGTGGGATGAGCAACTGGGGGCTTTGAAAGGATGTTACGGTTGTAATAGAATCAATGGTTAGCTGTCACAGCTGCTGCAATATGACTGAAAATTTGTTAACAGCAGAAATCCCAATCCCAATTCAGTCAATTAATACATAGCTGTATTCAGGTGTATCCCAACCCTTGTCTTGCTGAGACAGGAATATTCCTACTTTGGTAGAAGGTAAAGGCATAGATCAGCCAGCACATATCGAGGGGTCAGTGCAAGTGTTTATATAATGCGTAGACACTCACTACAGTCTTGCGCCAAAATATCAAATAAAAAACAGCCTGATCTTAGTCAGTACCACCTGATTTTTCTTCGAAAATCAGAAAAGTTTAGGGATTGTTATTTTAAATTAAATGCTGACTCACAATCAGTGCCTTCAATGCCATTGGCAGTTTAAAGAAATGTATATAAGGTACTAACAGATATTACTCAAACATGAGTTGAAAATACAATTTTTACACAAAAATATATCAAATCACTTATAAAGAATGTTTTATTAGTCCCCTACCGGTGTTCACACCGGAGGGGACTATAGGTTTGCCCTCCGTCTGTCCATCCGTCTGTCCGTCCGTCCGTCCGTCTGTCCGCTCAAATCTGGATCCCACGATAACTTAATAACTAAGCAAGCGTTTTTGATGAAAGTTGGTATATGACTAGATGGCAATGTGTAGATTATGCACATCATTTTATTTTTGTTTTTCGACTTAAATTGAGGTTGCTATGGTTACAGAAATAGTGAAAATATGGCCAAAAATGGGATCCTTCGATAAGATAATAACTAAGCAATCTAGTTTGATGAGACTTGGTATATGACTATATGGCAATGTGTAGATTATGCACATCATTTTATTTTTGTTTTTAGACTAAAATTGTTGTTGCTATGGTTACGGAAATAGTGAAAATATGGCAAAAAATATTGGATCCTGCGATAAGTTAATAAGTAAGCAAGCTAATTTGATGAGACTTGGTATATGACTAGATGGCAATGTGTAGATTATGCACATCATTTTATCTTTGTTCTTTGACAAAAAGTGCGGTTGCTATGGTAACGGAAATAGTGAAAATATGGCAAAAAATGGATCCTGCAATAACTTAATAACTAAGCAAGCTAACTTGATGAAACCTGTTATAAAATGTAAAAAAATTTATAAGCCATGTTAGTCAGGGTGGTGATGCAGCAGTATTAATCACCTCCAGTGAAAGTTCTCATTTCTTACCAACAAGACTGAAGAAAAACATCTTGGATCAGACAAGGTAACTGTTATTAATACTATTTCTTGCATCTGTCTATTGCTTCCATGAATTGTATAGTGGGCACAGCAGAGACAACAACTCATGTAAGTCTTGTTTAACCCTTTAACAAGACCTGGTTTTGACGTCCCTGATAGAATTGGCGTGGGAAAACATTGAGACAAACAAAGCCGGTAGGGGACTTATGCCCATGTCCAACATGGCTCTTGTTTTTCATCCTTTTTCAGTGAAGTTAAAATGTGGCTGGAAAATCCAGAGAATTTCAGAAAGATCAAAGAGAACTTTGATATGACAAGCAGGTAATTATGTTTTACAAACATTCGAAGAAAAAAAGCTTCCAAGTAGAAGTCCATATTTTTGTGAAGCTTGCTTACCTTGACAAATAGTTTAATTTTAGTTGTGTCCATCAAGATATTTTTGCTTCATGAGGTTAAATTATAAGGTATGAAAAGATTATTTGCTGATTTCATGGAGGTATGAAACTAAGAACCTAATCATACTCGCTTTGCGTATTCATAGAGTGTGATTAGGTTTTTACAGGCCACCGGAGATGACAGTAAATTGATAATATCATCTCTGTCTGTCCATCCGTCCAGATGTCAGAAGGTATGTATATACATACCTCCATATGTTCCAATCTTGACAACGTTCTGCAATGTTACGGAAGTAATGAACTTTAAAAGAGTTAACCAAGGTTTCCTAATGACCTCAGTCACCATTGTGAAAGATAAAGAGTTCCAAAATTTAGCAGAACTATTACAGGTCCACTACTTTAAGAAAAGATCATCTTAAATGAGTCTTAACTAGCAATGTTATTGAGGGAGCCTGTTTGGCTAGTCAATTGATTGCTTGATTGTAAAAATGGATATCTGATGGCTGTTCATGAAAGAAAACTGGCATTAAATTCCCTATTCAATGGCAGCAAATAAAATCCTCTTTTACTAAACAACTTAGTTCAGCCTGTGTTTCCAATATAACAGAATTGACTTAGCAAGTACGTCTGTTTGAGCAGTCATCTTTTGTCATTAAGGAAATAGAGGATATTGAATGAAAGGTCATAGAATACCGAATTTATTAAACGAGTCATCTATAAACAGATAAAAACGAGGCTGCGCCGAGTTCTTATCTGTTTATAGATGACGGGTTAATAAATTCGGTATTTTATGAGCACAAATTTTATATTCTATTTATAATATGACCCGAATATTTGCGAAAAATCGTCAAAATTCTTGAAATTCAAAGTTTCATTTTTCCGCGAAACTTATAACTCCATATTAAACTGACATCACAATATATACTTTATGATGTCATTTTCGCGGTTACGATATAGCATTGCTATTCCCTCTGAGCTCATTTGCATAGTTATTCCACTAGTGTACTAACACCTGTGTAATATCAAAAATATTCAACGGGATTATTTCACTCCCGCAACATAGGTCATATTATAATGGTGTTTACTTCCCACAATAGTGTATCAAGTATACTTACCTTTCAGATTTGCAAGATTGGAGAAGTTACACACAGCCCAGGCTGGTAGATTGTTGTTTATCAGATTTGTTGCTAAAACTGGAGATGCCATGGGGATGAATATGCTGTCAAAGGTGATTGGTCTATCTACATCTCACAAGTCATGAAAAATCTTTCTATTGTTTTCTTGCTTTATAAGTTCCTTGAATGAGAATAAGAATATTGAAAAACCCGTCAAAACAGTATTAGTCATGGAAATGCAGGTTTGCAGCATTTCCTCTATATGCTATGAATAAAACAGCAAGCTAACTGTAGTTTTATTCCCTACAGAATTGATACAAAATAAAAAGTTATGTTATGTCAGAGTATATAATGCTTTATTTTGCTAACAGACAAGAAATACCAACATTAAATTTCAGTATTGTATTGACATTTATGACAGTTTTGCATAGATACCCTGCTTTGCATCCAAGGGCATGTTCAAAGTGGGACACCATTTAAAAAAAAACAACATATTGCTAACATTTTCATCCTAATTGCAGGGCAGATTTAAAGTGAAAGTAGCTGCCATCACTAGGCAGTTGGTAGCGCGAATGACTATCATTCAAAAGGTCCCAAGTTTGATTCCCGACAGGGGCAATCATCCTTTCAGACTATTTGTCTTCCACCAATGGGTTGATATTTGTAGACCTATGTGGGATAGCAGCTGGAGGCTAAGAAAGGATGTTATGGTAGTACTGCTGTGAGAAACACCAGGAATTTGTTGTTAGGTGCCCAACCCACAGTGATATAACTGATGAATTGTTGAAAGCAGTGTAAAACCCCAGTCAAACAATTGAAGTGAAAGTAGCATTTAATTATGGTGGGCAAAGGAGACAGTGCATAACAGCAGCTATCCAAAGAGTGTCCTAAAGAGTGCATTATGTAGACTCTGATCAGTCTGTGCAATTGGATTTGACTTGGTGCATGTGTGCAACTGTTGGAAAGGTCACATATATGCATGTTTTGTCTTTCGATTCTGATCCTGTGTTCGATCCCTGACAGCGGCACTCATTCTTTCCAACTATTTGTCTTCCACCAATGGGCTGATATTCGTAGACCTATGTGGAATAGTAGCTGGAAGCTAGGAAAGGATGTAATGGTGTGAGAAATACCAGGAATCCATTGTTAGGTGCTCCAGTCACTGTTATATAATAGAAAGTTGTTGAAAGCAGCGTAAAAATCCATTCAAACAAACAAGCTTTCAATTGATGAAATACCAATATCATAACTTATCCCTTCCGATGCTTTTCATGAATCATGTCATATTACTCCTGTATACAATACTTTGGCAGAAAGCTTAGACTAACATCAGCCTGCACAGAAGTCTAAACTATCTATCTATTGTGGGAAAAGGTTGAACCAGACAGTGGTCAAAATATCTAGCAATATGTAAGAAATTGAGCCTGTGCTTGACATTTCCAACAATTTCATTTGTGCACAAAGTTAAGACTCCGATCAGTTTGTGTAGTCGCTTGAACCAGACAGTGGTCGAAATATCTAGCAATATGTAAGAAATTGAGCCTGTGCTTGACATTTCCAACAATTTCATTTGTGCGCAAAGTTAAGACTCAGATCAGTCTGTGCAGTCGCTTGAACCAGACAGTGGTCTAAATATCTAGCAAGATGTAAGAAATTGAGCCAGTGCTTGATATTTCCAACAATTTCATTTGTGCGTAAAGTTAAGACTCAGATCAGTCTGTGCTGTCGCTTGAACCCGACAGTGGTCGAAATATCTAGCAAGATGTAAGAAATTGAGCCTGTGCTTGACATTTCCAACATTTTTATTTGTGCGCAAAGTTAAGACTCAGATCAGTCTGTGCAGTCGCTTGAACCAGACAGTGGTCGAAATATCTAGCAATATGTAAGAAATTGAGCCTGTGCTTGACATTTCCAACAATTTCATTTGTGCACAAAGTTAAGACTCAGATCAGTCTGTGCAGTCGCTTGAACCAGACAGTGGTCGAAATATCTAGCAAGATGTAAGAAATTGAGCCAGTGCTTGATATTTCCAACAATTTCATTTGTGCACAAAGTTAAGACTCAGATCAGTCTGTGCAGTCGCTTGAACCCGACAGTGGTTGAAATATCTAGCAATATGTAAGAAATTGAGCCTGTGCTTGACATTTCCAACAATTTCATTTTTGCGCAAAGATAAGACTCAGATCAGTCTGTGCAGTCGCTTTAACCAGACAGTGGTCGAAATATCTAGCAAGATGTAAGAAATTTAGCCTGTGCTTGACTTTTCCAACAATTTCATTTGTGCGCAAAGTTAAGACTCAGATCAGTCTGTGCAGTCGCTTGAACCAGACAGTGGTCGAAATATCTAGCAATATGTAAGAAATTGAGCCTGTGCTTGACATTTCCAACAATTTCATTTGTGCGCAAAGTAAAGACTCAGATCAGTCTGTGCAGTCGCTAGAACCAGACAGTGGTCGAAAATCTAGCAATATGTAAGAAATTGAGCCTGTGCTTGACATTTCCAACAATTTCATTTGTGCGCAAAGTAAAGACTCAGATCAGTCTGTGCAGTGGCTTGAACCAGACAGTGGTTGAAATATCTAGCAATATGTAAGAAATTGAGCCAGTGCTTGATATTTCCAACAATTTCATTTGTGCACAAAGTTAAGACTCAGATCAGTCTGTGCAGTCGCTTGAACCTGACAGTGGTCGAAATATCTAGCAAGATGTAAGAAATTGAGCCTGTGCTTGACATTTCCAACAATTTCATTTGTGCACAAAGATAAGACTCAGATCAGTCTGTGCAGTCGCTTGAACCAGACAGTGGTTGAAATATCTAGCAAGATGTAAGAAATTGAGCCTGTGCTTGACATTTCCAACAATTTCATTTGTGCGCAAAGTTAAGACTCAGATCAGTCTGTGCAGTGGCTTGAACCAGACAGTGGTCAAAATATCTAGCAATATGTAAGAAATTGAGCCTGTGCTTGACATTTCCAACAATTTCATTTGTGCGCAAAGTTAAGACTCAGATCAGTCTGTGCAGTCGCTTGAACCAGACAGTGGTTGAAATATCTAGCAAGATGTAAGAAATTGAGCCTGTGCTTGACATTTCCAACAATTTCATTTGTGCGCAAAGTTAAGACTCAGATCAGTCTGTGCAGTCGCTTGAACCAGACAGTGGTCGAAATATCTAGCAATATGTAAGAAATTGAGCCTGTGCTTGACATTGCCAACAATTTCATTTGTGCGCAAAGTTAAGACTCAGATCAGTCTGTGCATTCGCACAGTCTGATCAGAGTCTTCACTATGCGTTGAATAGATGATTACTGACTAAGGCGCTGTGTTCAACCCATGATAAATTTTCATTCACTATGTAATTGTCCAGACTGCTCAACTTCTGTTCATCATGCAAACATGAAATTTTTGGAAATGTCACCAACTGGCTCATTTGAATTTGAATTTAGCAGGACAAGGGTGAACATCAAAGTCATAATACTGTTTTCAGGGTTCAGAGAGAGGTCTAAATACATTGAAAGAAGTGTTCCCTGACATGGAGATATTGAGCCTCAGTGGAAACTATTGTACAGACAAGAAACCTTCAGCAATCAACTGGTATGTATTCATATTTAAAGTCCAAGCCCAACTAGTGGGGTAGCTTAGTCAGTACTGCATTGGGCTGATAATCCTTAGGTCATGTGTATGAACACTAGCTGGGTAAACTTTCATCCTGCATTTGACAAAAGTCATTGTGACACGAGTCATTTGTCTCTTACCAAATCAAATCAAATCAAATCAAATTATTTTATTCAGGTTATAAGGCCTCCGGCCAATAAACATTTACAAATGAACAATTACAAAACTAGAGTGAGTCTACCAAGTACAGTGTATGATATTTTTAGCTCACCTGAGCACATCGTGGTCAAGGTGAGCTTTTGTGTTCATTGAATGTCCATCGTGCGTCGTCTGTCGTCCGGCGTCAACAATTTAAGTGTTTACACTCTAGAGGCCACAAATATTACACAATCTTTATGAAACTTGGTCTGATTGTTGGCCAGGTCACAAGGATGAACCCTATTGAAAATGGGAAGGATCCATGCCATATCAAGGGAAAAGGGGCCTTTATGCCAATTTTCTTGTTTACACTCTATAGGCCAAAAATATGACCCAATCTTCATGAAACTTGGTCGGATTGTTGGCCAGGTCACAAGGATGAACCCTATTGAAAATGGAAAGGATCCATGACATATCAAGGGAAAAGGGGCCTTAAAGACAATTTTCTTGTTTACACTCTAGAGGCAACAAATATGACCCAATCTTCATGAAACTTGGTCAGATTGTTGGTCAGGTCACAAGGATGAAGCCTATTGAAAAGGGAAAAGATCCAAGCCATATCAAGGGAAAAGGGGCATTTATGCCAATTTTCTTGTTTACACTCTAGAGGCCACAAATATGGCCCAATCTTCATGAAACTTGATCAGAATGTTTGCCAGGTTATCAGGAGGAACCCTATTGAAAATGGAAAGGATCCATGCCATATCAAAGGAAAAGGGGCCTTAAAGATAATTTACTTGTTTACACTCTAGAGGCCAGAAATATTGCCCAATCTTCATGAAACTTGATCAGAATGTTGGCCAGGTCACAAGGATGAAGCCTATTGAAAAGGGGAAAGATCCATGCCATATCAAGGGAAAAGGGGCCTTAATGCCAATTTTCTTGTTTACACTCTAGAGGCCATAAATATGGCCCAATCTTCATGAAACTTGATCAGAATGTTGGCCAGGTCACAAGGATGAAGCCTATGGAAAAGGGGAAAGATCCATGCCATAACAAGGGAAAAGGGGCCTTTATGCCAATTTTCTTGTTTACACTCTAGAGGCCACAAATATGGCCCAATCTTCATGAAACTTGATCAGAATGTTGGCCAGGTTATCAGGAGGAACCCTTTCGAAAACGGAAAGAATCCATGCCATATCACAGGAAAGGGGGCCTTAATGCCAATTTTCTTGTTTACACCCTGGAGGCCACTTATTTGGCCATATCTTCATGAAACTTGGTCAGAATGTTGGTCAGGATACAAGAATGAACCCTATTGAATATGGGAAGGATCCATGCCATATCACGGTAAAAAGGATCTTAATAACAATTATCTTGTTCATACTCGAGAGGCCACAAATATGGTCCAATCTCCAAGGAACTTGATCAGAATGTTGGCCATGTCTCGAGGATCAATCCATTTGAAAAAGGGAAGGATACTTGCAGTATTAAAGGAAAAGGGGCCTGACAATTTATGTTTACACTCTGGTCTCTAGAGGCCACAAATTTGGTTCAATAGTCATGAAACTTGGGCAGAATGAAACTGGTTTAGAAAAGAAACTTATGCAGGGATCATAGGAATAGAATAATGTCCTTCTTTGAATAATCTAATGGTCATTTAATGATCTTTAAAGCATTTAATTTTGCTAAGGGAGGACTCAAGAGACGAAGGTGAGCGATATAGGACCATCATGGTCCTCTTGTTATTGTTATTAACCATAGCAACTATAAATGCGTAAATGCATTTAAATTAACTGAATTTTACTGACAGTTTTAAATACACTTAGTGTTTAATTGTGATAACAAAAAATTATTGCCATTTACAGTGTGGAATATTTCACTTATTTCGGACTATTACTTAAGAGTCCAATGGGTGTATGAAAAGGAGTAGACCTAAGTTGGATGAACATCTGGTGGCTTGGATGAAATGTTGTGGTTGTACTGGTGTATGTAAATACAGTCAAATATCTTTACGTCGAATGTCCATAAGACGAAGTTATCTCTACGTCGAAGTATTTGTCAAGTCCCAATGTATTTACTCTTTAATTCTATGTATTTCAACCTCCATACGTCGTTATCCATTGCTCAAATTTTTTCCGTACGTCGAACCAATTTCAAGGTCCCATCAATATTGTTTGTGTGCATTCACACCTCTTTACGACGAACCCCAACCTTGATTGATGAAAATTGCAATCGAGGTAGTTTTTCACACATTCGACCTGTAAACCACAGTAATTGACACGCGCGATCTCAGTATTGGATATCGATTGTTTACCTAATTGGGTTTGATTGATTGTAACAGATAGAGAATGTGAAAGGTTGAGTGATTTATTGTTTTGAAATCAAAGAGGATCGGCAAAATGCATAGGACCTGCGGCGTTAATTTTGCAATTCTCACTGACAAAGGAAGCATGTAAAGCTAATGCCACGCGGGACTTGATTGGTATAGTACCCGGTAGACACGGGGGTATAGCCACCAACATCGACCAACATGACGTACCCAAGGAAGGACTGGGTAACCAATCCGAGAATGATTTGTTCAGGAAATTATATATGCAGAATTAATTATCAGATATGTTTTTGCTTGAGAAACGCGAAATGTAAACCTCTAACACAAAAGTCATTGTCTCATAGATCTAATAGTACATGTGAGCACATGTAAAATTGTAAATGAATGGCTTGTTTGAACAGTTTTCTGCTTTGTGATTTAAATGTATGCTTTATATGGTGTTTATAAACAAATAAAAATGGAAATAAAAATAAGTATCATCTTTTATATTCGATTTATTCATCACGCTAATCAAATACGTCCGTTATTTCGCCACCAGTTTCGGTCGTACCTAAGTGTGATGATGGCCGCATTTGTCTTCGTCCCGAAGATCACCTTTCATCCGTTAGTCAAACTTTCTATACGTCGAAGTTTTTTGGTGAGTCCCCCGAATTTCGACATATAGACATTCCACTGTAATTGGAAACCATGGGTAGGTGCAACAGCTGCTATGAATTAAATGCAATGATGTTGAAAGTGGCTTTTATCCCCATACAAACAAAATTGATAATTTTTCAGGTCCCCTTGGGGAAGCTTTAAAAATAACCTTTAATTTTATTGAGCTTCTTTTAAACCTTGATTTTGCTTGAAAAATCTTTAAAAAAAACTTAATTTTGTCGGTCCACCACCTTTAAAAATCTAACTTTCAGGATCGAGGGACGTGGAAAATCAGTTGTCAGTGAAGCCATAATTCCAGCTCATGTAGTCAAGAATATTTTAAAGACATCTGTCCCAGCATTGATAGATTTAAATATCAGCAAAAATTTGATTGGTTCAGCCATGGCAGGAAGTATTGGAGGATACAACGCTCACGCTGCCAACATTGTGACTGCCATATTCATTGCTTCTGGCCAGGTAAGATTGCATGAGTATACTTGTAAAATTGTAAATAAGCTATGCATTAAACAGGTGGAGGGAGTATTTGTTGATTTCATGAGGTATGAAAAGTAAACCTAATCACACTATGAATAAGTGAAGCAGATAAATACATCAGAGTGATTAGGTACTTTGTATGCTATTACTAAAAAGCTGTACACTGAAAATTGTTTTCATTGAGGAATGAAATCATTTTGCAGCAAATCAGACTGCACAAATCAAATTGGACACAACAAAAATTAAATTTTTATCTGATACAATTTGTGTTATGGACTATGTATATGAAAAATCCTTTTTATTTAAGTAGTCATAACTTTTTTGCTTTAAAAAAATTCACTTGGAATTTACAAAACTGAGCTTTACCCTTTAGCCAAAATGAGCTGTCTGCAGAGACATGCAGTCTGATGTAAAGCTTCAATGTCTCTGCTTTCTACTTTTAAAATTATTGTTGGGAAATCTTGGACCAGACTGGTCCAAAAAATTGGCAACAAGGATAATATTAAGCAGGATAAGAGCTGAAACAGAGCTACAGATATAGGGGGTATTTGGGTTTTTAAATCAAAGTATTTCAATAATTATTAGAATAATTTTCAAAATAACTACAACAACACGTATATTTCTTATTATTATTTTAAGTACCAACGTTTCGGCATACGCCTTCTTCAGAGTACATAATAATGAAAACAAATAAACAAACGTGACGTCATTAACGTTACGTTAAAATAGGGGAAAATAAATGACGCGTATTGGAGCGTGCGATTTCGTGATAATTGATATTTTCTCGAAAAAGCGATTAACTTGTCACAAAAACATCGAAACTACAGCCCAAAACAGACTGAGCTTGAATGATTAAGCGGCAAATAAACGATTATTACATTCGTTTAAGAATTTAAAAAAAAATATATAAATATCATGCAGCAAACTGGGTTAAACTAGTAAGGATGAAATACAAATCAATAATCGAGTGCACAGATGTGCAACCCGATATGGATCTATATTACACACAGAACCTAGAAGATTGAGTTATATCTAAAGCGCTTATCGGATAAAATATATACTTTAAATCCTATATTAAAAAGTTTTTTTTTTTTTTTTTTTTTTTTTAAAAATAATTATTAGACAAACTCTATGTTGTTGGTACTCATTAGAATCGTCTTGACAAGACAATTTAAATGAGTACCTACAAAATAGGGTTTCATTGACAAATAACAATTTTGTACTATGTTTACCCCCTCCTATCAGTACCTCTGTTCAAATCCTGTATATTTCAGGACCCTGCTCAATGTGTTGCCAGCTCTAATTGTATCACATTGATGGAGGCGACAGGTAACAACAATGAAGACTTGTATATAAGTTGCACCATGCCGTCTCTAGAAGTGGGCACTATTGGTGGGGGCACCATTCTACCTCCCCAGGCTTCCTGTCTAAAGGTAAGGGTCAACTTATTTCTTGCCTGAAAGGGTCCTGATGTTGTTGTTTTTCAGCAGGGCCACAATTAGAAATTAGCTCTGTATTTTGCACGTGCAGCTGCGTGCAAAGGGGTATAATTTGAAAAGGTTTGCAACATCTTGTCAGCCAGACCACGGGGCTGGTTTCTAATTGTGGCTGGGCTGAAAAACAATAAAATCGGGACCCTTCAAGGCCCTAAGATACAAATCCAGGGGCAAACTTATTTCTGGCCTGGGCTGGACCTGTTGTTGTTTTTAGCTCACCTGAGCACGAAGTGCTCAAGGTGAGCTTTTGTGGTCGAGTGATGTCTGTCGTGTGTCGTCAACATTTACCTTGTAGACACTCTAGAGGCCACATTTTTTGCCCTATCAACCGGAAATTTGGTCAGAATGATTATCTTGATGACTAGTTCAAAATTGGGTCAAGTGGGGTCAAAAATGAGGTCACGGGGTCAAATTTTAGAAAAACCTTGTAGACACTCTAGAAGCCATATTTTTTGCCCAATCAACCTGAAATTTGATCAGAATGATTGTCTTGATGAAATCTTGGACAAGTCTAATATTGGTTCAAGTGGGGTCAAAAATGAGGTCACAGGGTCAAATCTTAGAAAAACCTTGCAGACACTCTAGAAGCCATATTTTTTGCCCAATCAACCTGAAATTTGGTCAGAATAATTGTCTTTATAAAATCTCGGACAAGTTCGATATTGGGTCAAGTGGGGTCAAAAATGAGGTCACGGGGTCAAATCTTAGATAAACCTTGTAGACACTCTAGAAGCCATATTTTTCGCCCAATCAACCTGAAATTTGGTCAGAATAATTGTCTTGAGGAAATCTCAGACATGTTTGAAATTGGGTCAAGTAAGGTCAAAAATGAGGTCACGGGGTCAAATCTTAGATAAACCTTGCAGACACTCTAGAAGCCATATTTTTTGCGTGATCAACCTTAAAATTAGTCAGAATGATCATCTTGATGAAATCTCAGACAAGTTCGAAATTGGGTCAAGTGGGGTCAAAAATGAGGTCATGGCGTCAATATTAGAAAAACCTTGTAGACACTCTAGAAGCCATATTTTTTGCCTGATCAACCTGAAGATTGGTCAGAATGATAATCTTGATGAAATCTAGGTCAAGTTTGAAATTGGGTCAAGTGGGGTCAAAAACTAGGTCATGAGATCTAATCTTAGAAAAAACTTGTAAGCAGTGTAGAGGCATCATTTTTTGCCCAATCAACCTGAAATTTGGTCAGAATTCTTCAGCCTTTCTACATCTACTTTAAACAATTTTTGACAGTTCATTCAGGTGAGGGATTTAGGGCCACTATGGCCCTCTTGTTTTTTTCAGCCAGAAACCAGGCCTGCTTTAAGGATGACAAAACGGTTCAAGTTATATCCTTCTTTTCACATGCACTTGCATGCAAAGCAGAATGTAATTTGAAAACAGCTTGCAACATCTTTTCAGCCTGAAAGCAGGGCTGGTTTCTGGCTTCACAAACAACAAATCATAAAACTTCATGGTTGATAGATCCCATTGAGGAGGAGTGCAGTGCTCTATTATTCAGAATTGTTGAATTATTGCCTTTTATTAAATAAAAAACTTGCTCATTGGATACTATCTTTTTTAGAAAGCACAAGGTATTTACAAGGAATATGCCTGTGACCTGCCTTTTTAAGGGACATAATTGCATTACAAACATCACTTGTTATTATTTTGTGAGGATGGTTAGGCTGTTCTACATTAATGCATAAAGGATATCTATAGCTCAGCACAAAACAGTTGTAACTGCCTATGAATACACACAGTTTCAAAATTTAATGTTCATTCATTTCAGATGATGCTATCATTTTAGAAGTACTTGATGAATCACTTACTTGAATTTTCCTTTGCAATTTTTGTTGAAACTGCTTATGGTGAAATAACACACTTAGATTCAAAATTTAACATGCATTAATTTTAGATGATGGGTGTACAAGGTGCCTCACCAGACAACCCTGGTTTGAATGCCAGACAGTTCGCCCAGATAGTGTGTGGTACAGTTTTAGCTGGGGAACTGTCATTAATGTCAGCTCTGGCAGCTGGCCATCTAGTCCGTAGTCATCTAAAGTATAATAGGTAGGTCTTGAGGTTATTACATAGTAGTGTTTGATTATTTTAATTAAGAACTAAATTCATTTTTATGTTGGTGGATATATGAATAAAGTCTGATGGAGGAGGAGTTATATGCAAAAGGTAAAATCAGAGGGCGGAGCCAGAGGATTTTGCTTGCATATAACTCCTCTCGCCTTCAGACTTTATTCATGGACACATCAATTTGAAAATGAAATTACAACCATTATAACATGATCACAATTCTATAATTAGTTTAAATTCCCTATTCTAGATGTGAAAAAATAAAATTACATTTTTCTTGATGTGAAATTAATGATGAGTAATGATATTGACCTTAGGAGAATTTCGCAGAAAATGTAGTGCATCCTTTAGCATTTTGGGTATATGCTGTCAAAAGCAGCAATATTCCAGCTATAGATGATGCAAGATGTCATAAATGGGTGGAGCTATCTGTGTATACAGTAAAACACATGACCTTTGAATTTTATTGCGAATTAAATATTTTCTTCTTTTTTCATATATGTGCTTTACGCCATTGTGTTATCATTCTTGTTGAGCTCACTTATGGTGAGCAAGGCATAGTTGTCACAATGCCAGTTTAGTGTATAGTAGGTGCATTAGTGCATCTGACTGTATGTGAACCCTCTGCTTTTGTCCAGACAATTACTCCTACATTTACTGATGGATTTCAAAATAACTTGCACATGATCTCCATCATAATAGGATAAGCCTGTGACAAGCACTTGGTGGGGGTGTATGTCCGTTGACAACGGTTCTTTTTTAGTATGGACCTAAATAACTTAAGTATAAGCATCTTGCATATAGGGAGCACCTGTGAAATGCAAAAGTATTTGCAAAAAGTGGGACTGGGCTAATCAATAAATTAAACTATTTTCTCCTGTAGCTTCGGATACAACATATGATCCATTGGAAATCATTGAAGCTAATCCTTATCCACTTGTTCATGACATATTCTTATTGTATTCGAAGCTTTGGTTTACAATATAGATGAAGATGTTCCCAGATGTTCAGTCCGATCTTAGTCTACAACTGCCTGCTTCCTACTTATTTATGGTCTGAAAAGACTTGGGCCTGACTGGTTGAAATGTCACTAAAAACAAAATTAAAATGTTGGTATGTTAAGGGCTCAAATCTATTTTCAGATCCAGTATTTCCATACAAGGCAAAGACACAAACTTGTTTACCAAACCACCAGCCTCAACATCTCCAAGTATTAGTGAATCCAACCTGGAACAAAAGACAAATGATAACACTAGTTTAAGTGATTCCACCCTTAGACAAAAGACTTGCAGTAACACAAGTATTCATGGACAATCTATCCGTTCAGCTGATTGCCAATTTAAAATGAAAACTGGTTCGAAAACATGTCAGACAGAAAGCCAAAGTTCTATAAGTGACAATAAAAGTAGTGTAGACATAAGTGTAAATATAAGTGACAGACAAAGAAAAGTTAAAGGAAGACGTAAAACAAAATCCGAGAGTTACGATGGTGAAATCAATGAAATGAAAGATATAGGGACATGTATAAAACACGTTTCTTAGCATTTAATGAATTTTAGGTTTATTTATTGAAATTCTTTAATGACTTTAAAATAAAAGATATACATTTAAACTTTTTTATAGTTTGTCATATCTGGAACACATATAACAAGAAAATCATAGTCAATAGCCATTAAATTGTTTGTTTGCTGTATGTTTCACTCAGGACACTCTAGAGGTTTTGTGGCTTAACCCTTTCCTGTTTTACAAAATTTTGGACCTGTCCAAATTCAAAGGTTTTGCAGATGAAAATTTGAAGTGGATTTAATTTGAAAAATAACCATTCAGGAGGATAGAAAATAGTGTGGAAAAAGAAGAAATTGCTTGTCAGAAGCAATTTCATCTTTTTCACAATGTTTTTGTCTATCATAAATTCACAGGCACCTAAAAAGCAGGGATTAAACATCAAAGGGTGAATCATTTAGAATTCGTCCCAACAGATGAAGCTTTTGGCTTGAAGAATCTGGAATATTTCTGTTAGGGCAAGAGGTGTAGACAAAGATCAGACTGCATATATATGTATGTTCAGTCTGATCTTAGTCTATACCACTTAATTTTCCTTTAAAAACTAGAAAACTTAAAAAAATCTTTTCTTCTAAATGATTGCTGCTTAAGAATTTGTGCAACTAGTGCTTTCAGCCCTTTGATTTTAATTCAGTTTGATTTGATTTTAATTCAGCTACTGTGATCACCATTTGTCTGGCGTTCTTCAAAAATTTCTTTAAATTACATCTTCTAACCTACTGAGCCAATTTTCTACCAATGAGTTGATAACCGTAGACCTATGTGGGATAGCAGCTCTGAGCTGTGTGTTAAGAATGTATGTAATGGTAGTACTGATGTTAAAATTATCAGGGATCAATTGTTAGGTTTTTCAGCTGCCATATGACGAGATCATTAAAAGTGGCAAAAAAAGCCCATTCAAACAAAATAAGCATCTCTATGATATATGTTATATAGTTGCAACTTTGAAATTCATTTTCTCAGAAACTGAAGGATAGATGTCGTCAAAATTTCACTGGGACAGTCCTTGGATGACCCTCTTAACACACTGCAAAGCATTATGGTGATCCGATGAAAATAGTGTCTTTCATGGGTGGAGGTCATTTTTATAAATGTAATTAATGAGTCATTTATAAACAGATAAAAGCAAGGCTGTGCTGAGTTTTTATCTGTTTAAGTTGACGAGTTAAATAAATTTGGTATTTAGTGAGCACAAATTTGATATTCTATTATAAATACGATGTTAATTTTTGTTATAAAACGGGGAAAGTACAATATTTATCGATTCAAGTTATTCTGCAAAACATATAACGCCAGCAAATCCATTATGAAGTTGTTTTCACAATGAAAATAGAAGGATATATCTGTTCTTAGCTCATTTGCATAGTTATACACTAGTGTAATAACACCCACGTAATATCAAAAATACCAAATGGGGTTATTTCACTACGGCAGCGTAGTTTATAAACATTATTATTGTGATCCAAAGACAAATACATCTTTTATGAACGTAGGTTATTTCTATATTTGTTATGTAGTGCAAACTTTGAAAAACATTTTTTCAGAAACTAATTGATGGATATCAACCAAATTGCAATTGAATGATCCTTGTTTGCCCTTTTACATACCTGCAAAGAACTGTTGGTGGAGGTCATTTTCATATGTAATGCATAGCGACACTTTTGACAATCATTTTCTCTAAAACTATATAAGAGATTTCAACCAAATTGTTCACAAATTATTATTAGGTTGTCTTTTAATCATATAACAAAGAACTATATCAATATAAAAGAAGACATGCATTTTATAGATGAAACTAATTTCCTTTTATGGTAAATATAGTGAAATCTTTGATTTCAATTCAATTTCTCGTAAATGCTCTTAGGTTGGATTTCAAATGAAGTTGAAATGAATTTTGCGTGCGAGTTGTTCCTCTTGTTTAATACATTCTTTCTTATCACTACACAAACCCTAAATGTATATTTAGAGTCCCTGATCATTATCAGGAGATTTAGGCCTCTGGAGAGAATCAGGCACTCTTGAAAGTGCCTATAGTTGGTTATTATTTGTCCAACGAGACCACAAATAATTATCTTAAGGTAAAATCTGCATAATGCATAATTTTTATTTGACCAAATTTTTGGGACAACTCGGAATCGCTTGAACATCACCTTTTTAGGCGTTGCTATAACAGATTCAAAACATTACAAGTTTCTGCCAACAATCTCTACGGTCCTTGTACGATACAACACAAAATAACCCTAGGAATCACAATGACAGCCCGATTTTAAAATTGGGCATCATGACAGCTTAAAAGCCAAAGTCAATTTTGCATGAAACATATAAAGTGCAAATATGCACCTGTTCTGCAAAGGTACATAAGAGGGGATAAAGTCAGTCTTTATTTCCCAATGAAATCCCTATGTTGTTGGTACTCGCGATTCCAATGACTACAAACAACATAGGGTTTGTGCTATCATTATTGAATTACTTTGATCTAAAACCCCAAATACCCCTTTTATCTGTAGCTTTCTCAGTATTGAATGAATAGTATTGGTACTGAACAAAATTTCTCGGAGACAGCATTGTATCAAAGAGTGATCATGGGCAACAGTCGATACTTTTCTCTTCTGTCAATGGTGTTGGCGTATCTGGGACTAGCGCCAACACGCTACGTTTAATGGTTAGCAATTTAAACCTGATCACGTCTGCAGTTTATTGTCACTGGATCTTGCCATATAACTGGTTGCTTTTACGAAACTTTCAGGGACTCTCAGTATATAATATACATATAATTAGCCCCACTCATACTGGATTTAACTATTGTTTCCATTTAGTTGACCGTTTTCTGATTTATTTGGCCACTTTTGCTCTATTTTCCCCCACAATAATTGAGAAAAAAATAGGCGTTGTAGGCTAATGCCAGGTGTCCAAAGTTAACTTAAAATACGCACCCGCAAAAACTCCCTTGGAAGTACTGTATGATTTTTAACTAAACTTCACAAGAATGATCCATGGGCGACCCTCTTTCAAAGTGGTTATGGGTTTTTGATC
Organism: Fragum whitleyi; assembly: GCA_948146395.1. Classification (NCBI taxonomy): domain Eukaryota; kingdom Metazoa; phylum Mollusca; class Bivalvia; order Cardiida; family Cardiidae; genus Fragum; species Fragum whitleyi. Next base: position 79,846,301 of record OX411543.1, read on the forward strand.
CAATGAAAAGCATTGTTTAAAGGGGTGTGGATAATTTCCGCATATGGTAGTATGTGGTATTTTAAGAATCCAATAGAATAGACATCAACCAAATTTCACTTGAATGATCCAAACTATAGAATAATATTGTGATCAAATGAAAATATTTCTTATATGGGTCGAGGAAATTTCTCTAAATGTTGTATAATTGAAACGTTGAACGTCATTTTCTCAGAAGGTTTTGAGGAGGAAATTTATGCTCTTCTTATGCAAAAAACAAATTAAGACCTTGGAAATAGATTTTATAAAAACATTCAACTTATTGTGCAAGTACCATCAGTATATGTACGGGGCTAGTTGATACATCATGCGGGGCTAGTTGATACACTTCAATTCAAAAGCTCGTAAAACTCATAATTATATCCAAAGACAAACAAATTTTTTTCTTGTTTAATGCACATACATGATCAGCATAGTTAGTCCTCGAAACATTAGTTAATTTCGCCATGGCATCGAAAAAAAAAAAAAACCTGTGGCAAACTATAGATTACTATTCTCACACATTTATCATTACTGTCCGTGTTAACCTCTTGTCAGTCAAATCATTACCCCAGCTTTTCGTTCGTTTACTTATTTGGCTCGCTTTAGCAAAAAGTGCTCAAGGTGAATAATTGTGACCACTCTCCATCCGTCAATCGTCCATCTACCCGTCCGTCAATCCGTCAACAATTTCTCTTAATCATATTCTCCTTTAATACCATTGTGCCAATCAATCCGAACTAAGCAAGGATGTTCCTTGGGTGGAGCTCTACCAAAGGTGTTAAAAGAATTTAATTCCATCGAAAACTCTTGCTGTCATGGCAACAGAAAAGCTGAAAATTGCCGGAAATCTAAGAAAAAATTTCTTCTCCAAAACCACTTTGCCATCGAGCTGGAAATTGGCAGAGATGTTCTTTGGGTGAAGCTCACCAAAACTGTTACAAGAATCCAATTCCAACAAAAACTCTGGTTGCCATGGTAACAGAAAGGCTGAAAATCTTAGAAAAAATTCTTTTCCTTCCAAACCACTGGGCCAATCAAGCTGAAACTTAGCAAGGATGTTGCCTGGGTGAATTCCTACCAAAGTTATAAAAAAAGATCAATTCCATCTAAAATTCTGGTTGAGACTGTAACAGAAATGCCAAAAATTTCTGAAAATTACCGAAAATCTTAGAAAAATTCTTCTCCTCCTGAACCATTGGTTAAGTTGGGTGAAGTTCTACAAATTTTGTTTAAAGAATTTAAATCCATCAAAAACCTCTCATGTTATTCACTGGTTCAATGACCAAGTGAATATGTAATTTTTTATGTCTGCTTTCTACATTATTACGAGAAAAACTTAGAACTGCAATATTAAAAAGTAAAACAAAAAAGCAACTTTGCCTGAAAAAAAATCAAGTTCACTAGGCCAAAATTGAAGTTTGTTCCTTTCAAAACCATCCTAAATTTACCTTTAAACAATCTTTGGTATTTATAACCCGGTTAACTAGTTATTAGATGACTTACTCAGGTGAGCGATTTAGGACCATCATGGTCCTCGTGTCTAGCAATGCCTTACTTGTCTTAATTTTCTATTTTCATAGTAATTCTCTAACATTTTAGGTTCGTTCAGTCACAATTACTCAACAGCAGAACTTTATAGGGACTTGGCACAATCAGTCTGGATAAAAGACGATTTCGAAGAGTATTGCAATTGTGATAAGTGATTTTTTTCATAATTTCTAATTCTATTATTTCTCCGACTAACTTGTCCGTTGAACATGATTTTCAGTCTATTGTCATCACACTCTGTCGTAGCCATGTACATAATTGGCCGTTTGGATATTCCGAAAAAGGAATGTATTTATACATAAGATTTAGTTAGTCTGATAAATTATCGAATTGCTTATATGTACTTCGTGAATGAAAGACCAACTTCTCGTATTATCTTAAATATTATGATATAACTCTGTTCTGTGTTGTCGGCATTCATGAGAACCGTTTAAATGATATCTGTGAATTCAAATAATATTAGGGTTTCAATACACTTTGAAAGCGACCATTCTCATTGACGTCTGTCTTGAACTGGCGGACACTTAATGTAGGTTTACCAATAGGCTAAAATTATCTTAACTATTATTAGTTCCCTCATCTGACTATAGCGAAATTTGACGAAATTTGCAAAATGCTGGGAGGGAAGGGTCTCCGTCCGCTTTTTCCTGAGGCGAGAGAGAGAGTTGCGTTAACAGGGAATGGACCCGGTTTTTTTTTCGGCAATTAGTAAGCATGAATCCTGCTGAAGACAGCCAAAACTAAATCATGAAACTTGGTAAATCATCTCAGTTCAAAAATAAAGTGTTCACTTTTAAATTTTGAATATCTCAAAATCACGCCACATACTGTCCGGAAATTTAGTGCGACATACCTCTAGAGTACTGACAAGCGATCCGTTTAGAAAAAAGTCACTAAGTACGCTGCGCTAAGATCTTTTGTTTTGCGTCTTTTGCATCACATGCTAAATAAATCATTGATTTGAAATTGAAATTAGTTAAATTCATGTACCATAAAAATCATTTTTTTTAGCTCACCTACAATGTGATCGTACAATGTCCGTCGTCTGTCGTCAGTCGTGCGTCGTCCACAATTTCTTTAAACATCTTCTCCTCCTAAACCAGTGGGCCAATCTTGATGAAACTTGGCAGGGATGTTCCCTGGGGTAAGCTCTACCAAAGTTGTTCAATTAAATGAAATCCACCCTTAACTTTCCCTTTACCCTTAACAAAAGTGGTGAAAATAGGAAAAACTTCAAAAATCTTCTTCTCTGAAACCAGAAGGCAGTAAGCTTTCATATTTGGTATGTAGCATCATCTAAAAGACCTTTACCAAGTTTTTTTTTCAAATCAAGACCCTGGAGGTCATATTTGGGCTCCACCCGGGCACAACCCTTTTTACATAAATCAGAGCGAAAATCTTTAAAAATCTTCTTCTATGAAACCAGATGGCAGACAGCTTTCATATTTGGTATGTAGCATCATCTAGTGGGCCTCTACCAAGTTTGTTCATATTAAGACCCTGGGGTCATATTTGGGCTACACCTTGGTGCGTCCCTTTTAACTCTTTTGAGCACGAAGGGTTAAAATAGGAAAATCTTCAAAAATGCTCTTCTCTGAAACCAGAAGGCAGACAGCTTTCATATTTTGAATGTAGCATCATCTAGTGGACCTCTACTAAGTTTGTTCATATCAAGACCCCGGGGTCATATTTAGGCTCCACCTAGGCGCATCCCTTTTAGCTCATCTGAGCACGAAGGGTTAAAATAGGAAAATCTTGAAAAAATTTCTTCTTTGAAATCAGAATGCAGATAGCTTTCATATTTGGTATTCATCTAGTGGACTTCTACCAAGTTTGTTCATATCAAGACCCTTGGGTCATATTTGGACTCCACCCTTTTTAAATAGAATCAAAGAACAAAAAGGCATATCTTACTTGCTCTTGGATGCAAACATTCCAGGGTATTGAACTTATATAGAAATTATCTCCTTTTGACATCTGCCTTTTTATCAAATGTGATGTCCCAGGTTCAAAGAGACTCTGGTGAGCAAACTAGGACCATCGAGTCCTCTTGTTATTGCATGTGTACACTATGCAACAGCAAGGATGGAATAACAACGTGGGCGAACAGCACCTATCCTAGCAAATTTTAAATTTCAATTACTTTAAATATGAATTTATGTTTCTATAGGAATTCACGGAATCTACTTGAATTGCCTGAAAAAAGCAAAGTAAAATGTTGTAGAACGTCTTTGCACCGGTCAACGACAAGTTATTAGGCGACTCACGCAGCGTAATTTTTATCGTCTATGCACACGTTACGCCTGTAAGGAAACTGAAACTTTTGCTTCGAAATAGCTTAGAAGCGCTGTCAACTTCACATCAGCACATAACTCTCACCAAATAAGGCGCTGTAAGGAGGGCAAATATCAACACAATAGGATCTTCCTGTGGGTATGCAATATGTAATACTTTATCGAAAACTGATTTGATGCCTAATTTCGTCAAGGTTAAATCTCATGTATAACGTCAGATTGTCTCCATACATCCCCCTCAACTTAGTAATAAGTAAGTAAAAACAAAGCGTGAAAGTGCACACTTTCTTTTGGAACCAAGTATAGTAATAAAATATTTCAGTAGACCCAACCTGTAAAATCTGTGATATGTGTAGATTCAGTTCCATAGGAACTTGAAATTTAATAGATGCAACCCATCAAAACAAATTATAACGTGCATTGTAATGCCATTTATAGCGTACAAGGGCCACTTTCATCATAACATTTAAGACGCATTTTTGTATTACCGATGGATTACCACATATCTAGAACAAAAATCACGTATCAACAATCTAGCATCACCTATGACAAAAGTACGTCTTGAATATTTTTTTATGAAACTGGCCCCTGGTCTAAATAAACAAATCAACACAAGAAATGCAACGTTTCTCCTATAAAACATGACAATTCGATATGATTTCACTAACGAAACATCGTGTGACCAAAAGCCGTTTATTTGTATGTGGATCGAGTAACAATTCATTTTCTGTTGACGACATATTCCTGTTATGAACAATGCTTCGGCAGGCAGTTTATATAGACTAAGATCACCCTGCACAGCTGTTGTGCGGGTTGATCAGAGCGGGTGCCAGTCAACTCGCTCCTCAGTCAACTCCGAGACGTGGCGATTTTGACCGACTCGATCCCAAATCGAATTTTCGTCGGTCAACTCGTTCCTCCTAAAATAAAGTAATCTTTAAAGGATTTGAAAAGAAACTGTCGCAAGTGATAAGCAGAATATTCCATGAGTAGGTATACTAAATTTCAGTTTAATCAAAGCAATGGCGTAATCGTTACACGCACATGATTTAGTCGCACAGTGGTAATGCACTTTATCATGCAATGTAGCCTCTATTGACCTGATATCACCTGTCTGTTAACATAACATGATATCAGTCAATCTATTTTTATAAACAATTTGCATACACCTTCACCTGATTTTCTTTGGTTTTAAGGGTTTTGTTATGATTAAGTGCGAAAAAGGGTTGCATGATAAATAGAATAACATGTAAGTGTCTTAAAATATCAATGTTATCTGGTCTCGGCAGCGAGAAATTATCATGACTCGGCAGAGCCTCGTCCTGATAAATTCTCCCAAACTTGACCAAATAACATTGATATTTTAAGACACTTACATGTTATTCTCTATACCGAGCAGCGATTTGACAAACGTTCCTAACGCCAAATTACGCGAACGTTTCTTAATCTTAATGTTTTCGTGTTTTAACATTTTTCCTGTATTCTTCTCATTTTTACACTCTGTCAGAAAGTACCTCCTAATTGTCAACAGGTCTTATTCGTGGATATCTTTGCCATAACCGACAAGCGATTCTCCCTTTGTCTTGATGTTTTCATTCAAACCGTATTGTGGTACATCACAGTCCGTGCAAAAGTTGTAAAATGTTTCCATATAAATAATCAATACAACAGAAAACAAAAACATCACGGCATGAAATGGCCTTAAAATGAAGGTTAACTTGGAAATAAAGTTTCTTGTAAGTATTTCATAAAATGGTTTTGAATCGCAGAATAACTATCTTCAATAATGATAAGTTAAAATTTGCATTAACATAACATTTCAAACAATATCATAAGCCAAATCCGTTATAATATCGCTCAAAAATACGATGATTTTGTGTTTTTGAGGAGCATGTTGACTTGAGGTAAAATCGATTGGGGAACGCGTTGACTATTTGAGGGGAACGAGTTTACCAAAATCGCCACGAGTTGACCGAGGAACGAGTTGACTGTAAGCCATCAGAGCATACCGACTGTCTGCCTTCTCAAACTTGCTTTTTGTGGAAACTCGAGACAGACTTCTTCAAATAAAATCAATGGGATAATGGTAGAAATCGTGACCGAAGTGGAGGCTTGCATGTTTAGAGGTTTTAAAGCTTTGGCAGAGCAATCCACAGGCGGCAGTATCAAAGAAAATATAAAAGAATAATCATTAATTAATGTCTATATTTAGCACTTATATATATATTATTTTTTTTGTAAAAATGTTTTGATACCGCCACCTATGGAGCAATCTATTCCAAATCTCAGCGAACATTTGACCCCCCCCTGCTTTTGTCAAAATAAATGAGTTACGATCTACCTATTTTAATAGAGCACCGGTTTTCTGTTTACATTTTTTCGTAGAAATAGGGTTTGATAGGATTTATAAAACTAAGTAATAAAATGCTTTAAGATTGTGTCATTTGGAAAAACACCTAGGTTAGTATATAAAAATGATTTTTGTCCCGATAAACAATAAAGGCAAAACCGATGCGTCGGCGCTAAGACTTAAGAATAGATAGAAAAAACGGCTTTTTGTTCACAGCACAGTTTTTGACCCTAAACCCCATGTGATGTCAATTGGCTCAATTTCATCTGTAGGTCAAAATCTGGATTTTTCATAATTTGATTTACAAAAAGGAGTAATGATTTATTGAGGTTTCCTTAATTTTTATCTTTTGTCATGCTGAATAAAAAAATAGGAAAATTGCATTCGACTTGCATGTAAAGCAGGGTATCCTCCAGGTACCCATTTTCATGCAACCCAATAGTCACGCACTATCAATATTCGTTTGATTATGAAGTCAACGCAAAATTAAATGGCACCATCTTCCGATTTCTATCTAAATAGTACAATTCTGATTTGAAAAATGTCAGAAATTTAACTAATTAGTAATTTCTTGTATTTTCTAGCGTAGTTTAAAACAATAGTGTCAATTTATCTAATTTTTCTTATGTCCTTATTTGTTACATTCTAATAAGTCATCTTTTTCTTGGTTATCCACCTAATGTGGTTATCTTTTTATATTTGGTATTTGTCATAATTTGAGGCTTTGAAATGACACAGGCATTAGTTAATGTGTCATAAATATGAGGAAGATATGGGTAGATAAACATATAGGGGGTCCTTATATTGAAGCGAGAAAATAAGGCAACATTCTTACTTTCTAGCTCAAATGCTGTTCTAACATTGTGATGTCTTTTAGATAATAAAGATTCATGAAAAATGTATTAATTTATCAGCAAATATCTTTTTTAAATTACAGACAATAACATAAACTCCCAGTTTGTAAAAAAATCTTTATGCTAAAATGAATTTATGAGGTTCCCCTTTTCAAAATAGGGATTGACTGGCCACTCTATGTCAGTGGGACTATTTGGAAATCTGTAATTCAATATAGAAATTATTATGGGTTTGCAAACATCTTTTTTCGAAGAATGGGTCAGACAATTATTATTTACAAAACAAAGGTGATATTTGAGACCAAAAACAATTTTTTCCCTAAATTATTTGCTTTTATTCTAAGTGCGTGAAAATTGGTTCTCTTTTTACTGATCTGTCATTTTTGGTAGGTACTTTTGAAAACTGTGGCTTTTCTATAAAACATGTATGATTGACAAGTTTCATGTTTAAATGAGATGACAATATGGAAACAAAGATAAAATTATAGGAAAATACGTTCCTTTAATTCCAAAAATATTTTTATTTGAATAATTTCCCTTAAGTGCGTGACTATGGGTTCTTCGTGGATATAATTTGCAAACAATTTGCATTGTTGTGACTTGTGACATCTCAAATTCAGAGCTGGTTTTTCATTTTTATTTGGTTCACTGTACCAGACTAAAAGATGAAACTGGTCAAAATGAATCAATGTGATATGTTTTCAGGGATTATTTTGGATTGGGCTGTACTGATTTTGAGGAAAAACTATTTGTTTTAGACTAAATCTGATTACAGTTTTGAATGGGCCCCATTTATAATCTATCCAAATCTAATGCTTATTTTAATCTAGGATAGGTATTAAGGATTCTAGGACCCACCACTTTTTCCTAATGGCTAATCAATTTTGCAGCAAAATCTTAGATTTTACATGTATATGAATGGGACATGGGCCATGAATTGGTCCATTTCAATGGCCCATCATAAAATCGATCCAAATATATCCCTGTGTTTTCTCCAAATTAACAGACACATGCGGCGGTGAGGCCTCTTGTCTGAACCTTTAAAAAAGTTTAGGAAGGATGGAATGACAGTCATAATAAATACTTTCACATCTCCCCATTCATAAAGTAATAGTTTTGGCATTGTTTGATATGTGTACAGTATTTTCATTCATCCATTATAATAATTAAGAAGAGTCGCCAATTTAGTAAGGTGCAATAAAATGTTTTGATAAATATTGAAACAGCAAATGGCAAATACCTAATCGTCCAGAATTTGATGGATTCTCCCTATTAATATGGAGCCACCAGACATGTAGAAAATACTGGAGTAGGGCATCTCTATCTGATGAATAAAGATATATTAACGCATGTCATGCTGAACCCAGAATATTTCTGCTTTGGCAGGAGGTATAGACAAGGATCAGTCTGCACATATGTGCAGTCTGATCTCTGTCTATACATCCAGAATTTCTTTCCTAAAACAGGAATAGTTTGAAAATTATATTTTCAAAGTAAATACTGATTCACAATTAGTACTTTCTGCCTTTTGTTTCTAATGCATTTTTAACAAGATTTTTATTCAGCATGACAAGGATCAACCCTTCCTGTATAGTCTATGTGACTTGTGTCAGGTTAGCAATTTCTCTTTTCCAATAATTTCTACCGCATAGGATGATTTCATTTCTAACTGCACTTACTTTTCTTGTTGTCTGTATCCTTTAGTTTTCCCAACTTGGACCAGTCTAAAATTTTTGGGAAAGGGTTAATTGTAGTTGTAGGCAGGTTAGCCCAAGCACTGACTGAATTTGGTGAATAATGTGCCTTAAACTTGCTAATTTGACATTTTCTTTATTTATTTCTTTATTTTTTTTTTCTTTTTGCCATTGACAGGTAAAAGGTTTCGTTTTATTTCTTATCCTGCAGCTGAAACTAGTGTTCTCTGAGAAGAGTCTAAAACAATACAGAGAATTCACAATACTGTAATTCATAATACTGTAAACCATGCCGTCCACTAGAGACAAGCTGGTATTGGGGACTGCTGGTGCAGTGGGTGCTGGTATTTTATCATGGCGAGCCTTTTTCCCGTGGATTCAATATGACTTGAGAATGATGAAACACGGAAAACGGGCTGGAGGAGCTATTGTACGAGATACAGAGACTGGACGCTATCTCATCAACATGTTTGAAGAAAATGTGGAGAAATATCCGAATAAACCGTTCATAATATTCGAGGATAGAATTTACACATATAGTTTTGTGAATGATCAAGTGAATAAGACAGCTAACATTGCTCTACAGTGGGGATTAAAAGTTGGCGAGTGTGTAGCTATTATGATTGAAAACGAACCAGCCTTTATTTGGACATTTCTAGGTAATATATTTCTAGAGCTCTGCTAGACCATTCTATTGTGGACTCACAACATATGGTTTTAGTTTTATCTTTAAGAATTTGAAGGCTCAGCGCAAAACAGTTGTAACAGCCTATATATTTATAGGCTGTTAGAACTTTTTTGTGCTGAGCCATCAAATTGTCCGTCCGGAACCACTGGCCCAATTTCAATGAAACTTGGCATGAAAGATCAATAGGTGACCCTCTTCTAAAATCATTCAAATTTATCAAGAAATTGGGATTGACGTCCAAGTATGGGCATGGCAGGGGGTATTTCACTATGAAATCTTTCAAAAATCTTCTCTTCTCGAAACCATTGGCCTAGTTTCAATGAAACTTGGCATGATTGATTGTTGGGTTACCCTCTTCTAAAGTTGTTCAAGAAATTTAGTTGATCCCCAAATATGGGCGTGGCAAGGGGGGGGGCTAATTTTCACTGTAAATTCTTAGGAAATCTTCTCCCCCAACACTTTTGGCCTGACTTCAATGAAACTTGGCATGAATGTTTCTTGGATGTCCTTCTTATTAAATTGTTCAAGAAATTTTGATTCCCCCCCCCCCCCCCCCAATATGGGTATGACAGGGTCAGGCTTTTATTTATGAAATCTTCAAAATATTTTCCTCCTCATTCATAAGTTTTATTTCAATGAAACTTGGCATGATTGTTCTTTGAGTGCCCATTTCATTATTTGTTCAAGAAATTTTGATTTACTCCAGAAAAAGAACATGGCATGGTGGGGCTTATTTCACTATAGAATCTTGAAAAAATTTCTTCTTCCAAATCATCGCGCCAATATAAACAAAACTTGGCTAGGGATAGTAGGGCTTATGTTCTCTCTAGAAATGTTCTCCTACCAAATGATTGAACCAGTTTCAACAAAACTTTGCAGGATAATGTTCCTTGGGTTAATCTCCTCCTAACAGAATTTTGACTGGCCCATATATATGAGTTTGGCCTGGCGGGGCATAATTATGTTCACAAAAATGATTGTCATTTCCCATGCAATATATAGTATTGTTTCATTGTTAAAAAATCCACTCAGACATATCTTTCTTATAAAGAAAAGAACTATTACTTTTTGGAATCAATACTAATATATATTTTGAAAAATGGCTTTCCATATAAGGATTAGCCTATACTTTCTGACCATCTTTTTTTCTCTTCACAATTTTCCTTGTAAACATCCATATATGACTGAGTTTTTCATTGATAGATACAATGTACATGTATTTGAAAGCCAGTGGAGCGGTACAGGCCCTCTTTGGCCACTTGTTCATCTATATTTTTTACCTTATAGGATACTTCTTGATTGACTGCAATGATCTGAAAAGGTCTTGATACAGGGAGTGATTTTGATTTCATTATAAAATCTGTTAAGAGTCAATAAAATGCTATGTTCTGGGTACATCTTGAAAACGACAATTCAAATCAGTTCAAGTAACACAGGGTTTGATGAGAAATAACATCAACCCCCTTTATATAGAGCTCTGAATCTGCCAATTTGTTGGAAAATGTCTCACCAAGTCTCATTTGAACCTGTGCGTGACATTTCCAACAATTTTTCATTTGCGAAATATTGAGACTCCGATCAGTCTGTGTGGCTGCACAGTCTGAACAGAAACTTTAACTATGCGCTCAATTGATGGCTACAGACCTAAAGTGGTTACTCAAAACCCAAGTTAATTGTAATGCACTGCGTAGGTGTCCAGGCTACTCAAAGTCTTTCTATCACGCACACATGGTATTGTTGGAAATGTCAAGCACAGGCTATTTTGTTGCAGGTTTACAGAAGCTGGGTATAGCAGTGGCCTTCATCAACTACAACATCAAAGGCAAGCCACTAGTCCACACTTTGAGAGCTTGTGAAGCCAAATATCTCATCCTAGGGAAAGGTAAGATGTCACATAGCTACAGAAAGAGGGTTTTCTTTTGGATTTCAAGTGATTTTTTCAACAATACTCAGGGCTCGTGTTTGACCCTTAAACCAGGGTTTTGACCCTCAAAAATCTGAAAATTTCCTATTTTGACCCCTTGAGAGAAAACTTTTAGTGTCAAAACTGGACTTAATCACTTAAATTATTATAAGTAAAATATTAGATGATGTACATGTATCTTGTATATACTGTATTTAGAATTCTACTGATTATTTTCCCATTTATATTATTTCAACAAAAAGGTCAATTCACACTTAAAACTGTAAAATTCTTTACATAATTTGCCTTTTCTGTTGTTTTGACCCCTTAAGAATGAGTTTTGACTCCCAGAATATTATCATATAGGAGTCAATGACTCCCCAATTTAAACACTTACACGAGCCCTGAATACTTGCATAACTTGCGTAAATTCTAGATCATTGGTACTCATTGGATTCTCGTAGAGATGATTCAAATGATTACTCAACACATAAGATTTTGTTGAGAGACTTGTGTTACAAACTCTTATCTGTGTCTTTTGCATAAGCATAGATTAGTGGTTAAGTGAACTTTAATTTGATTACAGACTATAGAATAAATCTACCTTTGGTGAACATATATTGGTTTCATCTTCTTCATCCATCTGTCTGTCTGTATTTCCACTTCTTGTTATCACATTTTTAAATTTATTTGTGCATGAATTTTCATGAAACTTTCACAAAATATTCTGAATCATTTCACATAATTAAGTTTATTCAATAGATCTGCATGAAACTTTTTTCTCAGAATATTTCTTGTCTATTGACAATGTGCAAATTAAAATTACTTGTTGATATTATGCCCGATCACAGCAAAAGTGGGGTTTTGTAAAATTTTACAGAATGTTCATATCATGAGGGCATCATCCATGCACATATTGTTATACTTAAGAGGTATTGTGTTGTGTCGGGAAACAAACATTCATATAAACAATCTTAATAACATATCTCCTACATGGGATGAATTTGCATGAAAGGTTTACAGAATGGTTCTAATTATTTCTCAAGACCCTGCAATCATCCAGTGAAAGTTTCAAGAGAATCCGATAATATTTATGGACTTTATTGCATGAACAAGAAAATAATAAATATTAACACACAGACAAACAGACAGATGAAAAAGAACTGTATAGCTCTTCTGACCTGCATGGCGTCCAGTGTAACTGTTACTGTTTGATAATGTAATGCCTGATCTGGGAAAAAAAGGTGGCCTTTCCGTAAAATTTCTTAAAAAGGAAACCCTACATTTATGGATCAATTTGGATGTCACAAAAGATATTCTTTATCATTCAAACATGATCATGTTTTCACCGATTGTCCTAAATTTGCTGCATCAAAGAAAAGGGATTCTTCATGTTCACCCTTGTAATGCTGAACCCGGTATATTCCTGCCTTGACAGGAGCTATAGACAAACATCAGCCTGCACATAATGTGCAGTCTGATCTTTGTCATAGAACCTGTTTTTACTTTTTTTAAACCAGATAAGCTCAAAAAAATTAATTCTCACAACGAATTCCCTCTCACATTAAGTGCATTTGGCGCTATGGGCACTAAGATTTTGTTGCAAATTTGATGAGATTTTTTATTCAGCATGACAAGGGTTAATCTTTTCCTATGGCGGGCTATATTATGACAACCACACACGTTATAAGAGTTTCCTGATTTAGTCATCATTAATAAATGATGACCCATGTAGTGATACAGGCCCTTGAAGTGGATTTAGTGGTCATTTGAATTTTATTATAAAATTCATATTATGTTACAGATGATCACATATTGCATGCTGTCCAAGATGTTATAGATGACCTCAGTGATGTTCCAGTCTATGTACAGGGACCTAATCTAATGTTAGGAGATCGGTACCAGTCCTGGGACACCTTAATGCACCAAACATTACCGGTTCCTATTTGTAAAGTTGCCAGGGAAGGAATTGGATTCAGCACACCCTGTTGTTATATATTCACCTCAGGGACAACAGGTTAGGATTATTTTTTCACACATCAGGCTTTCAAATCAAGTTTTCGTGGGCATCATTCCCAGCACTTTCATGAACCTAAGTTGGATTGTAGCTTGAAGTGAAGAAACAAGTTTTTGGTATTACTGGTGCGGGAATTAAAAAAAAAAAGATAATTAATTTCCACTTCTATGATTTGAATAAAAAAATTATAAGCTGTGTTAAACCCAAACAAACAAACAATTGTTATTTTTTCACTGTAGGCACCTGTAGGCATTGCTCTTGTTTATAGTGACATTATAATTAAGAGATTACCAAAATCTAACTGAACAAGTTTTGGTTTTCATTCTGAATGCATATTGTTTACTCGCAGGTCTCCCCAAACCAGCCATCATCACACAGGCTAAGGCTATTGGTATCAGCAAGTTTTTCCAGTTATTTGCGTACAACACAAATGATATAATATATACAGTCACTCCATTATATCACAGTGCTGCTGGAGGCCTGGGATTGATGAATACACTAGATCAAGGTTAGTCAAAAGTTCAAAGATCATAGGAAACTGCCCTGTGTTCAAGAGGCTTAATTCATTGCAGACCTTTAAAAACGGTACCAGGCTTTGCATGTTAGAATGCAATCAAAGCCTTTTAATTGATTGAATGGAGTTTAACATTTTTTCAGTTATATCGCTCGGCTGTAACACCTGGTATTTCTTTCACCAGTGCAACCATCACATCCTTTCCTAGCCTCCAGCTGCTATCTCACATAGGTCTATGCTTATCAACCATTTGGTGAGAGACTGATAGACGGAAAGAATGAGTACCGCCGCTGGAGATGGAACCTGGGACCTCTAATTGAAAGTCCGATGCGCTACCAACTGTACTATGACAGCGGCAAAGTGGTGTACAATTTCTTGCTTGAGCGACCATGTGCTTGTCTATTAAGCGACCACGTCTATTAAGCGACCGTTTTCAAAGTCTCCTTCTTTAAATCATTATATTTTGAGAAGCAGATATTACTGGTCTAAAAATTATTGAACATGAATCCGATGTTGTTGAAACTAATTAGAATCGTCCACAAGACTATTCTATTGAGTTTTAAAAACATAGGATTATTGAGAAATTTGCAAAAAGATTCATGTTCAATCAACATTAAGTTTGCATTAAAATATGTATCAGGGAAAAAGACTAGCAGGGGCATTATAATGATTTTTTGGTTCAAAATTCATTTTCTTTGATATTTACATGAGTTTTATGACTGAAAAGACACAAAAAGCAGTTGTAAATCATGAAATTTTGCAAAAGATGTATGAATAGTACTTTTAATACTTTATACTTTATACTTAATACTTTATTTTATCAATATTATGTTTCCCAATTCATCTAAAAACCGTGTTGAAATTTCCCAAATTCTAAAAGAAAAGCCCTGTCGTCACGTGAAAAGGGACCATCCGGAAATTCTGAAAAATGTATTATTGAAAAGGGAATTTGATCCAGTATAGGTCAACCAGAAGTCGCATTTAAAAAAATCTTTCACTGGAATCTAAATTGATCATTCTAGATTCAGAAAATAACCACAGTGCAAAAAGTCGCGACCCAAGTCAGTCTGTGCAGTCCGTGCAGTCTGACTAGGGTCGACACTTTACGCATTACCCTTTTCGCGTGACAGGTCACATATTATAAACTCACTTCTATATGTCTAGAACACACTATTTTGTATTTTCAGAACAAATACATTTGCATATGTTTTGTAAGTTTTAAACTTTGCAATTTTCATAACTGATGAAGTATGTTACATTGTTATGGTAGATGGTAGAATAATCTGATTGTGTTTCAGGTGCTACAATGGTGTTGAGACGTAAATTTTCAGCGAGACATTTCTTTGAGGACATACGCAGACACAATGTTACAGTATTACAGTATATTGGAGAGCTTTGTAGATATGTACTGGCTGTCAAGGAGGTGAGATTAATAATTGTTTGTCAAATAACAAAATATTTAACTAGTTTGTTACAATAAAGAATATTTTTTGAGGACTTAAGATACCACAATGTTACAGTGTTTCAAAATATTTTAGGGCTCTGTACGAGGGTTGTCCCAGAAATTCGTGAACTTTTTCAATTATTCAAAAACTGGGCGTCCAATAAAAGTAAAACTCTTAAGTTGATTGCACACATTAATTTGCAACAAATTGATAAAGGTTTTAAGGTTTTAATATGTTCGTGTTCAGAATTACAGCTATAAAAGACAGGCTCGGTAGGGGTGGTCGGCGCTCTCTAAATTTGTTACTTACAAAATTATATGATAGATGTTTGTTCTTCATTTATTTATATATTCACGAAGAGTTTGGTATAAAACTAAAATTTTTGAAAGCCGTGACTTTTGGAGACTCCACATGTGTTTTTTCATACAAATGACATTACGCATTGTGCAGTTATGAAGTTTTGTTATATCCCAGGGCAATCAAAACAGCGTGAAAATGGCGACGTCAACTGAACACTCGGCGCACGAAATAGTTCATTATTTCGTGTTGATTGCGAAATAAGACCTATACAGGCCATTAGAGAATTCGAAATGAGGAATAACCATAACCTTACGTGGTCTACACTCATTTATCACAGATAAAAGAGATGTTAAATTGAAATTGACTTAATGACAGTAGGGGAAAAAGGTCGAATTAGGAAGAACCAATGCGAGGAGCGACGATAAGGGAATAAAGACGTTTTAGATCGACGCCAATCCGAACGCCTTATGGGATAAACAGAAATAAGCATAGGTAAATCAGCAGTGTATAGTTTGATATGACTTGATCAGGAGTCGTGCCAGTAAATGAAAGTTATTGTGACTTTGAAGAAGCATGCATGTATTTTCGGCATCAACAGAGATTTTGAAACGGTACCAATGAAATCCCAGATTTCATTGGTCTATCTCGATGAATTAGGGTAGCGGTACTGTTATACTAGGATATTCAAAACAAATCTAAATAATTATTTCTTGCGAGTAAATGCAGTTAATGTTCTTTTTGTGAAATGTCTAAGAATATAACGAAAGGTTATGAAAAAATAACATTTACTTTACTCACCCCTTATCGGGTTAAAAAAAATACTATATTGCGTCTCTACGCGAAAAGTTGCGAAGAAGTTTTTTTTTTAGCTCACCTGAGCACGAAGTGCTCAAGGTGAGCTTTTGTGGTTAGGTGGATGTCCGTCGTCCGTCGTTCGTCGTCCGTCGTGTGTCGTGTGTCGTGTGTCGTCCGTCGTGTGTCGTCAACATTTACCTTGTATGCACTCTAGAGGCCACATTTTTTGCCCAATCAACCTGAAATTTGGTCAGAATGATTGTCTTGATAAAATCTCGGACAAGTTCGAAATTGGGTCAAGTGGGGTCAAAAACTAGGTCACAGGGTCAAATCTTAGAAAAACCTTGTATGCACTCTAGAGGCCACATTTTTTGCCCAATCAATCTAAAATTTGGTCAGAATGAATGTCTTGATAAAATCTCGGACGAGTTCGAAATTGGGTCAAGTGGGGTCAAAAACTAGGTCACAGGGTCAAATCTTAGAAAAACCTTGTATGCACTCTAGAGGCCATATTTTTTGCCCAATCAACCTGAAATTTAGCCTGAATGATTGTTTTGATAAAATCTCGGACAACTTTGAAATTGGGTCAAGTGGGGTCAAAAACTAGGTCACAGGGTCAAATATTAGAAAAACCTTGTATGCACCCTAGAGGCCACATTTTTTGCCCAATCAACCTGAAAATTGGTCAGAATGATTGTCTTGATAAAATCTTGGACAAGTTTAAAATTAGGTCAAGTGGGGTCACAAACTTGGTCATGGGGTCAAATCTTAGAAAAACCTTGTATGCACCCTAGAGGCCACTTTTTTTGCTCAATCGACCTGAAATTTGGTCAAAATAATTGTGTTGATAAAATCTCGGACGAGTTCGAAATTTGGTCAAGTGGGGTCAAAAACTAGGTCACAGGGTCAAATCTTAGAAAAACCTTGTATGCACTCTAGAGGCCATATTTTTTGCCCAATCAACCTGAAATTTAGCCTGAATGATTGTCTTGATAAAATCTCGGACAAGTTCGAAATTGGGTCAAGTGGGGTCAAAAACTAGGTCACAGGGTCAAATCTTAGAAAAACCTTGTATGCACTCTAGAAGCCATATTTATTGCCCAATCACCCCGAAATTTGGTCCGAATGATTGTCTTGATAAAATCTCAGACAAGTTTAAAATTGGGTCAAGTTGGGTCAAAAATGAGGTCACGGGGTCAAATATTAGAAAAACCTTGTAGACACTCTAGAAGCCAAATTTATTGCCCAATCAACCCGAAATTTGATCAGAATGATTGTCTTGATGAAATCTTGGACAAGTTCGAAATTGGGTCAAGTGGGGTCAAATATGAGGTCACAGGGTCAAATATTAGAAAAACCTTGTAGACACTCTAGAAGCCATATTTTTTGCCGGATCAACCTGAAAATTGGTCAGAATGATCATCTTGATGAAATCTAGGTCAAGTTTGAAATTGGGTCAAGTGGGATCAAAAATGAGGTCACAGGGTCATATCTTAGAAAAACCTTGTAATGAGTGTAGAGGCATCATTTTTTGCCCAATCGACCTGAAATTTGGTAAGAATTCATTATCCTTTCTAAATCTACTTTAAACAATTTTTGACAGTTCATTCAGGTGAGCGATTTAGGGCCACTATGGCCCTCTTGTTTTAAATGAATACTTAATCTTATGCATAACAAAAATATATTCTTCAACATTGCTTTGAGATATGTTTCTATTTCCTTTTTTCTTTTTCTTTTTTTCTTTTTTTTTTTTTTTTTTTTTACAAAAGGTTCTTTTTAATAAGTCAATAGGGTTTGTAAGGACGTTACTTTGAGAAGAAGTCAATCAATTGTGAGATGACGTTTTGTTTATTATAAAACGACGTTATTAGCGTGCGCCGACACCCATCTACTAGTGTTACGTTTTCACTCATATTTCCGCGAGTCTTAGAAATAGCCCTCTATTATTACACCAGAATAAAGAAAAATGATCAATTCGAATTATTTGTAAGTTTCAGTTTCATCGGACGTTTGATATAAAAGTTATCGCAAAAGTTCACGAATTCCTGGGACAACCCTCGTAGTTATGTACTAACTGTTACAGAGGTGAGATTGATAATTGTTTGTCAATCAACAAAATATTTAACTTTTTAATTACAATTATAATTTAAGACATTTTTGAGGACTTAAGGAACCACAATGATAATCTATTAACAGCTGGAGGCTTTGAAACTATTTAATGGTTGTACTGGTGTAAGAAATATCATGAATGCATTGTTAGATGCTCCAGCCACCACAAAATGGCAAAAAATTCAAAGTGGTATAACCTTATTATTGTAGAAAAATTTGATTTTAGTTGTGTTCACCAACATTCATATTGGCTAAAAATTGGTTTCATTACTCAATCAAAACAATTTTGATTATGTAGCTTATATATAGCCTTGAAAAGCGGTTCCATAAATAATCCATGATTTTGGGGGTAAATCTTTACACTTTTGCTTCAAGAAATAAAATTATAAGAGATGAAGAGTGTGTTTGTTGATTGTAAAGAGGTATGGTACTAAAAACCTAATCACACTCTTGTATGAATCTGCGTCATTCAGTGTGACTAGGGTTTTAGTTACATACCTCCATAAAATCAACAAATACTTACTTCATCTCTTATGAAAATTTGTAAAGTTTAAAAGTTTTGTTTTACAGCGAAGGTCTTGAAAGGCCTTAAAGTGGCTATTGGTTCAGAAAACTGATTCAGATTTTCTAAACCCATGAGTCTAATGACAGACAGTTATATTTCTATGCCAAATTGATAAGTCTTTTGCTAAATGTTGTGTCCAAATAATAAAAGCATTGCCATTTATGATTTCTTTTTGATGCCTTGGTATTGAAATCATTGTTGTAATGTTCATTACATTACTTCCATCAACAATTTTAACACCTGTGATGCTGAAACCAGAGGTATTAACAAAGATCCGCCTGATCGTATTCGCAGGGAAGTTAAAAAAAAACCCCAACATTTTCCTCCGTACCCGTAGATCTGGGCACATTGTTTTTGCATTGTCTGTTTGTCCACCCGAAATCTTTTACAATAGCAATTTTGGTTGTTAGTTGTACAGACTTCATATTTCCCATGTCTATTGCTTGTAACAAGATGTTTCAGCTGGCACAACTTTCAGGGTCATCAGTAAAGGTCTAGGTCATTTTTCTAGGTCTAATATTTTTTAAATAAGAACTTTTTCATTAGTCCTGATGTCAATAAATTGTGTCTGAAAAATGGCAATGACAGGTCATTGCCCTTTTTCAAAAACATCTTGTTTCAAAATAAATTCCGACTTAAAAAAGATAGAACATCCAGTACTTCCAGCACATTGATTCTATTGCAATTTTGTGGATACATGTATTTTAATTCAGCACATTATTGATTGAATTAATGCCATTCAATTGTTTCTCTATGTATGCTTTTAACAGAGCCCTCTAGATCCAGTCCACAAATTACGATTAGCCATTGGGAGTGGACTTCGTACAGATATCTGGAAGCAGTTTGAGTCTCGATTTAAAATACCCTGGATTATCGAATATTTCGGGACAACAGAGGGGACTGCAGCCCTCATGAATCTAGAAAATAAGCTAGGCTCCTGCGGGAGACTCTCCCCTTTCCTTGTATGTGATATGCACATATGTTTAAATGTTTGCAATGCACCCTGCTTTTCGGACTAGGCTATTTTGAAATGGAGAGTATCATTCGGATAAATAAATGTTTTGGATTTCAGATTTTTTAAGAGCTGAAAGCTGGGCTATTGTTTTCATCTTGGCCTTGTTGGTGTTGGCATTGCTACTGGTGTTCTTGTGGTATCAAAGATATTTACACAGAACTTGACATATGAAGCTTTTCATACTAGATAACTATTTAACTCTTTCCTGTTTTACAAAGTTTTGGACTTGTCCAAATTCAAAGGTTTTGAAGACGAAAAATTAAAGTGGATTTAAATAACCATGCAGTAGGGTAGAAAATAGTGTGGAAAAAGAAGAAATTGCTTGTCAGAAGCAATTTCTTTTTTTTTTCACAATGTTTTCTCAATCATGAAATCACAGGCACGTAAAAAGCAGGGATTAACCAGCAAAGGGTTCAGCTTTTTTGTTGTGATATTGCCTTTTTCTCTTCTTAGAATCTTTTATTATTCAGCACCTGCAGCTGAGTGCTGGCAACTTTATAGATATGTTGCTCTTGTTTAGTTATAACTTTCATTTCATATTAAACCGACCATACTCTTGTGATAGGTAACACCAAACTCCATTTCAGTCAGCCTGGTCATACATGTGGTGCTGGTGTATAAGCTAGGACAATATTATAACAGAATAATGCACTGGCTATTTAGTACATGTATTCAGGAAATATTTATTGTTAGACACATGCTTTATATTTATGAGCCAGCATGCAAAAAGGACCATCTAGGAAATTTCTGTAAGATGTATATTTGGACATAGATTCCATCAGATATGGGTCAGCCTGAGGTTACATTGCAAAAATAGTTGTATAGTAATGTAAGATATAATTCAAGCTCTAGAAAATCTGTTAATTGCTAAAGTGTTTAACCTTTCAGTCTATGCAAATTGCGCAGTCTGTCAATATTCAAAACTTTTTGTACTTCTAAGATGGTCCCTTTAGGATGATGGGTCACATATAAATTGGGAGCTCATCTCAGTTTCCATTTACTCTAAGGTCTCTGGATAAATATGTTTATCTTAAACAGATATTTTGTTTTCAGAAACCATTGTATCTGATATGTTTTTTGACATGAATCTTAAAGAGGCATTTTGTTATCAGAAACTGCTATATTTGATTTCGGCTTAAAAACTAAGTCAGGACATATAATTTATTTAAAATGTCTGATTTCATTTTAAACTATGGGTGTCAACAAAATTGGATTCGAAGTCTTCTTTAAGGTATAGTATTTAAAAGTAGAAAATAAGAAATTACACTTATCTTGTAAACACAAGTTAGAAATTTTTTGAAGATTTATCTCCTATTCTCGGCTAATTTGAAAATTCTGGAGAACAATGTAGGGCCATCTAGGCCCTCTTGTATCGTGTTAACATTGTAATGATTTTAAAAATGGAAACTTTGATTACCTGCCATACATAGTAAGAGCTTCAGATAGGATAAGTCCTTGCCTATAATAATTTTTTTCATCCCAAAACTTTATTGTTGGTAGTCCCTAGAATTTTCTAACTGAAAAATGAAATTATTTATAAATATGAAGTTACAATGTGCTTGTGCAAATTATCTCAAGTACCCTTATGTTATATAAGAACTTGCTACAGTTTTGCTAGAACCTTTGACATTAGGGTTGACTTGAGTCAAAATGACTGGATATATCCTATCTTATGCTTTACACAAATCTTAAGGTCAACACAAGACTGTATTTCGATGGCTCAGTGAGAAATAGTTGTAACTGCCTACATGTTTATAGGCAGTTACACAGCCGCGGCAATAGCGCAGTTGGTAGCGCACCAGACTTCTTATCCAGGGGTCTTTATTCGCCTGGGTTCCATCCCCGGCCGCGGCACTTATCCTTTCCGACATTTGTCTTCCACCAATGGGTAGATAAGAGTAAACCTATGTGGAATAGCAACTGGAGGCTAGGAAAGGGATGTGGTGGTAGTACTGGAGTGAGAAATACCAGGAATCCATTGTTAGGTGCTCCACTCGTCGCAATATAACTGAAAGATTGTTGAAAGCAACGTAAAACCCAAATTCAAATCAAATTCAAATCAAATAGGCAGTTACAACCGTTTTGCGGGATTGTTTTAGACAGGATTAAACCATTATTTACCCAGGAAAAGCTAGACACCAATCTAATTATCATGTATTTTCAGAATCCCCTAGATGGCGTACACAAAGTTCAGGTGGCCGTTGGAAATGGGCTTAGAGCTGATATTTGGACAGAGTTTCAAACTCGATTCAAAATTCCCCAAATTTGTGAATTTTTTGGTGCAACAGAAGGAACCATTGCTACAATGAATTTAAACAATCGCACCGGATCTTGTGGGCGCTTCTCTCCCCTTCTTGTATGTGGAAAGCTTATAGAAGCATTCTTAGTCTACCTTCTTTGTTATATTGAAGGTAATAATGCCCTTTGAAGAAGAGTGGGTATATTGCTTTGCACTTGTAGGTTGGTCTTATGGTTGGTCTTATGGTTGGTTGGTCTGTTTTTTGTTTTTTTTTTGACCGTAGCATATCTCAAAAAGTATGCAAGCTAGAATCATGAAACTTCACAGGTGGATTATAGGTTTCATTGAGGAGAAGTGCAGTGCATAACTCTTCTCATCATATTTTGTGAATTATTGCCCTTTGTTGATAGACAAAGAAAAGGCTATTTACCTGATTTTATGGGGGGCATAAATGTTTTACACACATCTCTTGTTGCTTCAGTGTATCTATTTCTTTGATTGGTAAATTTACAAAATTGTGTCCCAACTTTAACACTTTATATATATTTTAGTGTCAAAGTAAAGAATAGTTGCAAAGCAATCAATATTAATAATAAGGCAGCCATTACTTAATTTTAATTAGGATATTACAGAGAGGTAGTCTAAGAATGCTTCCAACCCAAATACATTTTATTAACCCAGAAATCAAATTTCCCACATAACTCCCCACGTCTTCTATAATAAACAACCATTAGAGATATTCTTGTCTTACACATAATTATTATGTAGGAAAACATTCTCAGATTGACATATTATGATGTCATTTTACACACATATTCACAGCATTTCTAACATCTTGGCATTCAAAAAATTCTTTTTTAACATACAAAGGTATTTATGAAAATAAAAGAACCAGTTACTTGATTGTGTTTGAGATCTTTACCTAGGCTTGCTTAATCAACTTTTCCAGAGGTAGAGATAAGAGGGGGTAACTCCAGTCTAAAATCTTTATTTCCAAATGAAATCCTATGTTGTGGGTATTCATTTGAATCGTCTCGTTGAGATAGTTCAAATGAGTATCAACAACATATGGTTTATTTGAGGAATAATGAAATTATTTATATTAGAAAACCAAAATATTCCCTATATCTGTTGCCCTGCATTTCTATGCTATACTGGGCTAAGATCAGCTTATCTCTAACAAAATCTCATCACAGATTATATATATTTCTGACTAGATGATATTGCAATTTTCAAGCTCCCCGAAGGGTGAGCATTTAGCCGCTGCTTTGTCCGTCTGTCCATCCATCCGTCCGTCTGTCCCCACCTATTTCTCCATAATCCTTGGGCCAAATCAAATGAAACTTACCATGTGAACTTCCTATGATATATTGTTGATGCATCTGTGACGTTTTTAGCTCACCTGAGCACGAAGTGCTTAAGATGAGCTATTGTGATCCTGCAATGACCGTCGTCAGTTGTGTGTCATGAGGCATCCGTCGTCCACAATTTCATAAAACATCTTCTCCTCCTTAACCAGTGGACAAATCTTGATTGAACTTGGCAGGGATGTTCCTTGGGTCAAGCTCTACCAAAGTTGTTCCAATAAATGAAATCCACCCTCAGGGAAAAAAAATAGCAGGGGCCCAGTCGCCCATGGCCCCTAGATTTTGGGCAGGGCCCCTAGATTTTTGGAGAAAATGCCTATACCCCTTATGTAAAATTTTCAATTTTGGTAGTCTGGGCCCCTAAGTAAAAATTGTTAGTCACTTTCCCTGCACCCTTAACTTTCCCTTTACCTGTAACAAAAAGGGTAAAAATAGGAAATTCTTCAAAAATCTTCTTCTCTGATACCAGAAGGCAATCAGCTTTCATATTTTGTATCTAGCATCATTGATTGGGCCTCTACCAAGTTTGTTCATATCAAGACCCTTGGGTCATATTTTGGCTCTACCCAGGTGCATCCCTTTTAGCTCATCTGAGCACAATGGGTGAAAATAGGATAGTATTCAGAAATCATCTTTTCTGGAACCAGAAAGCAGGCAGCTTTCATAGTTATAATAATAATAATATAATAATAATAATCTTTATTTATAGTTGGGGGGTTATACGAGGTACAGTTAACAATTAACATAAGCTATGTATAGCTTTTAACCGACTTTTACACATTCTAGATGTTATTAATTTTGCATGAGAAATTCGAGAGGCAGTGGAATCCTTTTATTTTTTAGCTCCACTGGCTGAAAGCCACTGGGGCTATTGTCATGGCGTTGTGTCCGTCGTGCGTCCGTCCGTCCGTCCGTGCGTCCGTGCGTCCGGTCGTAAACTTTTTCTTTAAAAATCATCTCCTCAGAAACTACTGGATGGATTTCAACCAAACTTCACAGGAATGATCCTTGGGTGACCCTCTTTCAAAGTTGTTCAAGAAATTTTGATCCAATGAAAAACATGGATTTAATGGGCGTGGCTAATTTCCAAATATGGTAAAAAGTGACTTTTCTCAGGTTCTAATTGATGGATACCAATAAAATTTTACATGACTGATCCTTGGGTGACCCTTTATCAGTCTACAAAAAATTATTTTGATCAGATGAAAAATATGCATTTTATGGGCGGAGGTCATTTCTCTATATGTTATATAGTGGAAACTTTGCAGATCATTTTCTCAGAAACTAACTGATAGATATCAACCAAATTTTACATGATTGATCCTTGGGTGACCCTTTATCAGTCTACCAAAAATTATTGTGATCAAATGAAAAATATGTATTTTATGGGCGGAGGTCATTTCTCTATATTTCATATTTGGTACTTCTTATTGCGTTAAAAATCCTGTTCGGGAATAATAGTATCAATATTGTTTTACATTCTGCTGACATATATTCATTTCATTTCATTGTTTTCTTAAATCATCGAACCAATTACGGTTTCATTAGCATTGTCATATTACTTTCTTTTTTCACAGAAGGCCTCAGTGTAAATAAGTTTTTTTCATTCATTTATTTGTGTATGATGTTAACTTAATGAGCTACCTTAAAGAAAATATTATTATTATTATTATTATTATGCAGAATATCAAACGGAGCACCCACACAGAACGATGAACAAAATGAAGTAAACTATGCCATGTTTTTTTATAAACAAAGATTTTAATTACAGCCATTAAAATTACATCGTAGCAGCAGCAACAACAACAACAACAACAAATAAAATAAAAAAAGAAAAAGAAAATAAGACGAGAAAGAGATTCGATCTTCGGACCTCTGCTTTGCAAATTTCTAGCCTAACATCTATAGCTGTGTCTGGTCATTTATCACAACTGGGTATATTTTGTTATTTGAATATACTGTCCGCGTATTTTTAATCTATATAAGGAAATTGGTTCCGAATATCAATGAAGGTCGACAGGAATATTAAATGAGCGACAGGTCAACAGTGTTTCACAATACTAACATATTTTATCACTTAACAAACTATACATTACATTCAATACTGTTTGTTATTCATTCCTATGAAAGCACGAGCAAAGCCGAGGAGGAATAATCAGATTTTAAATATCTAAATAGCAGGGGTCAGATTCAGGTAAATAAAACCCTGCTTATATTATATTTTCAGAAATATTTTCGTAACAACATAAAGGGGATTTGTTTGCATGTAACTTTTGAAGAATTCTTTTTCATTTACGCTTCGTGGAGCAATCTAAAAAATGATAAAGAAGTTGATGTTTGGGGTAATATGTAGCACCTCATGTTTGAGGAGAATAACTTTAAATTTTGTGTCATATAATTTAACCTTTCTCACTTCTGGAAAATGCATGATTTTTCACACAGCAGTTTTCAGATGTTAAACAATCTTTTGAAGATGGGCAGAAATCATATAATGACCCTAATCTTGATAGGGATGGAAGATAATTAAAGCATAATCTTTAGAACATTGCATCGTGAAGGAGCAGCTAATACGATTATATTTGGGACCGAATGCCTCAGGTGAGTGCAAAAGGGCCAACGGTCCTCTTTTTAGCTAGGCTGTTTTTGGAGAAAACCTGAGATATTGCTTTAGCCTTGGTGTCATTGTTGTTGTCATGCAAAAACCTTGACATTTTGTGATAACTTTGGAATGGTAAGTGATAGGGCCTCCATATTTCACATGATTATTACCTGAGACAAGGCATTCCTGTGGTACAAGTTCAAGGTCATCAGTCAAGGTCAAGGTCATTTTTCAAGGTCAAATTTTTGGAAAAAAACCCTACCCAAATTTAAACATTAGCCATGACTTTTGATTGATAATTGATAGACTCTTCATATTTCACATGATGATTACCTTGGACAAGGTCTTTCTGTTTGTTCAAAGTTCAAGGTCATCAGTAAAGGTCATTCTTCAAGGTCTAACATTTAAAAAAAAACAAACCATATTTTAGCTTTGGTCATAACTTTTGAATGTTCAGTGAAAGGGCCTTCATATTTCACATGATGATTGCCTGCGACAATTCTTTTCTGTTGATACCAAGTTTAATAATATCAATCAAGGTCAAGGCCTTCTTTTAAGGTCAAGTTTTTGTAGTTCAAACATATATTGGCCATTACTTTGGATTGTTAAATCATAGAGCCTTGAAATTCCATACGTGCATTGCTTGTGACAAGATGGTCACATGCATAACAATGTCAAGGTCATCAGTCAAGGTCAAGGTCATTTGGTGAAAGTCACTCATTTATAACATAAAACCTTCATAATTTGCTTTAATTTCTGACTGGTAAAGACACTAACTGATGAAAAGTGATCTCTAGAAGCATTTTGTGAAAATCATTCCTCTTTTTGGACATGGATTTTTCACCATCCAGCACTTAACAGCTGAGTGTAGGCACCCGTAGGCAGTGCAATTTTTTTTCTTTTTTTTTAGCTCCACTGGCTGAAAGCCACTAAGGCTATTGTCATGGCCTTGTGTACATGGTGTGTCCATTCGCCTGTGCATCAGTGTGTCTGGTCATAAACTTTTTCTTTGAAAATCTTCTCCTCAGAAACTACTGGATGAATTTCAACCAAACTTCATAGGAATCATCCTTGGGTGACCCTCTTTCAAAGTTGTTCAAGGAATTTTGATCGAATCAAAAACATGGATTTAATTGGCGTAGCTAATTTCTGATTATGATAAAAAATGGGTTTTCTCAGATTCTTATGGATGGATACCAATTAAATTTTACATGAATGATCCTTGGGTGACCCTTTATGAGTCTACAAAAAACTATTGTGATCGGATGAAAAATATGTAATTTTTGGGCAGAGGTCATTTCTCTATATGTTATATAGTGGAAACTTTGAAAATCATTTTCTCAGAATGTAATTGATGGATATAGACCAAATTTCACTGGAATGATCCTTGGGTGACTTTTTATCAGTCTGCCAAAAATTATTGTGATCAGATGAAAGATAGGCATTTAATGGGCGGAGGTCATTTCTCTATATGTTATTTAGTGGAAACTTTGAAAAATCATTTTCTCATGATGTAATTGATGGATATAAACTAAATTTCACTGGAATGATTCTTGAGTGAGGCTTTATCAGTCTGCCAAAAAATTATTGTGATCAGATGAAAAATATGTATTTTATGGGTGGAGGTTATTTCTCTATATGTTATATAGTGGCATTTTTGAAAATCATTTCAACATCAGTAGAACCCAAAATATCTTAAATCTACTTAGACCTCAGATTTGCTATTTCAAGAATTTCAAGCCTGTGGAGCGATTCAAGCCATTCATGGCTTTCTAGTCTTTTTTTTTGAAGGGTTTTCATCCACTGCTACCCATTTACAGCTGGGTGGACTGAGGCAGTGACTATTAAGTTTCTTGCCCAAGGAAACACCTCGCTGTCACCAGGACTCGAACCCCTGACCTTCGGATCAGAAGACCGACGCTCTAACCACTGAGCTATCGAGGATAGTTAGTATGTAGCATCATCCAGTGGACCTCTACCAAGTTTGTTCATATCAAGACCCTGGGGTCACATTTAGGCTCCACTCGGGTGCATCCCTTTTACGTGGAATCAAAGAACAAAAAGGCATATCCTTCTTGCCCTTGGTTGAAAATATTCCATGGTATTGATTTTATGTAGAAATTATCTCTTTGTTGTCATCTGCTTATTAGCTTCACTGGCTGAAGGCCAGCGGGCTATTGTCATGGCAGGGTGTCTGTCGAGCGTGTGTTTGTCCGTCAGTGCGTAAGCTTTTTCTTTAAACATCTTCTCCCAAACCAATGGGCAGATTTTAACCAAACTTGGTAGAAATGATCCTTGGGTGGCCCTCTTCTTCAATTGTTCAAAGAATTTTGATTGACCCCCAAATCTTCTCCTCCCAAACCATTGGGCCGATTTCAATGAAACTTGGCATGAATGTTCCTTGGGTGACCCTTTACTTAAATTGTGCAAGAAATTTGATTGGCCCATAAATATGGGCATGGCAGACAGGGCTTATTTTGAGCCCAAAATCTTTGAACAAGATCTCCTCCTGAACCACTGGGTCGATTCCAATGAAACTTTAACAGAATGTTCCTTGGTTAACCCTTTACTTAAATTGCTCAAGAAATTTGGATTGGTCCTTAAATATGGGCGTGACAGGGCGGGGCCTATTTTGAGCCCGAAATTTTCAAATGACATTTTCTCCTGAACCACTTGGCTGATTTCAATGAAACTTTACCAGAATGTTCTTTGAGTGTCTCTTTTCAAAAATTATTTGCTAAATTTTGATTGGCCCATAAATTTGGGTGTGGCAGGGCAGGGCTTATTTTGAGGCTTAAACCTTTGAACGATATCTCCTCCGGAACCACTCAGCCAATTTTAATAAAACTTTACCAGAATGTTTCTTGGGTGACTTTTTACTTCAATTGTACAAGAAATTTTGATTGGTCCATAAATATGGGCGTGGCAGGCGGGGCCTATTTTGAGCCCGAAATCTTTGAACGACATCTTCTGAACCTTATGTTTTGATAAGATGGGTAAAGGGTTGCAGGTTCGTTGTGATTGAGTATTTTGGTGCAATATGGACCAGAAACAGTAAATCATTATTAAATAGGTCTTAGGAGATTTCGGAGTGTTTGTGTATTCATTTAAAGTAAGCTTTATTTAATGAAAGTCGAAAGATTTTTAAGCCAGTGGAGCAATACAGGCCCTCTTGGGCCTCTTGTTTAATTAATATGATGTCCCAGGGATCAAAGAGACTCGGGTGAGCGATCTAGGACCATCATAGTCCTCTTGTATTCTTTGGCATCGGTAACAGTTCAGAATGACATACCCTGCACGTCGGGACAACCCTTTTCACTATTACATGAAAAACTATGAAATAAATGTAAATGTTTACTGTTGTCCTGTATGTACATGTAGTTTGGCTTGTTTTTGATACATAAGGTCAATTTCATTTTCAATATAAGGCTTATGATTAAAAGGATTGTAGTTTAGAATATATGGCTCAGCGCAAAACAGTTGTAACTGCCTATAAACATATAGGCAGTTACAACTGTTTTTGCTGAGCCATTGAAAATCAATGTACTTTCAATGGCATTTTTGTAAGTGCTTTGTGTTGGAAAAGCAGTAATGACTGTTTAGCATTGATATTCGTTTTTTATTTGTTCTTGCTTTTGTAGGCCAATTAACAAAGCTTGAGAAGAGTAAGTTCAAATCTGTCAAATAAATGATTGCATCTCTGCCTATTTTCATGGCAAAATACTTATCTTCCATCTACCATCCTCAACTATTTATGAATCAAAGTAAAAGAAACTGCTTAGCATATCAAATATCCTTATTTTTATAATTCCAATGGGCTATTTCAGCAAAGAGGGAAAATTAGAACTCCCCTTTATAACCAAATTATTTCTTTTATGAGGGGAAGTTTGATCAATTGAATTTTGCTACATAGGAAAATCAACCACTTAATCGTTAGCTTGAACCCCTTTAGGTAAATGTTAGATCTGCCATTGAACCTTCTCTATATTTTTCTCATTTACGCTTATGATATCTATCTATCTTGAAACAAAATTGAACTCTTCACTTTGATGTTTCATATTTTATTCTAGGTTTACTTCTGTTAAGATCATATCAAATTGTAGTGGTCCAATTATTTCCTTGTCAAAAGTTAGTAAATTAGTAAAATTATGAAAAATGAGGTATCTGAAATTGAATAGGTGAATATTATTAAAATATTGATTACACAATGTACAAAGCATTGTCATCTTATTATTATACCCCCCACAACGAAGTTATGGGGGGGTATACTGGAATCAGGTTGTCCGTCCGTCCGTCTGTCCGTAGACATGATTTTGTGTCCTCTTCTCCTCCCACAGTTTTAGCCAAATTTTCCTGAAATTTTATCAGGTTGTTTCCTATCATATGAAGTTGTGCACCTGCAATTTTCATCCAGATCCAGTCATTAGTTTGAGAGTTATGCCACTTTGAACTTTTTAAGGAGGGGTACATTTTCTTAATTTTGTGTCCTCTTCTCCTCCCACAGTTTTAGACCAATTTTGCTGAAATTTTAACAGGTTGTTTCCCATCATATGAAGTTGTGCACCTGCAATTTTCATTCTGATCCAGTCATTAGTTTCACAGTTACGCCACTTTTAACTTTTTAAGGAGGGGGGGGGGGAGTAGTCAAAATTTAAAATAGCAAAACTCAGTAACCATTAGGGGAGTTACCAAACTGGGTAAGTAATTCTTTCATATAAACTTGTGCACCTGCAATTTTTAGCTCGGCTGTTTTTGGAGAAAATTCGAAGTATTGCTATAGCCACCGTGTCATAGTCGTTGTCATCATCGTTGTTGTCATTGTCATGTGAAAACTTTGACATTTTGTTATATCTCTGGTTCTACTGAAGGCATTCACTTTAAACTTGGCACACATGTTCACCACAAAAAGAGCAACCTATTCTATCAAGGGGATAACTCTAGATGCATTTTGTGCAAATTATGCCCCTTTTTCGACTTAGATTTTTTCCCACCATCCAGCATTCAACAGCCGAGCGTAGGCACCCGTAGGTGGTGCTCTTGTTATTGTTTTTAAGGTCACATTAAATTTTTGTTCAGTTTTCGTTTCCGGACTCTAATTCAAGAACCAAGGGATCTAGAATAATGAAACTTCATTCAATTGCTGTATATGACCTCAATATTTGTTACAAACACATCTTGCACTTAAAGCACTTACATTTAGACAAAGTGCTGGTGGGGAGTATAAGTCCGCTCTGCGACAGTTCTAGTTACTGTCTATTTTTTATCATCTATTAACCCTTATCATACTGTTCATGACATATTCCTGTGGTGAACAATGCTTTGACAGACAGTATAGACTAAGATCAGTCTGCACAGTTGTGCAGCCTGATCTAAGGCTACACTGCCTGCTTTCTACCCTAATATTGTGGGAAAACTTGAGCCAGACTCATTAAACCCCAAACTACCAAGTAGATGGGGGTATATTGGTTTCACCAAAGTTGTCTGTCTATCCATAACCGTCCGTCCATTCATCCGTCCATCCGTAGACATTTTCGTTTCCAGACTCTAACTTGAGAACCAAGTGACCAACAATCATGGACCTTTATACAAATGTTGCTTATGACCCATGGAAGTAGCCTATCATTTTTGGGTCACATAGGTCAAAGGTCAAGGTAACAGTCAGCCTTTGTTCAATTTTAGTTTCCGGACTCTAACTAGAGAAACAAGTGACTTACATTCATGAAACTTTATGCAAATGTTGCTTATGACCCAAGGAAGTGACTTATTGTTTTGGGGTCACAAAAGTCAAAGTTCAAGGTCACAGTCAATTTTTTTTCAATTTTTGTTTCCGGACTTTAACTCAAAAACCAAGCGACCTTGAATCATGAAACTTTATGAAAATGTTGCTTATGACTCAATGATTAGCTCTATTGTTTTGGGGTCACATAGGTCAAGTTCAAGATCACGGTCAATTTTTGTTCCATTTTCGTTTCCGGACTTTAACTCAAAAACCAAGTGACTTTGAATCATGAAACTTTATGCTAATGTTGCTTATGTCACAATGACCTGCCTTTGTTTTTGGGTCACAAGGGTCACAGTCAATCTTTTTATGCCCCGCATCGATAGATCGGGGGCATATTGTTTTACTCATGTCCATCTGTCTGTCTGTCTGTCCGTCTGTCTGTCTGTCCGTCCGTCTGGCCGAAAACTTAACCTTGCCAATATCTTCAAGCCTATTCAAGATACAAAGCTAATATTTGGCATGATGATAGATCTCAATGATCCACATCCGCTGGTACCAAAGTCAAGGTCATGTGACAAGGTCAAGGTCATCTGTCAAGGTCAAACTTTGAAAAAAATGCTTTTACGGGGGCATTGGTGTTTCACAAACACATCTTGTTTTTTCAATTTTTGTTTCCGGACTCTAACTGTAGAACCAAGAGACCTAGAATCATGAAACTTCATGCAAATGTTGCTTATGACTCAATGACGTGCCCTATTGTTTTTTGGTCACAATCTTTTTTTTCAATTTACTTTTCTGGACTCTAACTCAAGAACCAAGCGACCTACAATCATGAAACTTCATGCAAATGCTGCATATGACCTCAATATTTGTTACTAACACATCCTTCACTAATAGCACTTGCATTCTGACAAAGTGCTTGTGAGGGGTTTAAGTCTGCTCTGCGACAGTTCTAGTTGAAATTTAAAACAAAATGGTTTGAAACAAAATTTGGGTTCAGTAGGATAAGGGTTCAATATTATGATAAATGATACTCTACTTTTCTCATTAAAGTACATTTACTTGGCTTAATTTATTCCTTGCCTACCAGGACTTTAGCAGTAGCCTAAGCCTTTCGATTTTGTCTTTTTTGATATTATTCAGTAATCTTAAAAGTTCTATTTTGTAAGAAATCTAACTTGAACAAAGTAACATATCTTATCTCTGTTTTTAGCTCACTTGAGCACGAAATGCTCAAGTGAGCTATTGTGATCATCCACTGTGCATCATGCATAAATAGCTTTACTAAAAAAGTTGGCCTATCTTGATTAAACTTCACAGGAATGTTCCTTATCAGAGTCAAGCTCTGCCAAAGTTGTACAATTAATTGAAATCATTTTTAGCTCCACTGGCCGAAGGCCAGCGAGCTATTGTCATGGCGGTGTGTCCGTCGTGCGTGCGTCAGTCCGGGCGTCCGTGCGTAAACTTTTTCTTTAAACATCTTCTCCTCCCAAACCAATGGGCAGATTTTTATGAAACTTGGTAGAAATGTTCCTTGGGTGACTCTCTTCTAAAATTGTTAAAGAAATTTTGATTGACCCCCAAATATGGGCGTGGCAGGGCGTGGCATTTTTTCACTTTGAAATATTTAAAAATCTTCTCCTCCCAAATCAAAGGGCCAATTACAATGAAACTTGGCTTGGGTGTTCCTTGGGTGACCCTTTACTTAAATTGTAAAAGAAATTTTGATTGACCCCAAAATATGGGCGTGGCAGGGCGGGGCTTATTTTGAGCCCGAAATCTTTGAATGACATCTCCTCCTGAACCAATGGGCCGATTTCAACGAAACTTTACCAGAATGTTCTTTGATTGACCCTTTTCAAAAAATTTTCCTGAAATTTGGATTGGCCCCCAAATATGGGCGTGGCAGGGTAGGGCTCATTTTGAGCCCAAAACATCTCCTCCTGAACCATAAGGCGGATTTCAATGAAACTGTACCAGAATGTTCCTTGGATGACCCTCTTCTTAAGTTGTTCAAGAAATTTTGATTGACCCCCAAATATGGGCGTGGCAGGGTGGGGCTTTTTTTGAGCTCGAAATCTTTGAATGACATTTCCTTCTGAACCATAAGGCTGATTTCAATGAAACTTTACCAGAATGTTCTGTGTGTGACCCTCTTTTTTTAAGTTGTTCAAGACATTTTGATTGACCCAAAATTTTGGTGTGTCAGGGGGGGGGGGTGCTTTTTTCGAGCCCGAAATCTTCTCCTCCTGAACCACTGGGCAGATTTAAATGAAACTTTACTAGAATGTTTTTTTGGAGACCCTTTAAAAAAGTTGCTCACAAAATTTTGATTGGCCTATAAATATGGGTGTGGCAGGGTGGGGCTTTTTTTGAGCCCGAAATCTTTGAACAACATCTCCTGAACCACCTGGCTGATTTCAATGAAACCTTACCAGAATGTTCCTTCTGCGACCCTTTTCAAAATTTGTTCGCAAAATTTTGATTAGCCCATAAATATTGGCATGGCAGGGTGTGGCTTATTTTGAGCCGGAAATCTTTGAACTACATTTCCTAATGAACAATGGGCCGATTTCAATGAAACTTGAGAATTTTGGTGCAATGTGGGCCATACCCAGTTAATTATTATAAAATAGGTCTTAAGAGATTTCAAAGTGTTGTTTTCATTCAAAGAAAGCTTCATTTAATGAAAGTCTAAAGATGATTAAGCCAGTGGAGCGATACAGGCCCTCTTGGGCCTCTTGTTTACTCTGGATACCATGGCAACAAAACAGGGGAAATTAAGAAAATCTTTAAAAAGTCTTCTCTGAATTCAAGATGGTGGACAGTTTACATATTTAGTATGAAACATCACTGGGGAGACCTCTCCCAAGTTAATTCATATCAAGGCTCTGGAGTCAAATTATGGCTCTGTCCATGCACATCTCTTTTTGCATAAAAAAAAGAAGGAAATCTTTGAAATTTCTCAATTTAAAAGGCAGAATGCTTACATGTTTAGCATGAAGTATCATCGAGTGAACATACCAATTTGTTCATGTCATGCCCCAAGGGGCAAATGTTGGCTCCATCTAAGTGCTGCCTTTTAAACATAGAAGGAAATGTTTAAAAATTATTCTTCCCACACACCAGGTACACCAGTCAGTTTGGTGTGTAGAATCATTAAGTGGAATTTAACTAAGCTGTTGGTCATAACATAGTCTTGAGATCAGATTTGGGCTATATAAAGTAGTACCTCCAATAATATTCTCATATGAAAAAAAAGTTTTGGCATCAATATTAGGTATCAGTTAAATTCTACTCATATGTGATGTCCCAGGGTTCTAGACGACTCAGGTGTGCAATAAAGGACAGTCAATAGCCTCTTGTTACTAGAAATATTTTCCACAATCTTTTACCTTGTTTTTGTTTTATGAATATTTAGGTAAAAGAACCATTATATGATTTTTAGCTAATTTCATCATTTTGCAACTTGATATGATAGAATCTTTATCATAAAAACATTTTTTAGGAAGTATATGATGTCAATATTCTAGTGGTCAGTGAAAACTAATTGTAAGTGCCTATAAACAAACTGGCACTTACAGGTTTTTTGCTGAAATCTCAATTTTCAAATCTGTCTGCATTTATATAGCAGCATTTAAACCAGTCATGTGTACCCAGTTTAGTGGACATTTTGTCATTCTCAATATTTTTATAAATTATCTATACAAGTAAAATTGATAGAACGAAAATATCAAAATTGAGCCTTTGCGTGACATTTCCAACAATTTAACATGTACGTGACGTGAAATGTATGTGAAGGGCCCACATTAAGCAGCCTAAATAGATATATTGTGTAACTAGACAATTTCCCAACTATCTAAAGAAACTTTGACACTGTATCTATCTACAAAGTGCAAAATTAAGACTCTGGCTGGACTGTGCAAATGCACAGGCTAGCCAGAAACTTTGCTTGGAGCACATTTGAAATAATTATGCCCCCCTTTGAAGAAGATAAATATTGTATATTGTTTTACACTTGTCTGTCCGTCAGTTGGTCTGTCTGTCCTTAGACTGTTTTTTTTTTTTTGTCCAGAGCATATCTCAAAAAGTATGTAAGATAGAATCATGAAACTTCACAGGTGGATAGATCTCATTGGGGAGAAGTGTAGTGCACAAGAACCATAACTCATCATATTTTGTGAGTTATTGCCCTTGGTTGATTAACAAAGAATAGGCTATTGACCTGCTTTTATTGTCAGGGTGGTATAAATGTTTTATAAACATCTCTTGTTTGGTGTTAGTTGTGTCCATCAAGATTCTTTGTCTCAGTCATTCTACATTAAAAACAATTTTTGATTTAAGAGCTACTTTGTAGGCCTAAGCACAAAGAAATTGGTCTCATTATGATGAAATCTGTGAATGATTGCTTTGGGAAAATAAATACAAATTATAAAAAAATAATTTATTTTTTTTGATTTTATGGAAGTATGAAACTAAAACCATATTTCTCTAATGTATGAATCAGCTTCATGTATTCATACAGTATATTTATAATACATTATGCTAAAAATTTCTTACCAATGAATTAAAAAGTGCACTCTTCATCTTTTAAATGAAATCTCCATTTTCCAGAATCGTCTAGATCCAACTCCAAAAGCCTTGGTGAAATTTGACCCTGACACAGGGGATGTGCTGCGAGACAAACATGGATTTTGTATTAATGTTGGAATCGGTAAGTTTAATCTTTGTTCAACACATTTCAAGAAAATTCTTAACCAATTCCCCTTTAGACCAAGGAATTTTATGCCCCTGTTATTTTCAAAGGTGGACTTATATTGGTTTCACCTTCCCTGTGTACATCCATATGTATGTCTGTCTGTACATCCCCATATTATGACCACAAGTCCCCCTATTTAAATGACATTTTCACAGAATGTTCCTTGTCACCTGACCTTGCACATATCGTCGCTATTTTGTTTAGCAATTATTTGGCAAGATATTTTGTGACTCTTGTTTTACCCCTGGTAAAAATGTGTGATTAAAGAAGCAATTGCTTGTTCAAGAAAATCCAGACTCTGGAAAAGAAAAGAGAAATACCCCCCCCCCCCCCCCCCCCCCCCCCCCCCGGTACAGTCAAACCTGTCTTAAGCAAGCAACCAAGGGACATTCAAAAAGTGCTTGCTGGAGACAGGTGCTTGCTTAATCCTGGTCAATTTCAGTGCAAATGGTTCTTTTAGGAACTCGGTGGCCGCTTGCTTAAGACTGGTTGCTTAACAAATACAGATGGCCGCTTAGACAGGTTTGACTTTAAAGTAGGAAAAAACCCAGGGCTAGGCTATCATTTAAGGATTGTAAGACAGTTTGATGAGTAACTAGCCCTGCCCTTTGTTCCCCTTCATAAAACACCCCTCAAATATCTAAAAGTTATTTATCTGCAAAATATAAATTAAGGTAGTGGAACCGTAATAGTTCTGCAACATTTTGGACGACATGTTCTTTCACGATGTTAACCAAGGTTTCCTAATGAAAATCATTAGGAAACCTTGGTTAATACTGTTAAAGTTCATTACACATGAAACATTGCAAAACTATTATGGGTCCACTACCTTAATGGACTTGAGAAAAAAAACAAATTCGTGGAGGATAGCCTTGATATTGCACTACAGCTCGCCAATCCATTAAAATGATTGAAACTTTTTTAGCTCACCTGAGCACGAAGTGCTCAAGGTGAGCTTTTGTGGTTAGGTGGATGTCCGTCGTCCATCGTCAGTCGTCCGTCGTCCGTCGTCAACATTTGCCTTGTATGCACTCTAGAGGCCACATTTTTTGCCCGATCGACTTAAAATTTGGTCAGAATGATTGTCTTGATCAAATCTCGGACGAGTTCGAAATTGGGTCAACTGGGGTCAAAAACTAGGTCACAGGGTCAAAAAATAGAAAAACCTTGTATGCACTCTAGAGGCCACATTTTTTGCCCAATCAACCTGAATTTTGGTCAGAATGATTGTCTTGATGAAATCTCGGACGAGTTTGAAATTGGGTCATTTGGGGTCAAAAACTAGGTCACAGGGTCAAATCATAAAAAAACCTTGTATGCACTCTAGAGGCCACATTTTTTTCCCAATCAACCTGAAATTTGGTCAGAATGATTGTCTTGATGAAATCTCGGACAAGTTCGAAATTGGGTCAACTGGGGTCAAAAACTAGGTCACGGGGTCAAATCATAGAAAAACCTTGTATGCATTCTAGAAGCCACATTTTTTGCCCAATCAACCTGAATTATGGTCAGAATGATTGTCTTGATAAAATCTCATACCAGTTCAAAAATGGGTCAACTGGGGTCAAAAGCTAGGTCACTGGGTCAAATCTTAGAAAAACCTTGTATGCACTCTGGAGGCCACATTTTTTGCCAAATTAACCTGAAATATGGTCAAAATGAATGTCTTGATGAAACCTTGTACGAGTTTGAAATTGGGTCAACTGGGGTCAAAAACTAGGTCATGAGGTCAAATCTAAGAAAAACCTTTTAGGCACTCTAGAGGCCACATTTTTTGCCTGATCAACCTGAATTTTGGTCAGAATGATTGTCTTGATAAAATCTCGGACGAGTTCGAAATTGTGTCAACTGGGGTCAAAAACTAGGTCACGGGGTCAAATCTAAGAAAAACCTTGTATGCACTCTAGAGGCCACATTTTTTGCCCGATCAACCTGAATTTTGGTCAGTATGATTGTCTTGATGAAATCTTGAATGAGTTCGAAATTTAGACAGTTCATTCAGGTGAGCGATTAAGG
The DNA here is from genome assembly GCA_948146395.1 of Fragum whitleyi. Taxonomy (NCBI): domain Eukaryota; kingdom Metazoa; phylum Mollusca; class Bivalvia; order Cardiida; family Cardiidae; genus Fragum; species Fragum whitleyi. The sequence goes on from OX411543.1 coordinate 79,885,115, forward strand.
GCCACTATGGCCCTCTTGTTTATGATATTCATAATTAAGGTGATAATTAATACTCTGACCACAGTTGTATAAAAGTTTACAATTGGTTAAATTTTGATTGGAAGTTATTTCCAACCAATCAGGTTTGTTAATTCAAGTTTCAAAAGAATAAAAAATATTATAATTTTCATTGATAAAGTGATATTAAACCCTCATACCAAAGTTGAATAAAAGTTCACAATGATTAAATATGGAATTGAAGTTATTTCCAACCAATCAGGTTTGTTGTTTCAATTGTACCAATTGAAACAACAACCATGATTGGCCTAACTTAATTTCAGGTTTAAATTTTAACCAATGGTTATCTTGTATTCAAACCAGGCCCAGATAGGCATCTGCTAATTTTCTACTACAGGTGAGCCAGGTTTGTTACTGGGTGGGGTTCCATTCCACTACGCAGATCTACAGTTTTATAAAGGGGGTAAAGAAATAAACGAGAAGAAGATAGTGAGAAATGTTGTAAAAGAAGGAGATGTCTATTTTAATTATGGTGACCTTCTGACCTTGGATAAAGACTACTTCATTTATTTTACAGACAGAATTGGGGATACATTCAGGTTAGTATAAATTCATATTGCAAATTGATTTTTTTTTTTCACTTACCACCAATAATTTCTAGTAAGAATGTATAGCTAAGAAATATTATGTTTAATTTTCCTCTCAAAACCTCTGGAAGAGGAATACATGGTACAGTGATCCTTCAATTGTCAAAACCATCTTGAAAGAGAGTGAACTAAGCCATGATTTTTAGCTTCAGGTCAGTAATCTATTGTCAAGGTGTTCACTGTTGCGTCTGTCATGTGTGTAACTGCATGTGTATGCATACATAAACTTTTTCTTTCAGAAGGATTTCAACATATTGCTGGATTTCGCCTAGTCGCAAGCTCAGGATTCCTTGCCAAAAAAGTTTTGTTATCCCCAGCCGATCGGCAAAGGGAATATAGTAATGGTCTAGGTCCTTCATTCTGTTGTTCTGTCACTAAACTTGTCCGGAGCATATCTTCTAAAGTATAAAAGATACCAACTTTAAACTTTATAGGTGGATAGAGCTTATGGAGGAGCAATGCGATTTCCAAGAACTACAACTCTTACTTGCACGATTTTGGAGTTATTGCTCTTTGTTATTTCAAATACTCAGATTTTGTCGGGAGCATACCTCTGAAAGTTAAATAGCTATCAACTTGAAACTTTGTAGGTGGATAGGCCTCATAGAGGAAAAGTGCAGTGCACAAGAACAACAACTCTTGCTTAATTTTGGAGTTACTGCCCTTTGTAATATTAGGCTTCAGTCTACTATCAAGCATTCATGGTAGGGGGGATGGCCATGTCCGACATGGCTCTCTTTTAACATAATTTATTCATATATACCATGTTTCTGCTTACAATATGATAAATTCAATTAATATACATGGGTTTTATGAGAAAAAAGCCCAAAATTTCTTACAATTAAGAAAAATTCTTATAATTGGAAAAAAGTCTTTCTTATTAAAAAGAGCTGGGGGATTTACTATTAGGGAGGATGCTGTTATTAGAGGAAATATTGTAAATGAAATATCTCTTTTGTTTGCTTCAGATGGAAGGGTGAGAACGTAGCTACATACGAGGTCTCCAATGTTTTGACGCAACTAGAGTTTGTTCATGATGCAAACGTGTATGGAGTGTTGGTACCAGGTAATATTAATAAATGTTGCATTTGATATTTTATGACATTGAACCTAATACTAACAATAATTAGTTCATAACATTATACTTTTGTCATATTTTGGGCTCAGTCTGTGTGCATCTATTTATGCCCCCATATTGAAAGATCAGGGCATATTGTTTTACTGTTGTCCGGTAGTCTGTCCTCAAAACTTAATCAAAAAATATTTCATTGCCAATTACTTCAAGCCTATTTAAGATACACAGCTCATATTTGGCATGATGATAGATCTCGATTATGGGCATCTATAGATTCCAAGGTCATGTGTTAAGGTCAGGGTCTTATGACATGGTCAAAACTTTAAAATAATTCTGTTTTTGGGCATTCGTGTTTCACAAACCCAACTTGTTCTATACAAAAACAAAGTTGGAAATCTTTCAACCATTATCTTCCTTCAAAATTCTAGGGCATCTTTATTTGGTACAAATGATCCAGTGGTCATCTTCTAATCTTATTCATGTGATGTTTGTGGGGTCATTGAGACTCAGGTGAGCAAATAAGGACCACCATGGTCCTCTTCTTTATTGTAGCAGCTTCCTAACTACAATAAAATTTACTGTACTTCTATTTCAGGATCTGAAGGTCGTGCAGGTATGGCTGCCATGCATCTAAATGAAGGCTACAATTTGACCCCCGACATCCTGTCAAAAATCTACAAACACTGCACTGATTACCTCCCTTCTTATGCCAGACCTTTATTCCTCCGCTTTCCAGAGGAAGAAGCCATCACTGTAACCTTGAAACAACAGAAAACAACCTTCAGGAAGGAAGGCTATGACCCAAATATCATAACTGATCCCTTGTTTTATTTAGATGAACAAAATCATACTTACACCCCTCTTACAGTAGAATCCTATCCAAAATTTAGAGCAAAAGCTAAACTTTGAATGTGTTATATTCATCATGTGTCCATTACAAATTCCAAAATGATAAACTCTTTTGATGTTTGTATGCCCCTGTGTGAATAAGATCAGGGTATATTTTGTTTTGGCATTGTATATCTGTCTGTCAATCTGTCTGTCTGTCAGCAAAACTTTACAAAAAAAAAAAAAACACATATCAATACTTATTTCTTCAAGCCTTTTCAATATACAATTTTCATACTTGGAATGATGATATATCTCAATGATACACATCTGCTGGTACCAATGTCAAGGTCATGCAACAAAGCCAAGGTCAAGTGCTAAAATAATTGCTGTTTCGAGGGCATTCAAGTTTCACACATCCTTTTTTAGCTCACCTGAGCACGAAGTGCTCAAGGTGAGCTTTTGTGGTTAGGTGGATGTCCGTCGTCCGTCATCAGTCGTCCGTCGTGCGTCGTGCGTCGTGCGTCGTCTGTCGTCAACATTTGCCTTGTATGCACTCTAGAGGCCACATTTTTTGCCCAATCGACTTAAAATTTGGTCAGAATGATTGTCTTGATAAAATCTCGGACGAGTTCGAAATTGGGTCAACTGGGGTCAAAAACTAGGTCACAGGGTCAAATCTTAGAAAAACCTTGTATGCACTCTAGAGGCCACATTTTTTGCCCCATCAACCTGAAATTTGGTCAGAATGATTGTCTTGATGAAATCTCAGACAAGTTCAAAATTGGGTCAACTGGGGTCAAAAACTAGGTCACAGGGTCAAATCTTAGAAAAACCTTGTATGCACTCTAGAGGCCACAATTTTTGCCCAATCAACCTGAAAATTGGTCAGAATGAATGTCTTGATGAAATCTCGGACGAGTTCGAAATTGGGTCAACTGGGGTCAAAAACTAGGTCACAGGGTCAAATCTTAGAAAAACCTTGTATGCACTCTAGAGGCCACATTTTTTGCCCAATCAACCTGAATTTTGGTCAGAATGAATGTCTTGATGAAATCTCGGACGAGTTTGAAATTGGGTCAACTTGGGTCAAAAACTAGGTCACGGGGTCAAATCATAGTAAAACCTTGTATGCACACTAGAAGCCACATTTTTTGCCCAATCAACCTGATTTTTGGTCAGAATGATTGTCTTGATAAAATCTCGGACGAGTTTCAAATTGGGTCAACTGGGGTCAAAAACTAGGTCACAGGGTTAAATCTTAGAAAAACCTTGTATGCACTCTAGAGGCCACATTTTTTGCCCAATCAACCTGAATTTTGGTCAGAATGAATGTCTTGATGAAATCTTGAATGAGTTCGAAATTGGGTCAACTGGGGTCAAAAACTAGGTCACAGGGTCAAATCTTAGAAAAACCTTGTATGCACTCTAGAGGCCACATTTTTTGCCCAATCGACTTAAAATTTGGTCAGAATGATTGTCTTGATCAAATCTCGGACAAGTTTGAAATTGGGTCAACTGGGGTCAAAAACTAGGTCACAGGGTCAAATCTTAGAAAAACATTGTATGCACTCTAGAGGCCACATTTTTTGGCCCAATCAACCTGAATTTTGGTCAGAATGATTGTCTTGATAAAATCTCGGACAAGTTTGAAATTTGGTCAACTGGGGTCAAAAACTAGGTCACAGGGTCAAATCATAGTAAAACCTTGTATGCACACTAGAAGCCACATTTTTTGCCCAATCAACCTGAATTTTGGTCAGAATGATTGTCTTGATAAAATCTCGGACAAGTTTCAAATTGGGTCAACTGGGGTCAAAAACTAGGTCACATAGTAAAATCTTAGAAAAACCTTGTATGCACTCTAGAGGCCACTTTTTTTGCCCAATCAACTTGAATTTGGTCAGAATGATTGTCTTGGTGAAATCTCAGATGATTTCGAAATTGGGTCAACTGGGGTCAAAAACTAGGTCACAGGGTCAAATCTTAGAAAAACCGTGTATGCACTCTAGAGGCCACATTTTTTGCCCAATCAACCTGAAATTTGGTCAGAATGAATGTCTCGACAGTTCATTCAGGTGAGCGATTAAGGGCCACCATGGCCCTCTTGTTTTACCAAAGACTGTGGTCAAAGGGTTAAAAAAAAATCCTTTACAAAACAGAAGGTTATTGTGTGTGTTTGCTAAAAATAAATGACTCAGGTAAGCACAACAAGGACAGAGTTGTTATGTTACATAAATTTTGTAAATTTTATTTTTTATTTAAAACTTGATATATGCCTGTCAAAAAACGTGGTGTATTATGTGACAGCCTTTGCATCTGGAGGGCGAGCGGCATAGATCTACTGCTTTATCCAGAACATATCTCTATCACCTTAAGTCTGAATGACTTGAAACTTGGCAGTTATGTTCCTCTAATGAAAAAATGCGCAAGAACCATAACTCTATTTAGCTTAATTTTTAGCTCCACTTGCCAAAGGCCAGCGAGCTATTGTCATGGCGGGGTGTCCGTCTTGCGTCCATGCGTGCGTAAACTTTTCTTTAAACATCTTCTCCTCCTAAACCAATGGGTGGATTTTGACGAAACTTGGCCAAAATGTTCCTTGGGTGACCCTTTTTTAAAGTTGTTCAAGAAATTTAGATTTACCCCCAAATATGGGCGTGGCAGGGTGGGGCTTATTTTGACCCCGAAATCTTTGAACAGCATCTCCTCCTGAACCATTGGACCGATTTCAATGAAACCTTATCAGAATGTTCCTTGGGTGACCCTATTCTAAAGTTGTTCAAGAAATTTGGATTGACCCCCAAATATGGGTGTGGCAGGGTGGGGCTTATTTTGACCCCGAAATCTTTGAACGTCATCTCCTCCTGTACCATTTGGCCGATTTCAATGAAACTTTACCAGAATGTTCATTGAGTGACCCTCTTCTTAAGCTGTTCAAGAAATTTGGATTGACCCCAAATTATGGGCATTGCAGGGTGGGGCTTATTTTGACCCCGAAATCTTTGAACGACATCTCCTACTCAACCATTTGGCCAATTTCAATGAAACTTTGCCAGGATGTCCCTTGGGTGACCCACTTCTAAAGTTTCAAGAAATTTGGATTGACCTCCAAATATGGGTGTGGCTTATTTTGACCCTGAAATCTTTGAATGAAATCCCCTACTGATCAATTTGGCCGATTTCAATGAAACTTTACAGAATGTTCCTGTGGTGACCCTCTTCTAAAATTGTTAGAGAAATTTGGATTGACCCCCCAAATATGGGCATGGCAGGGTCGGGCTTACTTTGATTCCAAAATCTTTGAACGACATCTTATCCTGAACCACTGGGTGGATTTCAATGTTACTTTACCAGAATGTTCCTGTGGTGACCCTCTTCCAAAGTTGTACAAGAAATTTAGATTGACCCCAAAATATGGGTGTGGCATGGCGGGGCTTATTTTGACCCAAAATTTTGGCTGGCAGGGTGGGGCTTATTTTGAGTCTGAAATCTTTGAACGATATCTCCTCCTAAGCCTTTGGATCGATTTCAATGAAACTTTACCAGAATGTTCCTTGGATGACCCTCTTCAAAAATTTTTCAGGAAATTTTGATTGGATGAGATCCACTAGATCAATAAAATTTAGGTGAGCGGTTTAGGGCTCTTCTGGTCCTCTTGGTTTAAGGTGATATCTAAATAGTTTTTTCCTTGTAATTTTACATATAAGTTAAATAAATTCATTTCTTCATAAGTCAGTTCAACTTAAAAAAAGTCGGAATTCCTTCTGAATGCTGGTGACATTCATTACCTTCTATTTTCAATATCCCTCTTTCTAATCTTGAGATTTTTAAGCCAGTGGAGCGATACAGGCCCTCTTGGGCCTCTTGTTTAGTTATTTCCCTTTCGATTTTTTTCATTTTTAGAGATGCAGCAGTTATGGGCATATATTGTGACAGTTTTAACTTGTTTATTGTTGGAACTGCTTATGGTTGGGGAGACACAAGTCAATCTTGCTCAACCACATCTATTAAGTGACAGTTTTCAAAAAAACCTTTTTAGCTCACCTGAGCAGGAAGTGCTCAAGGTGAGCTATTGTAATCGTAGAATGTCCGTCGTCAGTCGTGCGGCGTCCGTCGTCCACAATTTCTTTAAACATCTTCTCCTCCTAAACCAGTGGGCCAATCTTGACGAAACTTGGCAGGGATGTTCCTTGGGTCAAGCTCTACCAAAGTTGCTTAAATAAATGAAATCCACCCTTAACTTTCCCTTTACCCTTAACAAAAAGGGTGAAAATAGGAAAACATTCAAAAATCATCTTCTCTGAAATCAGAAGGCAGACAGCTTTCATATTTAGAATATAGCATCATCTTATGGACCTCTTCCAAGTTTGTTCATTTCAAGACCCTGGGGTCACATTTAGGGTCCACCCGGATGCATCCCTTTTTACATAGAATCAAAGAGCAAAAAGGCATATCTGTCTTGCTCTTCGCTGAAAACGTTCCATGGTATTGATCTTAAGCAAATATCTTCTTTTTGACATCTGCCTATCTAATTAATGTGATGTCCCAGAGGTCAAAGAGACTCAGATGAGCGATCTAGGACCATCTTGGTCCTCTTGTTATAATGAAATTTTGTGGATGTTATTGGTCTGAAAAATATTGTACCAGAATCCAATATTGTTAAAATTCATTAGAATTGTGTCAAAGAGTTGATTCTATATTGAGTTTTAACAACATGGGATTATTGAGAAATTCACAATAACACATATATTCAATCAAAATTATGGTTCGAATTTGTGAACAAAAGGTGTACTTGGTGACCATTTTTTGAAACGGCTGCTTTTGGGTAATCCCTTAAGTGGTTGCTTGATAAATATTTTACTGTTGTTCTCTGAATGACAGCTCAGTGTTTGTGTGCTAGTGTGTTCATCTGCTAGTTAGTCTAGTAGTCCATCTGAGATTTTCCAGACAATTACTCCTACATTTGTGATTGGATTTCATCATAATTTGGAGTCGTCGTCATTGCGCACAACCTGCTAGTCATTTTCAAAGGTATCTGTGTCTCGCATAGTGTTTGTTTGCTTTTTATTCAATTTATTTAAGTTTACAGTATTTTATAAGAAGGTTGTTGTTTGGAATTTTTGTTTTTAAATGTAAAAGTGTCATATCCAATTTGTTTATTTTAATAGAAAAGCCTGGTTCACATTGGTTGAAATGTGTCAAAAATTGCAATTTGAATTGAGCCTGTGCACAACATTTCCAACAATTTGAAATGATAGTGAGGTACAATCATTAGGTAGCATAGAAAGCCACAATCTGTAAATATCAATGTACATGGTGGTCTACTGATACTTTAAGCCATTATATATCTACTAAACGCATAATGAAGACTCTGATCAGACTGTGCAGATGCACAGGCTGGTCAGAGTCTTTGCTATGCGCATATTTGAAATTGTTGGAAATCTCATGCACAGGCTCATTTTATATTTATTTGAAGCAGAATTAAGATTGAGCAGGGTAAGGATTAGTATGATCCATTTCCAGTTTTGGCGTATTTATAAGAAAAAAAAAGGGAAAATGTTTGTTTCCTGTAGTTTTTCCTTTTTGCATGATGGTTTTTACTGCCAAATGTTGTAATTTTGTTTCATTTTAACTTTTGAATTAATTGTGTATGATTTTGAAGAAATTAACCAATCTTAAATTTTATGGTGTTGTAATAGGTTAAGGTAGTGGACCCGTAATAGTTCCACAACATTTTGGAACTCATAATCTTTCACAATGTTAACAAAAGTTTCCTAATGAAATCATTAGGAAACCTTGGACAACACTGTTAAAGTTTATGACTTTCAAGACATTGCAGAACTATTACAGGTCCACTACCTTAAAAGTGAAGTCTAAAAATGTTGAGTGTGAAAAATGACATGTTATTTTGACAATCAATCTGTCTAACTGTTGTGTTGTAACTTTTAAAGTATTACTGCCATAATTGTCTCTTGTCAGAACAGTCATATTTACCTTTTTTGTATAATTCATTTTAACACTTTCTTGTTTAATCCCTACTTTTTATGTGTCTATGATTTTATGCTTGAGAAAACATTGTGAAAAAAGAAGAAATTGCTTCTGACAAGCAATTTCTTCTTTTACCACACTATTTTCTACCCTACTGAATGGTTATTTTTCAGATTAACTTTAAATTTTTGTCTGCAAAACCTTTGAATTTGGACAGGTCCAAAATTTTGTAAAACAGGAAAGGGTTAAACAGTTGAAAACATGAATTAATGAATGATGCTATAGTCACATAAAAATTCGCTACTCCAAAACATTGTGATTCCTAATTTTGGATTGGCCGTTGAGAATAAAGAGCTTTGGCAGGGCCCGGGTCGAAATATTAATTTTGCAGTCACATTAACCCTGGTCATGCTGAATAAATTTTGGCTAAAAACTTTCATCAAAATCAAAGGGCTAAAAGCACTGAAAGTACCAACTGTAGGTCCATTTTTATTTGGAAAACCCAATCTATTGTCAATTTTGGTTTGAATAGAGAAATAGGTGGTGTAGACTCACATCAGACTGCACATATGTGCAGGCTGATGTTTGTCTATTGCTCCTGTCAAAGCAGGAATATTCCGGGTTCAGCATAATAAGGGTTAAAATGATGATGAAAAGACGTCTTATTTCTTGGCAAGTGATGAGACAGAAACTACAAAATCGATTTAACGAATTCCAAATGATTAACCCTTTGCTGTTTAATCCCTGCTATTTACGTGCCTGTGATTTTATGATTGAGAAAACATTGTGAAAAAAGAAGAAATTGCTTCTGATAAGCAATTTCTTCTTTTTCCACACTATTTTCTACCCTTCAGAATGGTTATTTTTCAAATTTAATCCACTTTGAATTTTCGTCTGCAAAACCTTTGAATTTGGACAGGTCCAAAATTTTGTAAAACAGGAAAGTGTTAACCAAATGGGCAGTTGATACACCAATAACATGTCATCAACTAGTCACCAAAACACCTGTGATACATATGTGACCCTTCACGCCAAAAGGGACCATCTGAGTTGTGCGTAAAGTGTTGACCCTAGTCAGACTGCGCGGACTGCGCAGCCTGACTAGGGTCGAAACTTTTTGCACCATGCTTATTTTCTGAATCTAGAATGATTTATCTACCTTCTAGTGAAAGAATTTTTGAAATGCGACTTATGGTTGACTTATGGTGGATCAAATCTCTTTTTCAATGTTTCATTGTACAGAATTCCCGGAGGGTCCCTTTTCAAAGGAAGGGTCACATGTATAAATAGTCAGCCACTTCTTACAGAAGTGAAAAGGTCATGATAAGTCAAGAAATGCAATGTGTTCAAAATTGTCCAGAGTACGGCCAGAACGACTGTAATACGGCTGATTGCGATAGTTAGTCATCAATTCAATGCCGACTTTTATAAATCATGTGGCAGACTGGTCAGTAGGTTTAAACATGTTGATAAAAGTTACTGACACATTTGAAGATCTTAGAAAGTATTGCTATTGCATTGGGTGTTGACTAGTTGTCAAATTATCGCCAATTTTATCACAGATTTCACGAAAAAATTGTTGGTGTGGCCGAGGTATTGGAGCTTTTGTGTGATAAGAACTTGACTTCTTGTCTTATTTTAGATCAAGATATCAATCTTGCTAGAGCTAGGACCTTTATATAGTGACAATTTTTGTGATTATACCAGATTCAAATAACTCTGTCTAAATATGAAGCTGTTGCTACAGTGATCCGTACTAAATCATATGTTGGAATTCATTATAACTCTCATTGCGATGTTTCTAATGAATTGAAACAGCACATGGTTTAGTGGTATCATAAGTTTATCTTTGTCATGCTGAATGAATCCTTGACAAAAATGTAATAAAATCATTTATATACCTCCTGCCAAAGCAGGAATACTCTGGCTTCAGCATGATAAGGGTGAATTATCAACACTGGGAGACCAAAATATCATACTTACAGCTTCAACAACAATTTTGAGGCCAAATCTTGATATATATCATGTTAATTGATCTTCATATTTGTTTAAAGAAAATCTTTGGCATTTTATCAAATTCCTTTTAATCAATGACAGAACTATATCAAAAGCCAGAAACTCTGGATAAGATTGAAAGGATTTTGGCATCAATTGCTCCATATTTTTAACCGTCTGTTGAAATGAAATGAGCTTTTAGTTTGCCTGAAATAAACTTAGGCAAAAACTTTTAATTCTATGGATAACTCATAGGGGGACTGAACTAAGTATTTAAAGGCACATACAAAAGTCAGTAGTTTTTTGTTAGACCCAGTCAACATGCTAAAGTTGCAGCTTTGCACCAGTCCTGCTCTTCATATATTTTACTGAAATATAGCATTGTTTATTCTGGCTGTAGTTTTGATCTTTTGTTTGCCATCTGACAGGGTTTTATTGTTAGCTGGGAAAAGTTTTAATTGTTAAGGATTTTATCCTGTTTCATGCTTCATGGGGGTGTATATCATTGTTAAATACCTGACAGATAGTGGGAGGGGTAATGTTTTTCGTTTGTTTGAATTGAAGGTTTTTTGTTTAATCAGGGATCAGCGTACATTCCACACGTCAGTATCTTGTCATTTACCTTGTCAAATTTTTAATGATTTAAACTCCCATACACTATGATGCTTGATTTGTATGTTATTTTAAGGTCATTTACAATTTAAAGTTATTTTATGTTAAGATTTGTGGTTACTCTTCCCATTTCAAGTCATCAAAATTTAGGACAAGATCATTTTCAGGGGTCAGTGCAATATTTATATTGTAAGTGCCAATAAATGTATAGGCACTTACAATATTGATGTTGTATTAACCCCTCAATTTACAATTTAAAGATACCAGTATTTAATGTACAGATGTGATTACTCTTCCAATTTCTTGGCATCAAAATTTAGGAAAAGCCCAGGTGTTTTTTATAGTACTGTTGGCAACAACTCAGACAAAGGATTGAAGGTTCCTCTGATTGATACTCTGCCATGGTAAATTGACAGCTCAGCGTGAAACAGATGTAACTGCCTATATACTTATAGGCAGTTTCAACTGTTTCACGCTGATCCTTTGAAATAATTTTTTTGACATTTGTATCTCACCAATTAGTGGATAATTAACCTAATTGGGATGTGCATCTTGAAACATGGAAAGGGTATTTTGGCTGTACTAGAAAAATACCGGGAATCCATGGTTGAGAGCTACAGGTGCCAAAATATGATTGAAATTTTGTATATAGTGACTAAAAGGCCAATTAAAAAAACATATCAGTTTCACAAAATCAATGCACCTTGTGAAAGAGCATGTTTGTCTGAAAATATCCTGGAAACCAATGATTTCACTAGGAAACTTTATCTTTGGATCTAGTTTTCATGAACAAAACAGCAACCTCTATCAACAGAAATTGCATATCGGGGGGATTTTTTTATACGATGTTTTAATCACATCTTTTAATCATTGCCTGTGCAGTCCAAGAATATAAGTCCCTCTGATTTTAAACTTCAAAAAATATTTTGGACAAACCACAATTTTTTTCTACCAATACATTAATTCTACATTAATTAATTCACCAATAAGCTTTAAAATTCTCAGTATTGAAAGAACCTTTGTATTGTATATCATGTGCTCATTTATTTAGTCAGATTATTTTAATTTTAAAAATGTGATCAATGAATGTTATATTTAATAAGAGAATTATTAAAAAGCCCATTATTTTCTAATCTTTTGTTATGAAATTATATACCATTTTACGTTACAAGTCCCCGCTCTTTTATAAAGTGGACAGTGTTGCTTGAATGGAACCCTTGAACTATCTGACCCGTCACATGAAAAGGGATCTTCTGGGATGGGTGTTAACTGTCGACCCTGGCCAGACTGCACAGAATGGGTAGGGTTGAAATTTTTTGAAAATTACATTTATGAATCTAGAATGATTATTCTAACTTGCTATGTAATTATTTCTAAAATCCACTTTCTGGTTGACCTATGACCTCTCCTTTCCAAATGCCTATTTTATGGAGTTCTAAGAGGACCCTTTTTTGCGTGACAGGTCACATTTTACCAACTTCACAGGTTTGAAAGCCTATATGGATATTGTTCAATCACAATGTAACTGTTGTGCATTCAGGGTCAGTCATTTTGTACATGGAATATCCTGTAAAGGTCTTTTTATCGTTTTAGCTCACCAGAGCATAAAGGTGAGCTTTAAGGGATACTTGATGTACGTCATGTTTCGTCTGTCGACAACATTTTTCTTGTGGACACTCTAGAGCCCACATTTTTAGCCCAATCAACCTGAAAATTGATCAGAATGATTGTTTAGATAAAATCGCACACAATTTCGAAATTTGGTAAAATGGGGTCAAAAACTAGGTCACAGGGTCAAATTTTAGTAAAAACCTTGTTGACACTAGTGGCCACGTTTTTAGCCCAATCAACCTTAAATTTGGTCAGAATGATTATCGTGATGAAATCCTGGTCAACTTTGAAATGGGGTCAAGTAGGGTCAATAACTAGGTCATTGGTCAAGTCTTAGAAAAACCTGGTGGACACTCTAGAGGCCACATTTTAAGCTCGATTAACATGAAATTTCAATTTCACTTTGCAGAAATATTTCAGTAAGTGACTTATTCTTGTAGTAAAAATTGGGAACACACTTAAAAGAACACCTAAATTCTCATCTCATCATATCAGTTGATTCAGGCCTGTGGAGCAAATCAGCTACTGAAGCAGCTCTTGTTATGGTTCTTTCAAAAGTAAGTAGGCAGTTTTCAATAACACATGCAAATTACGGTATCATTGATAATTAATGTGCTTAGCAAAATTGAAGACATTTCCACGTTATGTTACAAAAACCTTGAAACTTCAGCTTCTGATTGTCTTTGTACCCACAAGCGGTTTAATTTTACATGTATATATTATCTAGACTATGATATAGTTATATTATAACAAGAGCTGTCAGAGGACAGTAAAGCTCAACTATTCCCAATCTTGGATAGTAATAGCGAATCAATTTGGACATTGGAAAATTAAATAAAAGTTATGTGCTAAGTTTTCAAGCAATAGCTTTAGTAGAAATAGAATTTAAATTGATATGCAATAGTTGCACTTTAAAACTTGACCAGGAATTTTATAAGTCCAAAAGGTGTTAAAATTCCACTAAATTCAATATCAGAGCAATGAATCTTTGTCTAGAGGCTGATATTATTTTCACACAAGCATGTGCAAAATTTCCAAGCAAAAGCTATAGTAGAAACAGAGATTTCAAACACTTGCACATAAAAACTTAACCAAAGCATGAAGCCGACATCAGGGTGACAGGAATAGCCCCCTATTCTACAAATGGTCGAGCTAAAAATAGTAAAATATTAAAAAAAAATATTAAAAACAGTTTAGCTTGACCTCAAATATAACAACTAAATACTAGGCCCCCCCCCCCCTAAAAAAAAAACAAAAAAAAAACATCCATGAATTGTTTTTGTGACTTCCTATCCGAGGGCAAAAAAATTAGGATGGCTTCGATTAATGAAATTGATTAAGAGGAAAAATCTATAGAAGACAATATTTATTCATAAATTATCACACCTTTATCAAGCTCTCTGCTTGTTTCCATGGTGATGTGCACAAACATCTACCGGTTAAACCTTTTTGACATTGTAGCTACTAGCTTCTCTGAGGAAATTAAAGGTCTAAACCGTTCACCCAATTGAAGGAATTCAAATAGGCGTCCCTTTTTCAGCTCATATTGTTTCGTAAAATTACGCAGACTATGTTGGAAATCGATCCCCACACCACAGACACACAGTGCAACGAAAATACTTTTGTTTGATATCTCAATATTTCCACATTAATAACCTACATGGAAAGGGAAAACTTTATTGGTACGGGACCAGTACAAGATGGAAGGTATTGATCATTGATAGATGCAAACAATTAAAGCAATAGATTGATTACTATACTAATTAATGTCAACCTTTCAATATCAATAATATTGACAATTGGAAATATTATTGGTTGTTTATGTGATTTTTGAGTATTGATCATAATATCGATGGTTCAGCGCAAGAATGTACTAAGTGTATACTTGGTACAGTCTTGCGCTGAACCATTGATATAGATTCAATATCATCGTCAATGAAATTGATCTTGTATTTGTCGCCAAGGCAAAAGTCAGTTAAGTCGAAACTATATTTTATGTCCTAATAGCAAACACACATATCAGACGGGCAGTTGTTGTGTTTACAATTTAGTGTACACCATTTGTCCATAGCAACTCCCTTTTGTCTATCTAGTGCCCTACATGCCCCCACAGACCCCCATCCTCCAGCCCCGGGACACGTGCAAGCACACATATGACTAGGGCACTGTCCAACTTTACATGTTGTATCACACCATTGATCTAAATTTGATTGGCCTTTCCAAGAACCTGTGGCCTTGCAGACCCGTCCTGGACAACTAGGCGCCGAGTCCTTTTGTTTCTCTTGCAAAGATAATGTTATTTCTGAGACAGCCCTACTAGCTTTTGGGTTCCATTCACCAGCCATGCCAAGCTGTCTAAGCGCGTCGTTAAAGCCTTGCATATAAGAGCTTCCACCTTGACTCCCTCCTGACGAAGAACTCGGTGATTCAACTTCCGGATACTCTCCTGGTTCATTTCCGGCATAATCTGATGCGTCATATCCTGGCGCGTGATGCGGTGCTGGAGTCACGTGAGGGCGGTGTTGTGGACTGGAAGGGGCATCCGTTGTCCAGTCTCCGCTTTCCCGGAACATATTTGGCAGCAGTCCAAGCATAGACGCTAAGTTCGATTCTTGTGTCATGGGTTGCTTCATTGGTAAATTTTGAGAGGCTTGTTGCCATGGGTCATTCCACGAATTTTGATTTGTTAACATGAAATCAGACTGTCCAAATGCACCGGTCATCATTCTTTGTAGCATAGCAGTCGGGTCCATGTTCATGTTCCAAGGCGGCTGGGTTGTTGGCTTTGGTTTGGGAGCCGGAACGTTTGGTCTATACACAGATTTAGACAAAGCTATCGTATTGGCTGAATACCCGACAGAGTTCGATGGACTCCCAACTACATTGTAGGCGGGAGATGCTTTGTAGGCTGGCACTGCCTTATAGCCTGGTCCTGGGTCTGACTTTGGTCGTGTCGGCTTACCGGGGGTATCGGGGAGTTTAGGCAATGGCTTGACAGGTTTAGCACCGATTGCAATGTCTGCACAGTTAATGAAATGTTCCTGATTTCCACAACCCATACATTCGCCGCCATACCCGTCGGGTCCCATACTCTGGCCTATAAAGATAAAACAAAATACATTTAACAATAAATGAAAAAAATATAAATATATAAAAAGTGAGCCTGTGTCTATTGTCTCCAACAGTTTACAGTGTGCATGAGATGCAATCATTACGCAGCAAAGGCAGCCATAAAGTGCAATTAGACGGTAGTCTGACTATCTAAATACATTTTGAAACTTTATCTACATTTATTTTCAGATGTACAGGCTGGCCAGATTATTTCCTGAGCACAGTTCGGAAAATGCTGGAAATGTCATGGACGGGCTCAAATAAGAGTACGATTTTTTCAAGCATTGAGGGGTATTCATTGTAATTCCTCAAAGTATCAAACTAAAGTAATAATAATAAGAAAACAAATAATTAAAAAACGCAATAGACCACACTGTTTAAATATACGAAGCAGTTCAATGTTCTTGATAGATTTATTGTAATTTTTGCTAGTTTGAACATTTCTTTATTAAATTACTTAAGTACACTGAAGGCAAAAATTTAAGAAGGCGGCTGTGCTGTCTAAATGCTGTGTTATCAATTTATGTGAAAAACATTGAGAAATAAATGGCAAAACAAAATTATGAAATGATTGTCTGTGAGACGAAACTGGAAATCAGTAATGTATACAATGAATCGTATTTGTTTATAACATTTCAGTTAACATAAACTTCATGAAAAATGTATGTGTCTTCTCTCATGAAAAATGTCGCTATAAAGCTATCAGGCGGGCGTTTAATTGTTCAATTTATTTTCATGTCCGTTTTTTTCTATTTCGGTCTTATAATTTTACGAAACATTTTCACTTAAGTCGCATCTCAAGAGTTTGGCGGATTTCATTTAAATGTAATTCTCGTGAGAGTTAATCCTGCAATTCTAGGACTACAAGTAAGCAGCGACTGACCTGCAACCCATTTCCACTGCACGACGCATTGGGAACATTTTAACTTAGGCGGCAACATCACCAACAGCTCAATAAATACGTTGGCGCCATTTTGTGTGATGAAGTACCGGGTTCCATGTCCAATGATGTTCAATAGGTGTCTGTCTAGGCAGCTTTGGGTGGCCTTGACCCTGGGGTTATTGACGGGGCA
Organism: Fragum whitleyi; assembly: GCA_948146395.1. Taxonomy (NCBI): domain Eukaryota; kingdom Metazoa; phylum Mollusca; class Bivalvia; order Cardiida; family Cardiidae; genus Fragum; species Fragum whitleyi. The sequence continues at coordinate 79,902,055 of OX411543.1, forward strand.
CAGGCGGAACTCCATGTAACCCCCGTGGTTACTGGTCAGCTCGACGGTGATGTTGATGAAGGACCCAACCCGATACTGTCTGGCAACGAGACCTCGGGCGTATTTACCTCCGGCTTCGTTTTCACGGGGTCCCTGGAAAGGGTCGCCGCATACCCCACATCGTCCTCCTTGTCTCTCGAATTGGTTCTGAAAGTATACGATAAGTGTGATTATGATTATGTTTAACCCTTTGCTGTTTAATCCCTGCTTTTTACGTGTCTGTGATTTTATGATTGATAAAACATTGGGAAAAAAGAAGAAATAGCTTCTGACAAGCAATTTCTTCTTTTTCCACACGATTTTCTACCCTACTGAATGGTTACTTTTCAAATTAAATCCACTTTAAATTTTCGTCTGCAAAACCTTTGAATTCGGACAGGTCCAAAACTTTGTAAAAACAGGAAAGTGTTAAGCGACCTTGATTACATCATTTATAGAATTATTAAACAGAAAGATAATCTGGATGAAAATTATAGTAGTGAAAATAATGATAATAAAATGATACCAATAATGATGATAATAATAATAATAATAATAATAATGATAATAATAATAATGATAATAATATTAAGAATAAAAATAATAAGAATTTTGATGATGAAATAAAATTTATAGTATTAATAAAGATATACAATAGTAATAATAGTACTTGGGGTCTCTAGATTTATCAAATTTTCACATGTATCAAAATGACCGAGATTGCAAAACCATTGTAGGAATCATTTCAGTAAGTATTAAGAAATTCTCAGGAACGAAACTCGCATATTTTTTTTTTTTTTTTTTTTTTTACATATTTCTTTATCCTCATGCAGTTAATTGCACATACAAAGCTTTGGCAGACAGTAAAGACTAAGAACGCCCTGCATAGACATGCAGTCTGATCTTGTTCTACACTTACTTATATCTGCATTATTACTGAGGGCGAATCTTGGGTCTTACTGGTTAAAATGCCATATTGATTTTAAAAAAATAAACCAGTAGGTAAAGGGCAAACTGTAACTGTCATTTAATGATAACGCAAGACTTGCATTGGTTATGTTTTTGTCGTAATATCCAGCACGATTAATGCATTTTAAAAGCAAAGTGCATTCCTCGTTTTTAGAGGAAATGCATTTTTGCTGGGTTTCAAAGAGACAATTTTTTGTGCAAAACATAATCTTAATTGAATTATATGCTGGATATAGGCGCGACGTAATTAATCTGTCAAACGGCTTAAACGTATAAAATATTCATATTTTGATGTTTAACGTCGCAGTTTTTGCGGAGAAATTTGCAGTGCAATCGACATTACGTCGTAAGAATAGATATTCAAATCGAAATAAAAGTGCCAAATAGCGATTGATATACACTGATTACATAGTAAAATGAGGTGCATATTATTTGGTGGATTATTTACGATTAAATCATTAACCTTGTCAACTATATAACCTTTGAAAACCTTTATAGACCTTTATAAATGTCACCGGCATGAGATAAAACATTCTTGACGATCGCGCTTAACATACAAATGACGACATACGGACTGGTATCGTGTAAGATCTAGTAGGTCGATTACGAAAAAATCATTGCTAAAGCTTGATGGTGGCCAAACGTCATTTGCCAATGTAAAACTCTCGTTCCACTAAGCGTTCTGGCAAGCGCCATTCGGAACATTGCTCGGACTTTTCCGTAAACTGGAATGTACCATGGATGTGGCTGTAGTGCTTTTAGGTCATTTTTTAGGTAATTCGGTTCCTTGTGGTACGCCTGTCGATACGAATGAAGAAAAACACATTTCTTTTAGGCTTTGCTTTGAGAGTATGTAATATGTTCGCGAAAACATAGAAATATGAATCTTTTGTAAAGGGGAGGTAATAGATATCTCTCATTTCGTTCATCTTGAACGAAATTAGCGATACCTTATTATCTTCCTTCAATTTCATTCAAAACCCACTCATCATACCCAATCAATTTCATTAATATTGACAATCCCACGATGTTCTTATTTAGAACACAGACATGCAAAACAGTTGCGTAGTATTGAGTAGGCCTAATCAAACAGAAGGTGGCTTTCGGGAGGTAGATTTTTTTCAAACATTACCAGAATGAAGTAAAACATTATCGACGATCACAATTTTCAACTAACCCAGGGGAAACCGGGGCTAGTTGATATACCCCGACACTTGAGGACCTAAACATTCTGAGATGTTGTACTTTCTCATTTTTAGATTAAACAAGTCATTTCGGATATTTTGATATAATTCTCTTGCATTTGCGAGTATTATGTGGATTTTTACGTTCATTTTTGTATTTCATGACTACTATCTAGAACAAAAGTAAAATGTGTGTTTTTCCCATTTTCGTTATTTAATTCATATCAAAGGAAAGTTAAGAATTCTTAGCGATTCACAAGAGAGGCGACTGGCGTTACAGGGGGATTATCTGGACAAGTCCTAACATTCGAAGTATACAGGAGACATAGAACATGGAATGTTGGTCCGGAGCTAGTTGCTACACAACGCTACGGGACTAGTTGATTCACTGTTTTAGGAAGCGACCGGCTCATCAAAGTACATTCTATGCTAATGTATACTGAATTAAAGTCTTATATTGTTGCATTATTCAATAAAAACCGCAAAGCTACAGTTTTTCTGAAAAATAAGATGTCGGTATGAGATTTTGGTTATAAATCGACTAAACGCAAATAAGCAATTCGATGATTTATTAGACCAACTAAATCTAATTTATGAATAAATTACTTTTTCGGCATTTCCAAACGATCATTTACGTACATGACAACGACAAGAGATAACAATATGCTGAAAAACATGTAAAACCAACAAGTTTGTCGTGATTTTTTTTTAGAAAATATAAAAAATACATATAGATATATCTTTATCATAATTGCAATATTTTTCGAATTCATCTCTCACTCAGGTTGATTGTGCCGAGTGGTCTATAAAGTGCTGCGATTGAGAATTTGCGACTTAGCAACCTGAATTTGTAAGGGAATTATAAAATTAATAAATCAATAGAAAAAACATACAAGTAAGACATGATGGAAAAGAAAATGAACAAAAAACTAGAGTAATTTAACTAAAAAGAGGTTCAGTACACGGACAGAAATGTTCGACGTGCATGAGGAGAGAAGAGAACTCGATGCCAGGGTGAAATAAACTAATGCGCTGAGAACAAACTATGCAAATTATACATATGCACTAAAACAAAAAGGTTTCACCTGTCTTTAGATATGATTATCCGTAGATAATAGCTTTTGTATTGAAGAGTATCAGCTAGCCTCGGACGGTGTATTAGTTGATACACTGGTGGTACTTGCAAAATAAGTTAAATATGTTTGTGGAATCTATTTCTAATGTTGTTTTTTGTTTAAGAAGAGCATAAATCTTTACCCCAAACAAGGAAAAACAACATATTGTAAATTCAATATGGGTAAGTCTGAAATTGGGAAAATGTAAAAAATGTTTCAAATAGCCCCAGTCTCCCCCAACATTGATAAAAAGACATACAAGTGCCCTTGGTTGATAACCTTGAACATGGTACACTATAAAGGATATTGTCTCAAGTATACACATGTGTAATATGAAGACCCTCATACGTGTTCAAAATCAAAAGTTTTACAAATCTAGAATTATGACCAATGTAAAAAGTTTGTTTTGCGACGAACAGTTAAACAGATAGACTGGGCAAGAACAGGGACATAAAAACTATTTGACCTTGATTTTACTCTCGGAATGATGTTGAGGACAAGGCGTTTATGTAAATAAATAGCAGTGAGTTTTATGACAAAGACAGATAATTTGGACACGTATCAAGGAAGTTTCTTCATATACAAGATGGATTTATGTCATAATTAATTCTCATAATTTGAAAAGCGAAACCTTATTTAACGTATATCATTAAAACGACCTTGTCATATAACATTACTTATGTGGCATATATTCGGTAATGAGAATATACTATATACTTTAATTATTAAGAAAATCTTAAAATATAGTCAAATTGTTAACAAAAATAAAATGTCTGTTAAGCATATATATATTTATATAACTGCATGTAGCCTATTGTATTCAACATCGCGTTATTTTTCTTATACGTATTAAAACTCACACTGATAAAGAGAACAGGATGAAAGATGTTTTTCTTAGAATGTATCTAACTCTTATTTTCAATGAAAGAACTCATAACAGATTTTAATGCGTTACCATGGTAACGCTATAATTCTAATTATATAAGTGCTAGTAAACAAAATTATTGACGTTATTTTTGTAAATAGTTATTTAAAGGACACGCGTAAAAATATATTATCCTCTCATACGAAAAAAAAACGAGCACCTGGACAGCACAGCCGGATAGACGTTCATTTTTTGGAATTCTGCAGATCTCCGACTCTTCTGTGAATTAATATTACCCAGTTTATTTAAATGTGACCAGCCACATGAAAAGGGAGACTCTGAGAAGTGGTTAAAGTGTCGACCCTAGTCAGCCTACATGCATTCCGAAGCACTTTGGCAATTTTTTGAATCTAGAATCAATCTGCATTCCTATGTATAGGCGTCACTAGGATTTTGAAATCCATACTCACTCAGAAGGCGACCGACATAGAATACAAAGGATAAAGGCAATATGTGGACTGTGATAAAAGATAAATGCCCTCCGTCTAATCCCATTTCGTATGATGTGAGCGTTGGTGAATAATCAAAGAATCGAAACTACAGCTTGATTAAGCTGTAGTTTCGATGCTATGATCATTACGCCCTTGCTGTGTAAGAATTTTGAAATGTGACCCCGGTTGACCTCTACTAGAACGAATCTTTTTCCAAATATTTATTTTTCGGACTTCCCCGATGGTCCCTTTTCGTGTGACGTATCAAATTAATAGATATACTAATAAGTTAATTTTAGTCGTGTTCATAACGATTGGTGCATTCTTTTTTGCTAAACAGTAAGTTTTATGCCTCACTGAAAACAAGTTTTAGAGCGCAGGTAGTTTTTAAGCTTGCACACAAAGTAGTCCCTAAAGAAAACTCCCACGTTAATGATTAATATTTCCGCTTTGGTTTTACGATATCTAATCAAAGTGCTGTCAGCACTGTAAATCGGACATCATTAAGAGGCTTGGATAGTGCAATAGTTCGCCAATCAAAAGGGCTCAAATTTGGACAATAAAAGTTGGTAAAATATTTGCCCAATTTGTGAGTTTTTTGTCTTAACACTCCATCTTTTCGAGGACATCGCCAGCTCATCCAACCTCGTGGGTCCGATTTTGAAAGTTTGCTGATTCGATAGCCCTCTGCTAGTCTAAATTATTTCTTAGCAGATTTTTTTGCGTTGTTATAATGAGCACGCGCCAAGCTAAAAGCTTGTCTGTTAATATTATTCCTCTCTCTATAGAGTTTAAACGCCTGTTTAGCAACAAAACATTTTTCATTAACCTATTTACAATTTTGATTACCGGCAACATGTTTGTATTTCAAGCATTGGGTTTTCCCAAATACTATAAATGCATTTCCCTCAAGAAACACGTGAAATCGCCAACTATGCTATTTATATCTTTGGTTTCTGACCAATCGATTGAATCTAGCAGCACTCTATGATTATTCATGAGTTTTTCTAAAAATAGATCGCTCTTACTGCTATCCTTTATCAGTTTATCGTATGTTTTTGTCGGTTTATTTGTTGTTGAATAAATTTTCTTCATACTCAAATTTGAATTTATTTTAAGATTGGAGCGTGATCAGAGTGCTCATTGAAATCAAATATTTCAAAATTACAAAATTATTTCTATTTGTTAACACATAGTCAACAGTACTCATTCCACCATGCGAAAAAAAGTAAACTTCCCACGCTCCCTGTCCGAGTGCAGACGACCATTGACCAATGACTAACAACTTAATTGACACATTTCGAGCAGACGATGTCCATTTGCATCTACCACGTGGTCTGATTTTACGCGTGGGTTTTGACCGAGTGATAATCATAACAGAATTTGATTAGTTGTCAGCCCAACAACTGGTAAATGACCGTTCGAGAAAAAATCAGAGCAGTAATATTGTAAGTGCTACAAATTTATTATACAGTTAACCTATTGTACGTTTCAACTCCTTTACTCAACCGAAAATCTTGTTATAAACACTGAAAATACTAACTGGTAATTACTAAAAGCAAAAATTACACCAAATTTTGTATTAGCCTCTTCTCTATTTGTCGAAAAGTAAATAAGATAAAAACAAAGTTTGTAGATTGTGACTGAAAAGGCCGTTTCTTCGGCGTTTGAAAACACATAATTTGGTTTGAACACATTGCTCAGAAGATAATGGTAAAAATGTAGTGGGTCAAACAGACTGGATTTCGGAAAAAAGGTAAATATAAATGCGAACTGCTTCGCAGTCCGATTTAAAAATGAGATACGAATGTCATAGATTTTTAAAACCTAATCATATGTGCTGTATGAATTCGCGAAGCGGATTCATACATAAGTGTGATCAGGTTTTTAGATATATTGATTCGATCTTCGTTTTAAGTTCAGTTCAATTCAATTCATTTATTCGGCAAATCAGCAAACAATGCTTATGGCCAATAACAAACAATTTGTTTTAAGAGAAGAAGAGAGCTTTTGTTGATTTCGTTAAGGTATGAAACTCAAAACCCAATGACACTATATGATTACCCAAAGCGGATTCATGTATAAGTGTCATAAGGTTTTTTAGTTTTTTTAAACATAAGTTTTTTTAATCCATAAAATCAACTAATATTAACTTCATTTCCTATAATTTTATAAAGTAAAGACGTAAAATATGTAACCATAGTAAGAGGTTTTTAATGGGTCTACTTTTCGCGGAAGCTTTCAAAATAACTGCATACCCAATATTGTTTTCATTGGGTAACAAATTTTAAGCCTTTCAGAATGCACAAAAGTTGATGGAAACAACTTAGATTAAATTATTTCAAAATATTCAGATCGAAGAATTCCGAGATTGCCTATTTACTCGAGACAAGTCTAAATAGTAAAGACACACGAGGTTTTGGTCCAGGATTAGGGCTTTTGTTGAATTGGCATCTGCATAAATACTCTCCAAATCATAAATCTGAATCACTTAAATATGGATCATAAATTATAAACTCAAATTTACTGTTTGAGAAAGTGTAATAAATATTTCTGCTGGAATGTATTTCCTCTCAAACTATGGATTACTCACAGGTGCTTTAAAAGATCTGGACCCAAGGTTTTAAACTTTTCTCAGGCTCAATTTTCTCAAATTTTTAATAAAATAAATGTATGTAAGTAAAAGATAATATTGATAAGTTGTTATTTATAACAACTTATTAATATCATCTTTTATGTTAATACATTAAAATGAGTAAAAAAACAGAATCACGGCTTTAATCTCAAATTGAAATTTGAGATAAAAACGAATGGAGCCTGAGAAAAGTTTTAACACCTCCGGCCTGAATAGTTCTTATTTTATAATCTATATTTTGAATAGTGATTACCATATTTCATTATGTATGCTTACATTACTGATTTGTCTTATTTGATATTGATCTTTAAGTTTTAAGGATATTTTTTGTTGATGATTTTTCCATCTTCTTTTTATTTCGAATCAAGGATAATTATAAAATTATTTAAAAAAAAAGGTGTTTACTCAGCCCTCCGTTTAGGATAGCAAAACGGTGCAAACTGTGTGAAAAAATATACCCCGCTTTACACGCAAGTGCAAGTGCAAAGCTAGATATAATTTGCACACGGCTCGCACCGTTTTTCATCCTGTTTTGCAGGGGTTGAGGGTGGGGTGAGCGAGAGGGAGGAGGTAAACAGCAACATAAACATGAGGATCATGATGGTCCTACAGTTAGGTACATTGTGAAATTGACATTCATCTGAAACAAAACCATTCTAAATAGCTCACTCAGCGCCCCATTTATTCATTTCATACACCCACTCAAACCATCCAAGAACGCCCTTAAATCACTTAAAAAGATAAGATCAACAGCTATATTCAAAGTACATGTAAATATAGGTAGAAAAAAATCGCGATTTCACTAACATAATTGAAATTATTGGCGTCTGATTCTTGAAAAATAGGGAGCTATTTGTAGAAATCCTTTACATATTTTATCAAAGGGAGGTGATACATATCGCCAATTTCGTTCATGCTGAACAAAATTAGCGATATTGGATTATCCCCCTTTAATTTCACTCATACATTGTAGCTCACTCATTCCACTAATTCAATTTCATTCCAAATCATTGATCTTGTCAATTTCACTATGTTGTTAGCTAAACATCACACGACGAAATCTGCGGCTCAATTGGCACATATTTACATGAAAACGATTGGAGGATTTTTATTCAGGGGACATGAAAAGATTTGATTTTATAATTCTATGCAAAATTGTATCGGGGCCCAAATATATGACCAAATGATCAAATGATATAGACAGATCTGATAGGGGACCTCCTGGGGATTCTTCATACCAAATATATATAATACGTACTTAGTGTTTTGTATGGAAAAAAATATCTAACGAGGTTGGGAGAATTGATCATTGTCGAGGCTCTGCCGAGACAATTACCAATTCTCACAACCGAGTTAGATATTTTTTCATACAATACACTTAGTACGTATTATATTTATCTTATAACCTCTTTTTGTCTTGTTTTAGTCGATGTTTCTAACTTAAATGCTAGTTTCTAAAAATAACTGTATGATATTATTGTTCTAAAAATAACTATGTGATATCATAAAAAATATCATACGGGTTGTTATCATACGGATACTTGTATAGTTATAAGATAAATAAAAGATATCTGCCTGCTGGTTTACGAGAAAAATATTTTTCAAAGAGTTTCTGAATTCTTTCTATATGAATTTGGATATGCCCGGACAAAGAGCCAAACTTTGACCACATGTGCATGATATGAACTAACTTGATAAAGGTCAACTAGATGATGCTATATACCAACTATAAAAGGTGTCTACAATATAGTTTCTTAAAAAGAAGATTTCCTTCTATATATATATATGTTAAAATAGATTGCGCCAGGGCAGAGTCCAAATTTGACCAAAGGAACAAGATACCAAACTTGGTACATGTCCTTTAAATGATGTTGCACACCAAATACGATAGTTGTCTACCTTCTGGTTTCAGAGAAAAATATTTGAAGATTTCCTTCTTTCTTAATATGTGACCCGTCACGCAAAAAGGGGCCATATGGGTAGTGCGTAAAGTGTCGATCCTAGTCAGACTGCGCGGAATGCGCAGACTGACTAGGGTCGACACTTTTCGCAATGTGCTTATTTTTCTGAATCTAGAATAGTCAATCTACCTTCGAGTAAATGAATTTTTGAAATGCGAACTCTGGCTGACCTATGCTGGACCCAATCTCTTTTTCAAATATTCATTCTACAGAGTTCCCGGATGGTCCCTCTTTCGCGTTACGGGTCACATATGCAAAAAAGAAGCGCCAGTGCGAGACCATAACCTCAGCCAAGGGACATTCCAAGTTCGTAGTACATTGGCAAGCAGACTTTAAGATGTAGCTTCTCGTTGAATTGATTTAAATATCGCGATGGCGCTTACATGAATCCGTAGAGGTTTAAGGTCCATATAAATCTTCTTTGAAAGTACATCATTTAGAATAATTGAATGTGTGCACCGCATAAATTATGCATTTCCTTAATGAAGAATGCGGATGGACGGCACATTTTCAGACTGCGCATTTATGCATTTCGGATTTTGACTATCATGTAAGAGATAAACGGTCCAGCCTCACAGAGCTTGGTGTCTTAAAATATCATTGTTAACTGGTCGAGGTTGGCAGAATGTGTTATAACGATGCGTTGCTTAGTCAGGATACAGTTAATTACATCATGAAATTGACAATAATTCCTATCAAATCCATTCAAATTCATGCGCTCGGCGCCCCAATCATTCATTCCAAACACTCACTCCAACCATTCAAAAACGCTTCAAATTTACTAAAATTGATTAGATCAACATCAACATTCAAAATAAAAATCGGTAGATAAAATCGACGATTTCACTAATAGTTGAATTTTGTAAGAGTATGCTGAATTTGAGAAGATATATATAGCTATTCATAGAACCTGTATGTATATTTTATTAAAGTGAGGTAATAAATATCGCTAATTTTGTTCATCTTGAACAAAACTAGCGATATTGGATTACATCCTTTTAATTTCACTATAAACGCGCTCCAGACACTCATTCAATTCCATTCCAAAATCATTCCAAATTTATTCATCTTATCAATTTCATCATCTTGTTAACTGTAATTTCTAGCAGCCTAGTCAAGATAACATTGATATTTCGGACACTGACATTTTCTATTTATCACGCAATCATTTTTCACTTCTTAAATTTTGTGAGACCTTAAAAATTAAAGTCATTCAGGTAGAAAGTAGTTCTTGTTAAGATCGTGAATATGAAAACTTTTCTAAAAAAGGAACGCCCGATATTAGTTTATGTTATCAGTCCGGCGATTTCAAGTCAACATAAGCTTCGTTCCGGATTTAAGTACAAAATATCAAGAGTTAAAAGACGAGTCTTAATTTTTTTGTCATTTTTTTCGACGTCTCAAGCACAATCGTTAACCTCTGTCTCACTACGACTCTACGACGACTATGCCGATTGAGCAATTAGAAAATTGACCAGATCGTGGCTTCTCATTGCCAAACCGGCATCTATATCAATCGATTTGGTAATTGTTTGCACCCATTTCTACGACAGCAGAATGCTGCGATGACAAAAAACGCTTCTTGTACGTTTTTACTATGATTTTACAAGTTTTATCCCGTTCAGTCCATGGTATACTGTGTCCGTTCTAAAATACCACAGTGATACAAAAAGATCGCACTACGATGCTTCAAAGGCTGCTTCAAAGGCACTGAAGACTGCACTATGTGGTCTCCACGTTTAAGCCAATAGAACCATCCGTGTTGTGCGCTTCTAGTACGGTTTTCGCAATGAAGTGCAGGTTAATCTTTGACTTAATACACTTTATCAAGCTTTTCGAAAACGGGTATAATAATGAATGTTGATTGTGTTGGATGGCTTTTTTCAAGTAGCATTAAATAGAGATTGTACAGATAAAAACAATAGAAGACAAAAACGGGAGCAGAGTGATACTGGATTCGACCAAGGATATAAGTATACTGAAAGTCCAAAGAAGTCGCTACCAATTAATGAGAATTTCGACTAGAGTTATACTACGCTGTTATTACGATCGTAAAGATGTCGCAACGATGCTTCCCCGGTGTCTGTACACTATCGACGATTCTGTCACGTTCTTTCTACGCCCATGCGCCGATGCGTCTTGGCTACGATCTCGATACGCTTGTTTTGTGCATACTCAAAATAAGCGTAACGAGACCGTAAAGCTTTTCTGTTATTAAGATCTCGGCCATGTCACGCTTATGAAGACCACACTACGTTTTACCTTTGTTTCTTTAATGCTTTTCGGTGGTTTATCGAGAAATAACGGTAGATTATCACTTGATAATCTCACCGCAAAAGCAGCGAAATTATCAAAAACTTATACCCTGCTTTTGTGCATTTCATCTTATCTGACGTCATCTATGCGGGGCGAAATAAGTGACGTCACAATGAACGTTGCATAGCAATCACGCGCAAAACGTCGTGCTTTATGAAAATATGTCCTAGAAAATCTCATATTGTCTCATTTTTGCATTAAAGAAATAGAATAACAGTTTATTTTTCGTGTAAGATCGATTAATATTTCATTTCGCGAACAACAAAAGTTATATTTTCACTCGTTGCTCTGCCACTCGTGAAAATATAGCTTTTGTTGTTCACTCAATGAAATATAGATCGATCTTACACTGAAATAAACGATTATCCTCTATTTCTCCTGCGATTCACCACGCTTTCAAAAAAAAAGTGTGATCGTAGTGAAATCGTGGTCCACGAGAGACTCGGGGTTCCTTGTTCAGGGACATTCGAAAGCTTTTTCATTATATAAAAAATTAAAGGTACATGCTTGTTACACAATATTGAATATTCATATATCGTAATGCCAAATAAATACCGGTGTTAGGCTTTCAAAAGCATGCAACTTCGTTGTAAATCGAACGAAGTAAAGTTGTTTTGGGTTTTAACCGCCAATGCACACTCTTCTCTTTTTGACAGTCCATTTCTTTTATCTTATTTTCATTGCTTTGAAAGCTGACAAACTGTGCATCGAAATGGAAACTACTGACATTTATTACCGACACTTCCGTGTGTTTGTGCTTAAAGTATTTTTTCTTAACTTTCCTATCATGTTTACTGGGAGTTTTACTGGTGGTTTTGTAAACATGTATAACAACGTGAAATAGGCACCCACTCTGCTAAAAAGCGCCCATTTAAACTACTCTCTTAAGTTCAAACTAGTAGAACGCCCAAAATCAGCAAGATAACTTAAAATTGATCCGAAAGTCCACGATTTCACTGATACGCTTGGATTTGGGGGGCGTTTGACTAGTTCGAAAAGATGTAGATACCTATTAATAAACTTAATAGAATATTATATGAAAGACAATTAGTAAAAGTCGATTATTTCGTTCACCTTGAACGAAATTAGTTATTTTGTATTACCTTCATTCAATATCAGTAAAAACAAATTCACTCCATTCAATCAATTTCATACTGGATTCGTTACTAAATACTATATCTTTTTTTTTTTTAAACTGCAAGTCAATAACTTGCAAGTCACTGTAATTAAAATTCACGCAGTATATTTTTATTCTTACGAAAAGGAAAGGTTTCGGAGAAGTTGGAAAAAATCGAATCTTTTTTTTTACCAATTTCCTATAGAATCCTTTACGTAATTATGATTTTGTCATTCAAAAAAGCAATATTGTAAAAAAAAAATAATTGTTAACGTTACAAGTCATTTATCCCGTCCAATATTTTCTTCAATGTAAGAAAGCATTTTTTTTCAAATTGTCAATCGTCGTCTGCGACCTCTGTTTGTTTTTTCTGTCTGTCTGCCTTTCTGTCCTTTTCCATCCATGCTTTCTTTCTTTCTTTTTTTCTTTCTTCCTTTCTTTATTTCTTTCTTTCTTTCTTTCGTTCCATGCTTTCTTTCGTTCCATGCTTTCTTTCTTTCTTTCTTTCTTTCTTTCTTTCTTTCTTTCTTTCTTTCTTTCTTTCTTTCTTTCTTTCTTTCTTTCTTTCTTTCTTTCTTTCTTTCTTTCTTTCTTTCTAACTTTCCTTCAATTCTTGACCTATTTGGAATGGTGCCCAGTTGATTGATACATTATGATACAACAAAGACTATAAACGAAGACTATGTGTAGTTGTGGTTAGCTTTAGTTATCAGTAGTCGATAGTTGCCCCTCTAGTTTGCCGTGACAGGTTATGAGAAAACGGACAGATACATTTACAGCCACGCAAAAACTGGCGACCGTGACGAGATACTTAAATAGATCTTTAAATGTACCTGGATATAAAGCGATTTTACTATTAGAGCCTGTGCATGACATTTTCCAACAATTTTAAAAATACCGCAAAATAAAGACTCTAGTCAGCCTGTGCACCTGCACAGTCTTACCAGAGTCTTTACTCTACAATTTTGACATAAATGAGATCTCAATGTGGGTTTATATAGATAAATAATGTTCTTTTTATACTTTGTTGCTGTAAGGGCTCTTTTTTGTTTGCGCCTCACTCTTGTTTCAAATTGTTGGAAATGTCAAGCACTGGCTCATTTTCATATGTATAAATATACAGTACAAACATCAGTTCTGAGAATTAAGAAAATGGAGGATCACAAGAAGCTACAAGCTTACCATTGATCCGTAGACCGTAAGCAAACCGTAAGTAAGTAAATAATTCATGATTTTTGTCCTGACAGGGTGGATCCTTATCATTAGGTTGTTGAGTTGAAGGTTAAGGTGAATTAGCTTTTTTAACACTTTCCTGTTTTACAAAATTTTTGACCTGTCCAAATTCAAAGATTTTGCAGACGAAAATTTAAAGTGGATTTAATTTGAAAAACAACCATTCTGTAGGGTAGAAAATAGTGTAGAAAAAGAAGAAATTGATTGTCACAAACAATTTCCTCTTTTTCTACAATATTTTCTCGATTACAAAATCGTAGGAGCGTAAAAAGCAGGGATTGGACAGGAAAGGGTCAAAGAAAAAATATTTACTTATTTTCATGGATAGTAAAAAAATAATGTTGAAACATTAAAACGTTGGTGGGAAAACAAACTCTCGTTAACGCAGCTTGGAAAAGCTGAAGTTACGAGGTTTTGGTTACACAAGGATGAAATAAGTAAGCCTTTGCTAAGCACGTTAATTCGGTTTTTGGATACAGTTTACTAAAAGCGTCAGCAATAATTGTCAACTGATTTTAGAAAGGCCCTATAACATTGAAAATTAAGCTCGCCAAATTGTGTCACAGTTAAGAAACACCCTGCCAATTGAAAACTATCGCAGAATAACAAATCTTAATGCCTGGCGCTCGACTCGAAAGTGTTTTTTTTCTCTCTCTCTTTATACATAATATCCGAAAGGGTTTATCTTGATATCTTGAGGGTCATATATATTACAGTTACATGTAGGGCCATCACGTATAAATGACCAATATATAATCAATTGTTAATAATTGACACCCTGTCAAATGATGTCATAATAGTGTTACAATTGGTTTAGGTGACTAAGACTAAAACACGAACAATATGGTGTATTCATGAACAGTAAAAAAGAAGACGAACAACAGTCATGCGTTCAATAAAAAAATGGTTCGCGAAACTTTGGGGATTTTTTCTGTATTTTCTGTATTACACGTGCATTTTTTCGTATTTTGATGTCAATAACTGGTTTGATCTGACACCGACACTGGAATCTAGCGTATTACTATAGATGCACATGTAAAAGTGAGTGACCAGAGGTCAATTTTGTCTGTACACTGTACAGACAAGATTGCCTTCGACGATTCACTTTAACTTGGGCACCTTTACAGGAAAAAATTATCATACTGAATGAGCAATGATGATAAATCATACATGAAAATGAATAAATAAACAAAAAAAGTATGTCATGATTTAAGAATACGTGGTAATTTGTCTTAAATAGATTGCCCTTGCTTATTTTTAGCCCATGCGTATTACTAAAATAGATGTAACTCAGAATAATGTATAAGTACTATTTGTGTAATGAATGTGATATATTTGTGATGCATTTATTACAAAGCCTTAAAGAACATAAAGGTAAAAAAAAAATCGTTTTAATTCTTTAATCATAATTGACAAATCTGATTCAGTTTTTCACCACAAAACTGGTATATCGAATTGGAGGAGTTCTATTTTTACATATACTGTTCACAAAAAGTAGGGGATAATCTGTTAATCCATAAGCTTATTGTGGTTGCAAACAATTTTAGGACAATCTAACTTATTCTTGGTCGACCAGCAGTTGTCTAATGGTAATATGGTAGTTATGGAATTCCCTTTTCTGCTAAACATGTCCTAAAAATTCAGCATCTAAGAAGAGAGGGGTATAGTGCTTATTTTAACATGGCTTATGTTGTAATGGGATTCTTACTTTAGTTGAACATAACTCCCAAAAAATTAATTGGTGTTTATCTCTATCATGTATTCGCATCACATTTTGTTGGAATAATGTGGGGTCTAATGAAAGCTCACTGTGAGTGAGTCAATGGTATGCTGGAAACCAGAAGAACGTGAGTCCAGATTACTTTCAAACCCTCTGTCTCATATTCAGATATTGTTATGATATCAAATAATTGGCTTCTTTGTTGATGATTCAAAAATGAGGCCCTGAAGATGTATGGATGCTCAAGCTGACCAGAATACCACAAATCAAACTTAAAATATCCTCTACTTTTTGTGAACAGTATTAAAAAGAAATGGTAAACATCAATGGTATCCTTTCCAAGCCTCCAGTTGCAACTCTCATAGGTTTACGATTATCAACCCATTGGTGAGAGACAAATAGTCGGAAAGAATGAGTGCCGCCGTCGGGGATCGAACCCGGGACCTCTAGATTGTACATTCGCACATACTGATTAGAGTTCTCACTCTGTGCTCTGTAGTTAGATATAGTTTTAAAGTGTCTATAGCAAACCAGTATTTTTTTTATTAATCATTTGCTTGTCATTCAGGATTTTCTAATGTATTAGTATGTGTATCGCGAGCTTTTGAAATTGTTTTAACACTTTCCTGTTTTACAAAATGTTGGACCTGTCCAAATTCAAAGGTTTTGCAGATGAAAATTTCAAGTGGATTAAATTTGAAAATTAACCATTCAGTAGGGTAGAAAATAGTGTGGAAAAAGAAGAAATTGCTTGTCAGAAGCAATTTCTTCCTTTTTCACAATGTTTTCTCAATCATAAAATCACAGGCACGTAAAAAGCAGGGATTAAATAGCAAAGGGTTAAGTGTCACGCAAATGGCCATATCATGAGCCCAAAATACCGTTACTACGCCTTGAACAAAGAATCCCATATTTTTGTTGCCAATCAATATGACATTTTACAAAGCAGACTGTGTGAACTTCGTGTACATTCAAGAAATTCGCGAAATTGACACTCATTTCGATCAAAAAACCTTCCCCATAGAACTCTTTATTCGGTCATTCCAAACACTCAGTCAAACCATTAAAAACGCTCGAAAATGAATATATAAGTCCAGAAACTTCATTTAGATCGCTTCCAAAATTCAGTGATTTTATTGACTAGGTTGAATTTGAAGTCGTAGTATTGGTTCGTAAGGACAAATAAATCTTTTTATAACACTTGTATGTGCAGTTCATTCAAGGGAGGTTATCACACTGAACGAAATAAGCAATATTGTACATGTTTTCTGCTTGTTTGCTAGTTTGAATGGGGTTTAACGCCACTCTCAACAATTTTTAAGTCATATCGCGGTGGCTTTAGCACCTAACAATAGATAGTCCATGAGCCAGAATGGGTTTTGTTCCCCCCCCCCCCCCGGGGGGAATTTTGTAGACCATATTTTCCTGAAAGTCCATGGTATGTAGGACATTTTGAGACATGTTAGCACTCTGGCGAGTGGGGCTTTTGTAAGATACGTTACTTTAAAGTAGCACACCCCTCAAAATTTTGAAAATAAATTATAAAAGAGTACCCAAAAAATTGAAGTTAAAATGACAAAAGGTTGACTACTTATACATATCTTTGTGTTACTGATTAACTGTAGGGTCCATTTATGGAATTTTTTGAAAAATCTGGTCATCCTAAGAGTCGTGATATTGCAGTAAAATACGTTACCCTTAAATTTCAAAGAAAACTATGAATATAGAAATTAATTGTCTATCCCTGCCTCACTGGGAATTTTGTTAACATTGCCTGTTTGATAGTCCCTGGTATATAGAACATTTTGAGACTTGTTAGCACTCTGACAAGTGGGGCGTTAGTGAGATACGTTACCTCAAAGTGAATTACCTATCAAATTTTCAAGACAAGATTTTAGGGTTGTACAGTGAAAAAATGAGTCAAAATGACCAGAAGTGATCTTTTAATACCAAAATTAATGTTGCTGAATGTATGTAGAGCAAATTCATACTAATACTTTGTAAATAAATCCCCATTAAAGGCATGATATGGAAGTAAAATACGTTACTTTTGAATTTCAAAGAAAGGTACATAGATAGGAATGATTTTTCCATGGCTGCCCCTTTGGGAAGATTGTTAACATTACTTTTCTTAAAGCCTATGCAATTTTGAGCATTTTGAAACTTGTTAGCAGTCTGGCCACTGGGGCAAATGCGAGATACGTTACTTTAAAGAAACCAACCCATAAAATTTTCATTAAACAATTTCAGTTGTTTGTCCTGTTATAAGAATTACCTTTAATTTAGTAAAAATTAAGTATTTTGTGTTTTGTTAATGATATTTATGATTCTGGGGATAGTTGAAGCTCATTTACATTATGACTTGAAAAATATAGCCCTTACAAGCAATGCATGGGAGTAAAATACGTTACATTTAAATTTTAATTTAATGCATTCAAAAGAAATGTTTATTCATCAATGTTCTACTGAATGTTTTGTTTGCTGTGTTTTTCAATAAGCTTCTGTTCTTTGGGGGATTTTAATTTTTTTTCATGCATCTTCCAATCAAGCTATTTGCAAAATACGTTACTCTAAAGTACCCAATTTACCCATCAATTACCATAGGCTTATTAATATCTCATCTGATTGCAATTATTGTAAAATCCCTCATGTCTAAATAAACTTTAAACCACAACTGTTTAAAGTATTTTTAAGGTATCAGTATAAATTTTAATCATTTCAAGACTCATTGTGGTTTTAAAAGCATGCAAAATACGTTACCATTTATTTATAGGTACAGTATAATTATTATTGAGCCGCTATCATAGTTTATGGAAATGCACCAAATGCAATGTTGAGGCAGCTTCCAAACACACTGTTAACTGTTGAGGCAGCTTATGGTTTCTTCTATGTTTGAGACTTTTTTTCACATTTTTAGAATAAAACACAAGTTATATATGTTACTTCTGATGATAAGAGACAGTTTTCATTGTGAAAAATGATGACCAAATAGATGAAAAAAGCGGTTCCTACAATATTTTTTAAGCAATATTTCCATCAATTTAGTACAGAAAAGTTAAAAATATTTCCTAGAGTTGATCATGATTGTAGCGCAGTTGGTAGCACATTGATTTGGTAGCGCAGTTGACTCCATATCATAGGTACAAGGTGTCATCAGCCAGTACAAACAAGTTGATTTTCATTCATCTTCGTTGTATAAGCAGCTAGAGGGTTTAAAAGGATGATGTGATGAATGGAATAATGTGTACAATAAATACAAGGAATTCATGGTTAGGTGGATAAGCCACCTTGATGAAGTGTTATACTGTTAAAATGGCCTGAAAATTCTTTGAAGCATTTTAGCTCTCTATTGTTTCCAATTGAATGCAAAATTACATTTCATGCAATCCTAGTTTTGCCAAAAAACTGTGCAATTCAGATCAATACTGAAAATTTACATGAGTATGACCATATTACATTCAAATGAATAGAACATTGCCATATATATTTTGATTTAGTTATCAAAGTGAGTAATATATGTTACATTTAAAAGACCCTTTTTTAGAAAATAAAACATAATTGCTGCTTCCAAAGGACAATTAGATGCACACCAATTGTTATGCTCTTGAACCTGATTAGTTCTTACAAAAGTAAAGATTTTAGTAAAACAAAGTAACTTAAAAAATGCATTAACTTTGAACTAGATACAAACTACAAGTACTTTTTATGCAGAAAGAAACATATCTTAGATAGAATAAGAGCTTCTTTTATATCTTACATTCTGAAACATTAAATGAATAATGATAAATTGCTTAAGCAATAGAATTTTATCATTATCAAGCCCTCATTCAAATACAACCCAAGACTTGATTCATAAAAATAATAAAATTGCATGATGGGTCTATAAGTAGCATGCTTATAAGAGCTTTATAGGCGTTAATGTGTACATGGCTGGTGATTTAACATTCTATTTGCATTCCTGTTTGACATTGCTGGCTGACTTTCAATATACATGTACATGCAATTTATGTTAAAGTAAAGAAAAGAATTGAAAAATGCCCATTCTAATTAATATTCTCTTGGTTCCTGGGCATAACTCTTATATTTTTCTCATGTGCACAAGTACAAGACTCTTCTACTAACCATTAAGTTTTATTCTAACCACTTGGCCAACATTCCAGACAAACAATTTGAAAAACATGCAGTAAAACCAAAATATCTATCTTAATCAAAGAGAAACAATATTTTTGATTTAAATGGCTACAGTATTGACACTGAAGTGCATTTAAGATAATTGTGACCTGTTTCATACACATGGTAACATACGTTACTAGATTATGACCATCGGTATTCTGTTTCAAAACATCTATAGGCAACGAATAAAACCATGCACGAAATTAGAGATAAATGATATACATGCTTAAGTGACTAAGTTATTTGAAAAAAGTTTCAATTAATTAAATTATTTTAGCTGTCATGCTGCATTGTGTGATTGATAGATACATAATTGCACTGAACAGATATTTTCCTATGATGAAACTAAACAATGGGTATTGTACAACACAAAGTAATTATCCATATCTATCAAAAAGCCAGTATTTGTATTGAATATTTCAAGATGTATGTAATTTCTAGTGTAAAATGAATATCAAGATCCGAGCTGATTTAGAAGGGTGTAGGTATTTTGATTTCAGCAATTGGGTATACATGTAATAATGATTTGGCTATTTCAAATTTATGATCTCAAATCTTGTTATCAAATTTTTAACTTTGTGGGATCCCTGATGGGATACTACAAATAATACTAACTTCAATTTGTGTGATTTATCACTTTACATTAAAAGACAATATGTAAAAACTAGCATTTAATAAGAATTTCCTTCTTGGATGTTCAAAGATATAACATTGACCTCTCAATTAAGGTCTAAATTTTAATACCATAAGTGCTACGGGTTCTTTGATCTTTTGTTGGTCACGCATTTGCATTCAGTACCGATGCATTTTCTAAGAAACAGAACTGAGAGCTATAAATTCAAAGAATTTTAATCCTTATTTATAAAAAGCAGTTTAAACGGGTTTTGGTAAAATATTTTCAGGTAACGTATGTTACAACATTCCTTTAGAGACATAAAGCATTTGTTGTTATAAGAACATCAGTTATAAATGATATTTTTTTTTATCTTGCATGATCAAAGTAGTAAATTGCACCTGCCATTCTCATTTATGCTTATGAACGGCATATGAAATTACATTGTAGTAAGGGCTTGAAATGACATGTGCTCAAATCTTTTCATTACTACGTATAAAACAAGTAATATGCAGGCATATAAACTATATAAATATGAATTCATCATATTATCTTGTGAATTTTGCCAACAAGTGTTGGCTTTGAATATTTTTGGCGCCCAAATGCCAACATATTTATATAGGCGAATATTGAGAAACAATTTTGTAATTGTAACGTATATTTCACTTTTTTTCTTGAATCATACAGGATTCTGTGGATGTTTTATCACCCTTAATCAAGAATCATGTATGAGATAGTACTAAAAATCACAATTTGCCCAAAGAATTTCACAAAATTGGAGCAAAATGTAGCATTTAATAAGGATTTAGGGTGGGTGATTTCAAAGTAACGTATCTTACAAAAGCCCCACTCGCCAGAGTGCTAACATGTCTTAAAATGTTGCTTATACATGTACCTTTCAGAAAATCATAGTGTACAAAATTCCCCCTGGGGGGGGGGGGGGGGGGGGACAGGGGTCCCAGTAGCCCATAGTCTAAGACTCCTGGTATTTCTCACGCCGTTACTACCATTACATCCTTTTCTAGCCTCCATCTGTCATCCCAAATAGCTCTGCGATTATCAACTCATTTGTGGGAGACAAGTAAATGTAGTAGGAAATGACGAGTGCCGCCGTCGAGAATCAAACGTAGGACCTTTTGAATGGTCAGGCTCGCTACCACTGGGCTATGACGGCGGTTCGTAATATTCTATAATCTATCTCTAATTTCGTTTCAAAACTCATTCAGTCATTCAGCCTAATTCCAAAATCAATCCAAAAATCATTCACCTTGTCAATTTAATTATTTTTAATTGTGCGATATTTTGGTCGCTTATCAAAATTTCTTCTAACGGAGGAGGACATCTCTAAACTTCATGTAGGTAAACTGAATCGTTAAATGAATGCATACAAGTCTGACAGTTAAACAATAGGTAAAAGACATTGCTGATTGAGTTTGCATTTAAAGTTGCAAATGAAGATGTCAGCGTGCATCTGTAAATGATTTACATTCAAATCATTCCTATACTGGGATTGGGATATTAAATCTCTTCAAGATAGTTGTTTTTTTAGCTTGGCTTCAGTTAGAAACAAAGAAACATTGTGAAATTGACTGTCATTCCGAACAAATTCATTCTAAATCACTCACTCAGCGCTCCATTCATTCATTACAAACACTTACACAAATCGATAAAAAGTGCTCCAAACTCATTTGAAATCATTTCGAAATCGTTGAAGACGATCATCATCTTATTCAAATCGTTCAAATTATCAAACATCTTTATTGGCTGGTGTGGATATTTAAGTGTCTCGTTGATCCACGAAGAGAAACAAATAGAAAAGTGCGTATATATTTCATTAAAAAGAAATTGAACAAAATTAGCGATATTAGATTACCTCCTTTTAATTTCATTCATAACTTACTACACACACTCAATCATTTTCATTCAAAAATCCCTTAAATCATTCATTTCGTTATATCTACGATGTTTTAGTCTTGATGTCTTCGTCGTCGTTGTGTGGACACTTTGACATGTAAAGTTTATAGAATAACAGTCAACGGCATCATGAAATTGACAAGATGAATAATTTAAAATGATTTAGGCATGAAATTGCAGGAGTGCGATGAGTGAGTTTTGAGTGAAATTGAAGGGTGGGGTAAATATATATATTACCCCCTTTAATAAAATATTAATAGAAACTCTATAGATAGCTTCCTTTTTCTTCAGGAATTTACCAGTCATTTACAATTTCAATAACATCAGTGAAATCGCAATTTTCTTCTCCTTCTATTTATGTCTGAAAGAAGTTGTTGATCTATTTTTTTCAGTTAATTTGGAGCGTTTTAGAGTGGTTTGAGTGAGTGTTTGGAATGAAAGAATGGAGCGCTGAGTGAGCGATTTAGATTGGTTTTAATCGAGATGAATGTCAATTTCACGGTGTTATTAACTGTACTTATGACTTTCATTTGAAACTTTGCACACATGCTCACCATCAAAAGAGCAACATATCAGGGGGGGGGGGGCTGCTGTAGATTCATTTTAGTGCAAACTATACCCCCTTTTCATCACTCATCTTTAGAAAAAGTCCACTTTGTAGGATCAATCAGTCGTGCGTAATCACTTATAGGCGTTGCTGTTGATCCAAGTATATCACACCAGCCCGATTAGCTCAGTTGGTAGAGCACCGGACTTCAAAACCACTGGAGTTCGGCGGCGTGGGTTAGATTCCCGGGCTGGTACACTAATAAAAACTAATTGTCTTGTGGATGAGACGTAAAACCGAAGCCCCGTGAGACGGTGCTTTACATCGAGCACGTAAAAGAACCATGGCGGATCTCAGCAGTAGTTTCCTTATGTATCCTTGCACTATCCCCCGTAAAAACTAACCGTCTTCTGGGGGCATCGCTCATATGGGAATGTGCTACGGTAGCGACTATAAATAAACGGAAATACACACACAAGTATATCACTCGAACATAAACCGACATTCAGGATGCAAAAACATAATGTAAAAACGTAAAAAATATCCCTACTTTGGCGCTGTGCTATTTCTTAAATGTTTCTCAATGTGCAAGGGATAGATCTCTTTCGTAATAGAACATTTAAGAATTATGCACGGATACCATTAGTGCATCACTCAAGATGAATAAAATCTACTTTCTTAAATTCTTGGGGTTTTTTGAGAAAGGAAAAAAAAAACTAACTTTGGCTTAAATTTTGTAATGTTTATAAACGTAGTTTATGATACATCTTTTTCACACTTATACATTTGAGATAAAACATTTGCGTACGAGATAACAGGACGTAATATTTTCCCTGTGTTTTGTTAAAGAAATTTTAAAGATGAAACCAATCAATGATACCAAAATGTCTCTAACAAAAACCTTGTAGACAACAAAAAGTTTGCGTAACGATACTGTTTGCAGAAGCTCTTTGCGCGGTTTATTTTATCAAGAAATTGACAATGTGCTTGATCTTGATTTGTTTGTTTGAATGGGTTTTACGCCACTTTCACCAATTTCGCAGTAATATCGCGGCGGCCGGAGCAGCACCTAACAATGGATTCCTGGTATTTCTTTCACCTGTACTACCATTACACCCTTTCCTAGCCTCCGACTGCTATCTCGCATAGGTTTACGATTATCTACCGATTGAATGCTTGATCTTGATATAATTTAGAAGAAGGGATTGGAATTAGTTCGATGAATGATATCAAATACTTCTTTTTTAACGCCGATTTAACGGTCTTTCGGTCATATCGCGGCGGCTTGAGCACCTAACAATGGATTCCTGTTATTTCCCACACCAGTACTACCATTACATACGAGCTCGGCTGCTATTTGATGAAGTGCATGCGAGGTTCCATCCTCGTGTTTTCACGGATAAATCAACCGCTTAAACATATACGAAAGCCAAAAAAGTCATAGGAGGTTTGGTCAGAGATCAGGATGAAAGTTTATAGAACGCTTTAGAATGTAAAACGTTGATCGAGAGGTTTCGAATGTTTCGAGTGGGACGAGCTCCATTTTCACGATATCATTTACTGTACTACCTAATTTTTTCAGAATTTATGAACCCGACTTACGAAAAGGGACCATATGGAAAGTGCGAACAGTATCGATCCATCCCTTTGTTCAGGATAAAAACGTTAGCGAACCGCTTTCGAAATGATACCTCGCTTTGCACGTATGTGGACGTGCAAAGCGAGGTATCATCTCAAAGCGCTCGCAAAACGCTTTTATATCCTAAACACAGGGCTTGTCAACCTGCGCGGATTGTGCAGGCTGACCGGGTTCTTAACTGTTCACTTCAATAATATCTTCCGAAATCAGAATAACCATTCTAACGTTCTTTGATTTTGCTTTTGATATGCGGTCAATTGTTGAAACTGATGACCTTTTTTAACATTTGAATTGCTAGACTGGACACACATTAATTCTTGAAATATAAAAAGTTATCGTTGTTAATATTTCTTACCGGGAATCCGCCACAGTTTAATCCCATATCGTTGTAATTCCGAGGGTTTTTGTAGTTGAATCTCCACATGGTATTTCGAGCTGCGGGTTCGATCATCCGCCCGTGACCCGCCGTAAGGTCCAGTACACCGCAAAACATGCTTATAAACAAAACTATATTTATATCCAACGAAAACGTCATTATTTTTTATATAAATAATTTCCCTTTATGGATTAGTATAATCTATAAAAAGATAATTATCAGTCTATTTAAGATATCACTTTGATCCGCAGTTCAAAAATAAATTACGAAATACCTAAACGTCTAAACCTGTTCCTTAAAAGATCTTAATTGTCGCTAATTAAATGCACGAGTGTCTTAATTTGAATATTTTAACAGTGGCACACGAAAGCTATTGCGAAAAGAAACACTCTTTCGGCGGTCACTTCTCCTTGCACTGACAACTCGTTTCTAACTGAATATAAACTAACTGGTTTATTACAGTTTATGATGTAGGACATCTTTAACAGGCGCAAGTTCGTCTTTTCTCTTTGTCCTGTCCTGTCCTTCATTCAGGATGCAGAAACGGTCGCAAACGTTTAGAAATTGTACCCCGCTTTGCACGTTAATCCACGTGCAAAGCACGGTGCCATTTCGTAAACATTTTGTTAACGTTTTCGTCCTGAACGCAGGGCAGTGTGGTATAATCAGCATGCAAAAAGAGGGAAAACCACGGTGTAATACAAATCGATACGATGAAGTGAAAATGAAATTAAAGAGAGGTAATAAAAATCGCTTACTTTGTTCAAATTGAACGCAATTAGCGATATTTATTACCCATTCCTTTCCTTTGGAAGAGAAATAGCCTTAAAAATGTTTAAAATAGATTTCTATGTCTATGCGAACTCGTTAGACGACTCCAAATTCAAGAAAGTCAACGAGTGAGTGTTTTGAATGTATGCAATTGCATATGATTCCGTATTAATTTCACGATTTACCGAACTGTACCCCTTTGTTCTTCCGAGGATAATCTGTCAGGGCTACAGCGAAAAGAGAAAATTTGAACTTGAAGTATGACCTAGACCTTGAATGACGACTTTGAAATTGAAACCAACTGAAAGACCTTGTAACTAGCAATGGACACGTGAAATATGAAGACTTTGTTACAAAATCAAATTGAGCAAACTGTTACAACGCTTTTCCCATGTCATGTAAAAATGCGGCGCCAATATAGTAAAAGGCTAGACGTCGGTACTTTGGACGCAACCCTGAGATTGAATGGACTTTTTTCTTTCGCAAACACCGGAAAATGTATACAAAAAAGAATGAAGTGTGATATAAAACTAAAAATCACGTGTTACACATTTTTATTATACCTTGCGTGTCTTTTTTACCCTAGTACAGATTCAGATTAAGAACGGGAAGGCTTGTTGAAGAAGAATTGTCCTTTCGCAAATTTCAATATATGTTTTTATTTTTTCTTTGGTTTATTGTAGTCTACCTGAAAAAGTACTTAAATCAACCACAATTTGCGTCAAGTTAAGTAGTTAAAAATTCAACAGGATTATTCAATTAAATAACCTTACCACAAAGACCTCACAGAAACCCATATCTACCGAAGCTTAGAATTGCAGGCTAGTGTTTAAAAGTGCATGGTCACAACGGACAAACACTATCCAAAACCCTAAGCGATTCTACAAAAAGGCAATTGAAATAATAAGGAGTTTCGTCCGTTTGTTAAATAACGTCAAAAGGATCAATGTTCCCGCTAAAGATGGTGTTCGGTAGAACGAAGTCAACGAAAATCTAAAACAGAGCAGTGTTTTAGTCCTTTTTGTAATTATTTTATAAAATGCCCAAACGATCTCAAAAGAAGAAAGGGGGGCGTTTTTGAAAGGTTTGAGTGAGTGTTTTGAAGCCTTGCATGCCTCTAATCGAAGGCAGTGTAATTTCATGAGGCTATTTACTGTAAGTATATTTACGTTTGAAAAAGTAAAATCCGACGCCGAAATAATGAAACACCACAAAGGTAGATCTGCGTCCTCACGATCGAAACGGTACTAAAAGGAAACGTTTGGAAGGCTTAAAAGTCGGGGATCTGGTTTTACTAAACGTCTTCTTGGGTAAGTCAAAAATCAAAGTTGGTTCTACAGAAGTTACTAGATAGGGAATGCTGCCAAGCATCATCTCATCGGAGTTGTCTTCTAAAGACGATTCCAATGAGATATCGCAAGAATCTAACAATGAATGAAAACACCAGGTACGATTTGTGATTTGGACTTACGATTAAATCTTTCGCAAGCAGTTTAGTAAAACGGCACCCAGAATCCATAATACATGTACATGACCAAAACACATATTATACTTTGTTGCCGACAATGTTTTAATTTTATATCATTTCTTGTTAACTACAGTCAAATTATCCTCCTTGAGGTAAGACCATTTTGGTTTAAATTGGGACTAATTCTGCTCTTAATTTTTTTTTCGATTATATCAATCACGGAGACAGTGGCACATAAAAATGGATCGTGGTCTCAGTTCTACCATTACATCCTTACCTAGATTGTTTAAAGCTGCGTAGAACCCCAATCCCCATTCAAACAAACAAACATTTTTACCAAGCCTCTCTCTGTGTAAATCTCTTACGTTTACGATTATCCACCCATCGGATAAAAACAATGCTGGAAAGGATTTTTCCGCCACCAGGGATCGAACCAATGTGCAGTAAGCATATAGCAAAGATAGATGTTTTTTTTTGTTTGATTTGAGTGTTACACCGGCTTTAACATTTTCAGTCATTTGGCGTTGGGTGGGTCACCTTATAACGGATTCCTGGTATTTCTCACACCAAAATAGGCATGTCGAAATGGTAAAGGTTTTTAGACACATGCAGTAGTCAGTGTGCATGCAGTATTTATAGATGACATGAGATGACAGGCGTTAAGATGTTTATTACAAATGACGTGTAAGAACCAACATGATTGCCCGTAATATACATATGTCATATGGTCCCTAATTACACATTATGGACAACTGCAGGATTGATGATCGCTCATAATATTGTACGTCATTACTCATCAGGGAGATGATCGTAATCCTCAATAAAAGATATCTGTATTTAAAGAAAACAAAATTATCAAAAAACAAAACAAAACAAAACAAAATACAAACGTTCCGAAATATAGAAATATCACCCGATTTGCACGTAAAGCGTAACAATGGGGCTAAGATGGCCCCAATGCTCACCCGAATTCATAGAGCCCCCCCCCCCCCCCCCCCCTTTCAGTATTTTCCATTTGGTTTGTTCCCATTTAATAGGGTTACTGTCTTGTGATTAGACAAACATTCTAACCAGGTTTCTTCAAAGAATGTGCCATAATTGCGACCTCTGAGTGTTAACGAAATATTTTTGTCGACGGATAACATACGACGGAAGACAGGCGACGGGAATTCAATGAGCACCAAAGCTAACATTGAGCACGATGTGAGCTAAAAGTATAACTGGTTCCTATAAAATGACTATACACATTTCATACACCAACTAATTTTTCAATGTCAAAATATCAAGTTTTCACTATGTTTATTTTCGAGTCACCAAACAACGCGAACGCATTGTGTGAGATTGTCATTGCTTTCAGATCAACATATTCAAAACAGATAAAGAGCACCGTGGAATTGACAAGGTAAATGATTTTGGAATGAACTTGAATGAAATTGAAGAGTGGGGTGAGTCAGTCATGAATGGAATTAAGGGGGGGGGGGTGATACAACATCGCTAATATCGTTCCCGATGAGCGAAATCATCGGTATTTACTACTAGAAACCAATCTCTTTCTCAAATATAACTATACGGAGTTCCCTGGTGGTTCCATTTTGCGTGACGGGTAAGATAATATTTTTGTGTATAACATAAGTAAAAGTGCAAACAATGACTATTCTGCGACCAAACTTGTTCAGTGACTATCTAGAAAAAAAATCTATGGTCATAAAAGAAAATGTAATACTCATGAACTCGTATGAAATACATTTAATTATCTTAAGTAATGGTTTAATTTTGACGGATTGTCAAATTAAATTCAATTTAGACAGTATTTCATGACATATGAACCAGCAATCAGAGGTACATTTAAGGAGGGGTAAAGTAAGTCTATTTATTTATACCCAACGAAACCCTATCTTGTGGGTACTTATTTGAATCGTCTCGACAAGACGATTCCAATGAGTATCGACATCATAGGGTTTGAGCTATGATTATGAAAAAACTTCGATCTAACATCCGAAAAAACCCTCTATCTGTAGCCTTTGCTATACCGTAATAATACATCATAATGATATTCACTTCTAATTGTGTAAATCGAAATTCATGTATTCTAATTTGCAAAAAAAAAAAAAAAAAAAAAAAAAAAAAAAAAAAGAAATAAGAAAAATGAATGAATAAATAAATAAAAATAAATATATTTCATACCTTCGTGAAAAAAGTCCCCAACAAATTGGATTATCATCTTTTGGGTGCCCCTGGTTAATAGAGAAATGTTTTTCGTCCAGTTTCTGTAAATTCGCCTTAGAATTGGGCTCGTGACTACGTGAAAATACGAAAAGGTTTGCAACATATTCTCCGATTTTGAATGTTTTATCTAGAAATATTCTAGACACATAGATGCACCAATGATAATCTCGTTTCATCAGTCCAATTGTCGTTCCACCTAAAGTGCAACCGAATATCCCTTTAAAATATTTTCAACCACATCCGAATGTTGTGAAGGAGGAGATAAGCGAGTTAGATTTTGTATCAAACATTATATATAGAGAATAATATGTTAAAGGCTTTAGAAAAATCAATGGTATCTGGTCAAGGTTGGGAGAATTTACTCGGCAAAAAATTATCATGACGAGGCTTTGCCGAGACCATGTAACATTGATATTTTAAGCCACTTACATGTTATATTTTTTCATCATGTAAACATTCTTAAGCGCTGAATTACAATAAATTCTTAAAATAAAAAAAAAATCAGGTGAAAGTGTATGCATTTTGCGTCTGAAAATAGTCTGCCTGATATCATGTTATGTTATTCAGGCAAGTGATATCAGGTCAATACAGGCTTCATTGCATGACAAACTTTCTTTGATCATCACAACTGACCCACATACGGGACATACAAGTAAGTTAATGAATTTGTTCTGAGTTTCGTGATCTAATAATAATGATAATGAATAAACCGCATTGACCACAATATCATATAAGTAAAATATCGCGGATGTTTTGCCACTATAGCCCGATTGAATAACAAAAGTTTAACCGTTACCTTCATTCTATTGATATGGGGTAATTTCACATGGAATTCGGCATCGATCCCGTTTACCCCGAATTCCGTTCAAATGACCTCGGTTTCGACTCCATGGACGTCATTTTAACCTTTTATCCTCGATACTTCTGATCCTGAGTCAGGTCGTCGTACTAGGGTTTCAAAATGGCGTTAAAAAGTAGTGCCCAAAAGTTCGAATGTAAAAAATCGGGATGGCTTCAATTTTCAACAAATTTACTTTTGTTATGTTTGATAATAAATTTTACAAAAGTTTATCACATCTATTGATAGGATATAGACATCCCATGTTCAAACCCGATCTTGTAACGGTATCATTTTAATTATGTCTACTCCCATCAGTAGAGAACTCCGTTCACATGGTTGTCTTCTCTGCGCATGCATATAGACTATGGGCTACTGGGACCCCTGTTCCCCCCCCCCCCCCCCCACCAGGGGGAATTTTGTACACTATGATTTTCTGAAAGGTACATGTTTAAGCAACATTTTAAGACATGTTAGCACTCTGGCGAGTGGGGCTTTTGTAAGATACGTTACTTTGAAATCACCCACCCTAGATCCTTATTGAATGCTACATTTTGCTCCAATTTTGTGAAATTCTTTGGGCAAATTGCGATTTTTAGTACTCATACATGATTCTTGAGTATGGGTGATAAAACATCCACAGAATCCTGTATGATTCAAGGAAAAAGGTGAAATATACGTTACAATTACAAAATTGTTTCTCAATATTCGCCTATATGAAGATGTTGGCATTTGGGCGCCAAAAATATTCAAAGTCAACACTTATTGGCAAAATTCACAAGATAATATGATGAATTCATATTTATATAGTTAATATAGGCCTGCACATTACTTGTTTTATACGTAGTAATGAAAAGATTTGAGCACATGTCATTTCAAGCCCTTAATACAATGTAATTTCATATGACGTTCATAAGCAGAAATGAGAATGGCAGGTGCAATTTACTACTCTAATCATGCAAAATTAAACAAGAACATCATTTATAACTGATGTTCTTATAACAAAAATGCTTTATGTCTCTAAAGGAATTTTGTAGCATACGTTACCTGAAAATATTTTACCAAAACCCGTTTAAAACGCTTTATTTCTTATAAATAAGGATTAAAATTTTTTGAATTTATAGCTCTCAGTTCTGTTTCTTAGAAAATGCATCGGTACTGAATGCAAATGCGTGACCAACAAAAGATCAAAAATCCCGTAGCACTTATGGTATTAAAATTTAGACCTTAATTGAGAAGTCAATGTTATATCTTTGAACATTCAAGAAGGAAATTCTTATTAAATGCTACTTTTTACATATTGTCTTTTAATGTAAAGTGATAAATCACACAAATTGAAGTTAGTATCATTTCTAGTATCCCATCCGGGATCCCACAAGGTTAAAAATTTGATAACAAGATTTGAGATCATAATTTTGAAATAGCCAAATCATTAATACATGTATATCCAATTGCTGAAATCAAATTACCTACACTACTAAATCAGCTCAGATCTTGATAATCATTTTACATTAGAAATTACAAACATCTTGAATTATTCAATACAAATACTGGCTTTTTGATAGATATGGATATGCACTTTGTGTTGTACTATACCCATTGTTTAATTTCATCATAGGGAAATATCTGTTCAGTGCAATTACGTATCTATCAATCACACAATGCAGCATGACAGCTAAAATAATTTAATTAATTGAAACTTTTTTCAAAATAACTTAGTCACTTAAGCATGTATATCATTTATCTCTAATTTCGTGCATGGTTTTATTCGATGCCTATAGATGTTTTGAAACAGAATACCGATGGTCATAATCTAGTAACGTATGTTACCATTTGTATCAAACAAGTCACAATTATCTTAAATGCACTTCAGTGTCAATACTGTAGCCATTTAAATCAAAATTATTATTTCTCTTTGATTAAGATGGATATTTTGGTTTTACTGCATGTTTTTCAAATTGTTTGTTTTGAATGTTGGCCAAGTGGTTAGAATAAAACTTAATGGTTAGTAGAAGAGTATTGTACTTTTGCACATGAGAAAAATATGAGAGTTATGCCAAAGAACCATGAGTTTATTAATTAGAATGGGCATTTTTCAATTCTTTTCTCTACTTTAACACAAACTGCATGTACATGTATATTGAAAGTCAGCCAGCAATGTCAAACAGGAATGCAAATAGAATGTTAAATCACCAGCCATGTACACATTTACACCTATAAAGCTCTTATAAGCATGCGACTTATAGATCAATCATGCAATTTCTTATTTTAATGAATCAAGTCTTTGGTTGTATTTGAATGAGGGCTTGATATTGATAAAATTCTATTACTTAAGCAATTTATCATTATTCATTTAATGTTTCAGAATGTAAGATATAAAAGAAGCTATAATTCTATCTAAGATATGTTTCTTTCTGCATAAAAAGTACTTGTAGTTTGTATCTAGTTCAAAGTTAAAGCATTTTTTAAGTTACTTTGTTTTACTAAAATCTTTACTTTTGTTAGAACTAATCATGTTCAAGAGCATAACAATTGGTGTGCATATAATTGTCCTTTGGAAGCAGCAATTATGTTTTATTTTCTAAAAAAGGGTCTTTTAAATGTAACATATATTACTCACTTTGATAGCTAAATCAAAATGTATATGGCAATGTTCTATTCATTTGAATATAAAATGGTCATACTCATGTAGTTTTTCAGTATTGATCTGAATTGCACAGTTTTTTGGCAAAAATAGGATTGCATGCAATGTACTTTTGCATTCAATTGGAAACAATAGAGAGCTAAAATGCTTCAAAGAATTTCCCGGCCATTCTAACAGTATAACACTCTTATTAAGGTGGCTTATCCACCTAACCATGAATTCCTTGTATTTATCGTACACATTATTACATTCATCACATCATCCTTTTAAAGCCTCTAGCTGCTTAAACATCGAAGATGAATGATAATCAACTCGTTTGTACTGGCTGATGAAACCTTGTACCTATGATATGGAGTCAACTGCGCTACCAAATCCAATGTGCTACCTTCTGGGCTACGGTCATGACCAACTCTAAGAAATATTTTTAACTTTCTGTACTAAATTGATGGAAATATTGCTTAAAAAATATTGTAGGAACCGCTTTTTTCATGTATTTGGTCATCATTTTTCACAATAAATATTGTCTCTTATCATCAGAAGTAACATATATAAATTGTTTTTTATTCTAAAAATGTTAAAAAAGTCTCAAACATAGAAGAAACCATAAGCTGCCTCAACAGTTTGTTTGGAAGCTGCCTCAACATTGAATTGGGTGCATTTCCATAAACCATGATAGCGGCTTAATAATAATTATACCTATAAATAAATGGTAACGTATTTTGCATGCTTTTAAAACCACAATGAGTCTTGAAATGAATAAAATCTATATTGATACCTTAAAAATACTTTAAACAGTGGTGGTTTAAAGTTGATTAAGACAATGAGGGATTTTACAATAATTGCAATCAGATGAGATATGAATAAGCCTATGGTAATTGATGGGTAAATTTGTTACTTTAGAGTAACATATTTTGCAAAAAGCTTGATTGGCAGATGCATGAAAAAAATTAAATCTCCCAAAGAACAGAAGCTTATTGAAAAACACAGTAAACAAAACATTCAGTAGAGCATTGGTGAATATAACATTTCTTTTGAATGCATCAAATTGAAATTTAAATGTAACGTATTTTACTCCCATGCATTGCTTGTAAGGGCTATATTTTTCAAGTCATAATGTAAATGAGCTTAAACTATCTCCAGAATCACAAATATCATTAACAAAACACAAAATATCATTTAATATTTACTAAACTACAGGTAATTTCTATAACAAGACAAACAACTGAAATTGTTTTATGAAAATTGTATGGGTCGGTTTCTTTAAAGTAACGTATCTCACATTTGCCCCAGTGGCCAGACTGCTAACAAGTTTCAAAATGCTCAACATTGCATAGGCTTTTAGAAAAGCAATGTAAACAATCTTCCCAATGGGGCAGCTATGGAAAAATCTTTCCTATCTATGTGCCTTTCTTTGACATTCAAAAGTAACGTATTTTACTTCCATATAATGCCTTCAATGGGGATTTATTTACAAAGTATTAGTATGAATTTGCTCTACATACATTCGGCAACATAAATTTTGGTATTAAAAGATCACTTCTGGTCATTTTGACTCATTTTTTCACTGTACAAACCTAAAATCTTGTCTTGAAAATTTGATAGGTAATTCACTTTGAGGTAACGTATCTCACTAACGCCCCACTTGTCAGAGTGCTAATAAGTCTCAAAATGTTCTATATACCATGGACTATCAAACAGGCAATGTTAACAAAATTCCCAGTGAGGCAGGGATAGAAAATTAATTTCTATATTCATAGATTTCTTTGAAATTTAAGGGTAACGTATTTTACTGCAATATCACGACTCTTAAGATGACCAGATTTTTCAAAAAATTCCATAAATAGACCCTACAGTTAATCAGTAACACAAATATATGTATAAGAAGTCAACTTTTTTGTCATTTTAACTTCAATTTCTTGGTCAATCTTTTATATTTCATTTTCAAAATTTTGAGGGGTGTGCTACTTTAAAGTAACGTATCTTAAAAAAGCCCCACTCGCCAGAGTGCTAACATGTCTCAAAATATTCTACATACCATGGACTTTCAGAAAAATATGGTCTACAAAATTCCCTCTGGGGGGGGGGGGGGGGGGGAACAAAACCCATTCTGGCTCATGGACTAATATTTTAGATTATGACGTCGTCGTTCGCGATCTTCGGGTCGGTCACGTGAATTTCCCCTATGTTTTTACCCCGTGGTTAATGCTTACTTTTTGATATGCATTCAACCTATGGGGCCCTTGTAAAACGCAATATGTCAAAGTAATGATATTAATTTGTCTAGCGCAAAGTAGATATTCTTTTCACGGCGGCGAATCAGGTGACATTTTTTTCTCTAGCTTTTTTCTCACTCATTCTTTTAATACATGAACGATTTGAAAAAAAAAATAAAAATAAAAAAAAAAAAAAAGTGGGCAGAAAAAGCGGAAAAACCGTCAGGGATTTGCGGAATGTGTCAAATTTTCTGATAAAAAAGTTATTGGAGACCAAGTAAATTTTTATGTTATACGTTAACAAAATATTTCATTTTAAGGGGACATAATTGCCTGCCCAAGAGATTCATGCACTCAGACGATTACTGTACCTTTGTTTTACTGACCAAAAGTATTGAGACCAAAGCATAAACGAGCGAATCTGATTCAACAAACTAAGAACGTCCCCATATCCTTTTCTGCGTTCAGGAATATAAACGGTGCAAATTATTTGCAAATTATTTAAAACTTACCAGCTTCACTCATTCAAATGCATTAAAAATCTTTCATTCTACCAATTTAACAATGACCCTTACTGCAATAAATCCACCAGTAAAATCAGTATCACCCAAGGTCTTATTGAGAAATCGAATTTCACGAAATTTTGAATATGGATACAAAGATATCGTTTCCCACGATAAAATTTGCATTTGAAAGACATTTGTCAAAATCACAATTGATATCTGACAAAACACAATAAGTCTAGATGCAATATTTGGAAGATATTCAAAACCGGTCAAAATGTCGTCTGGAATGATGGTTGATTAATATGTTAAGTTTCCCGTTTGACTGCCGTCTGACGGGATTCACAATAAATATGGTCCATATCATTGGTGTATTTGGTGGCTTTCAATCAAGTCTATGAACATCACCCTAAACGTCTCTTGGAAACAACCAAAGTTGCAAGGAAATTTCGACTCTGAAAAGTCCTAATACTTTTTAGAGATCGTCGTATTATACAGTCAAGTTTTACGCAGGAACATTTCAAATAACCCATATATATTTTTTAAACATTATCTATACAGTTATTTTTATGCGTTTTCATTAATGATCACGAAATATGCAGGGACGTCAAGGTCGCCGAATAAATGAATTAGTTTGTTCACTGAGGGCTCCAGTCAAATTCAGCGAATGAATTTGATTTTCTATTCGATTTTTTCTTGAAATATCCAAAAATCTTCCGTTTAAATGGACCATGACCGAAATAATTTATAACTGGTTAGAAAAAAATCTGATTGTTGCCCCGGTGTTACTGTTTTTCCAGTTTGAAAAATCTTTACCATCAGTTTAAACTTACAGCACTCATAACGGAGAATAATTGTGAAAAAGCAAATTGAAATCCCTTCCTAAATTTTGGCGAAATTCTTAGGATAAGCTGAAATTCAACTTCGACCTTGACTTTTGAAGAATTTGAAGACATTTTTTTTAGGAAATAAACTCATTGTAGACTTTGCGTTTGCCGAATTATAATAAATCCGTCCGTTTTGTTTATGCTCCAGATAGCCCTTTCTTTTTACATTGAGGTGTTACATTGAAGAAGCTACTTAAAGAACAATTTCTAATGGCATATCCACTCGTGAAGGCGAAAAATTGTATAAATTAGTATAAAATATACCCGTAAATATAGCATATATTCTGCGGATAAGCTAAGTTTTGACGTTTACCTTGAATTTTAACCTTAAACGTTGAGCTATTTGTAAATTCTACTGTAGAAAACAATTGTACCAGCTATCCGGAGGTTATAAGCTTTGCAATGGACGAGCTCGATTTTAACGTTTGGCATTGAACTGTGACATTAGAGCTAAAATAAGTTTGAAACAGAAAATCTGCTTACAAATAAGAATAATGGAGCCTATTGTTTGAAATCCATGCTCAAATATAAACGGAATGACTAACGGATGAATTAATGGATAGACGCATTAAAAGGACGACGAATTGCAAATTTCCTGCAATACATGATAAAACCAGGTCAAATATTTAATAATCATATTTTAGTACCAATGTTATTATATAAGATAACCTTAAGGTTGTTTATAACACATCTTTTGATAAAAATAATGATGCAAGCTTATCAAGCTATTACCATTAAGAGATAAAGAGTGTATTTGTTGATTTCATGGAGGTATGAAACTAAAAACCTAATCACACTGTATGAATTCGCGAAATCTCTTGATCTCTTATAATTTAATTCCTTGGAGCAAAAATATATATTTACCCTCAAAGACATGAACGTGGATTGTTTATGAGATTACATGTACTTTCCACAGAAACTTACAAAAAAGCTGTGCAATTAAAATTGTTTTCATTGAGCAATGAAACCAATATTTCAGCCAATCATCATGCATGAATCTTGGTGAACACAATTAGAATTGAATTATTAGCACTATGAAATTTCAGCAGGGTTATTCCGCGTAATTAATGAACTGGCAGGGCGGGGCTTAGCCGTAACGTATTTTGGCGAGTTTACTTTTCAATAGTTTGGATTCTTTCAAAATTTAGTCGGTAATCATCGTTAACGCGTGCAAATAACTGTATCCTTAAACCTAAAGGATTCACGTGCTTTGACAGAGTGAACACATTTTATCGTTTGGTTACCAAGGCCTCGTAACTTCAGCTTGATTAAGCTGAAGTTACGAGGATTTGGTTACCAATCCACGATTGAAGGTCTCGAGTTATTTGTGCCGAATTTCTTTAGAAGTAGGTTATTTTAGATAAAAGCTGTTTTCCCTTAATCCTAAGTGCAACGACCCGTTACGTAGGCTCCGCCCTGCCAGGGCATTAATCATGGATAATACCAGAATCGATAATTTGATCTTCCAACATATTTTCCGATCCGATTCAAGAATGGTAAGTTCGCTTTATAAAATCTCAATTTAATAAAAAAACACTTGCTGATCTCTGATTGATTCAGTTTCTCTTTGAAATATTTATTTCATGCAGTTTCCGTTTCCTTTGAGAACGATTAGTATGCAGATATTTTTATAGCATGTCACGACATTTTTTTTATATTCCCCAGATATTTGCTCATCCATAGTAAGACTTGTTTTGCTGACGGACAGTTTGAGAAGATTTAAAATGCGCATGTAAGATTTTCAGCTGTCAAAATGTCAGTCATTGGGTTTGCAAACTTAGTTACTTGTCAATTTCACAGAACAAGAAATCGACCCGTAGACGGATATTTTTGAGATATGCAGTGTCTCAACAGAACAGAACATGTACTGACTTTCATCTAAGTGTATTAAAGTAGGCCTATGTCTAAATGTAGTTATGAACATCGTTGACAAATTGACAGATATTAAAATGATTCTGTAAAGAAAATGGATTAAATGGGAGAGTTACGAATGAAATTGAAATCAAGAAAACAAAATTAGCGACATTCATCACCCCTCTTAAAGAATACACGTATAAATTCTATAAATAGATTTCTCCGCCTTTACAACCAATATGCCCACTTCCCACTTTTTTTCGCTGACCTTGCTTCTAAATAATCAACGTCATCCTTAGCGGGATGGTTAATAAATGTGACGTCATATTACCCAACGTTCGAAATGACGCGCTTTCATGGCTGTGTCCTTATTATTCCCGATGTCTGTTCTATAGAATCGTGGAGGGTTCCCGAATAAAGCTGTACCTAGAATTCTCTCCGAAAAGAACAGACCCTGAAATAAGACTAGGAAGAATTAGAATCCTATTTATCAAATTGACGGTTCTAAATAATACACAATACGGATTTTAACAACTACATCTTGTTTACAAAGAGGGATTCCATGTGATTGACGTTATGGCCTAAAACAGACAGTTTGATATTTATGATACTCTCAAATATGGATTTTACCCGTTCCCATACAGTCCCACTTTTGATGTTCAGTCCATCAAGAATAGGACGGGGCTGGAAAACATTGTGGAAAATGAAGAAATTGATTGTACCAAGCAATTTCTTCATTGTCAATAGTGTTTTCTACCTAAAAAATACCAAAGAACTTCTAAGAGCCCTCACTTAAAGTCGTCTCTTGCGTCTGTAAATTCGAACATGTCTTAAAATTTGTTAACTGAGTTCGGGATTACTTCTCAGCAAAACAGTACATTACTTACCAGGCGATAATGGATAGACCAAACCAAAAAGAAGGAGAAAGAAGAGCAGACGAGACGACAAATGGAAAATTGACGAACGTTTCAATTCAATTGTTACCCCGAGCAGAATGCGTTATTTGCAGTGAAGAAATCTCTCGTAACTTTGTGGAGAAATCGCTTGTTTGTGGATAAATCGCTGGTTATTTTGTGGAGAAATTACTTGTTACTTTGTGGGAAAATTGGTTGTTTGTGGATAAATCTTTGGGTTTTTTTGTGGAGATCACTTTATTTGCTTGTTACTTTTATGTTCTTTTGTCATATGTCCTAAAGGATTGGAGTTAGAATATATTTTTTTTCTATTCTAAGAAAAAATCTTTGTTTAACTGCAAGGCATGGTCTGATATAGATTCTCCCAAACGCAATTTCCTTTCTTGTCATATTTTTGTATTAGTTCTTATACATATCCATAAAAATAAGTCTAGACTCTACGCACTGTTTCCAACTGGAAATTCAATAACCTATGTTTATGATCATTGAAGAGTCTTACATGGTAAAGTTGTAGGGACATAATCCGGCCCCGCATTCATACAGTCGTGTACCTGGTACAGTGTTGTATTTGTGTACAGTGTAGAAAAGGCAAATTGGCGGGCGATAACAGCAATAAATATTAGATGCACGTTCAATTGCAAAAATAAGGTTATTTTAACTGATTACCTACATAAAAAGTCAGATTTAATTATTTCCACATTGTTTTCTTGCGATGCTAAAACATAACTGGAATTCAGCAAATAGATAAAGTCGGTGATTGGCAAATTGTGAATTCAAAATGGTGATCCCAGGATTCCTTTAAGAATTTAGGTGCATACAACGAAAGAACATAAAAGCTCCCGAAATATGGTACGCCCAACGAACCAAACAGCCGCTTCCAAAATTTCTATTTACAAAATCGTGGAAATGACACTCCCATCAAAAGCATTCTACAGCGCTCAATTAGCGCTTCATTATTCATTCCAATACTCACTCAAATCACTCAAAAACGCTTACAAATCATTTACAAAGATCAACAGCTTTATTCAATTCGCTTCTAAAATTCGATGATTTCGATGACTTTTTGCTTGGCACGTTAAGACATGGAAAACTATTTGCATTTTAAACTCGGATAAAAGTCGCTAGTTTCATTCACCTTGAACGAAATACGCGGTACCGTATTGGTAACTTCCCGATAATTTAACTCAGAACTCCCCCCTCATCTTTTCTAATATTATTCACCTTGTCAATTTTACGATGTTCTTAATGTAACTTACGAGCCAAGTTATCGTCACTTTGGTTGGATATTATACTGGTACTATTGCTTGAAAGACGACGTGTTTATTTTCACAGACACTTGTGTTTCTGTAAGCAAGCAAATCAAATTTACATCCAATTCCAAAGTCCATAGCCTTATCTAGATTTAATAAACAAGTCTGATAACAACATACGAGCCTGGAATATCAAGATGTCTAGAAACTTAAGTCAGCCAAATTTTAATAAATCGAATTATTATGGTCTGTAGAGATAGCATATGGACGACAAAAATAGCATTAAGGTAGTGTACCCCTTATTATACGCAACACTTTGGAACTCGTGGTCTTTCACAATGTTGACCATGGTTTCCTAATGAAATCATCATACCAGGCTCACACCTACGAAAATTTCTTACGAATCCTTACGGATGGTCACATTTTTGTAACTCGAAGCCGTTCGTAGGCATCCGCGAGCATGCTAAAATACAGTTAATTACATCATGAATTTGACAATCATTCCGATCAAAATCATTCTAAATCGCTCACTCAGCGCTCCATTCATTCACTCCAAACACTCGCTCAAAGCGATCAAAAACGTTCAAAATCTTGAGCAAACATTTCGAAATCGACCAAGACTTTCAACATTTAATTCAATTTCATCTAAGTACTCCACCATCTTTTTGGCCTGTGTGTTTTTATATGATTCTAATTTGTCCGTGAAGACACACAAACACAAAAATGCGTATATTTTATTCAAGGGAGGTAATAAATATAGCTAATTTTGTTCACCCTGAACAAAATTAGCCATATTCGTTTACCGCCCTTTGATTTCACTCAAAACTCGCTCCACACACTCATTAAATTTCATTCCAAAATCATTCATCTTGTCAATGTCACGTTATTGTTAATTGCAACACGTCCGCGTCCGTAAATTATACTTACAGACTCTTAGATATCCGTCTGGCTATGAGATGGCAGAACCTAGAGGTCCCGGGTTCGATCCCCGACGGCGGCTCTGATTCTTTCCGACTATTTGTCTCTCACCAATGGATTGATAATTGTTGATCTAAGTGAGATAGCAGCTGGAGGCTAAGAGAGGATGTGGTGGTTGTACTGGTAAGAGAAATATCAGGAAACAATTGTTAGGTGCTCCAGTCGCCGCGATATAACTGAAAAAATGTTGAAAGCGGCGTTAAACTCCATTCAATCAATCAATCAATCAATCAATCAATGAGATGGCAGACAGAAACTCATTTTCAAAGCATGCACCTTTACAATTTTACAATATTCTATACACGCATGCTTACAAATTCCGACACAATAGCATGATTTCTGACGAGATGATTTCTGATCGATTCTTCTATTGAGAAAATAGATTGATACAGGCGTCTAAACTGATAGAAAATTCTCGCCCTAACAATTTGATTAAATTTTCAGATAAATTTTTAAATCACACATAAAAATAAATTGTCACATTTCTACACCACAGGAAACGAATCGTCAATTTATGAAATAGAACTTGAAATTTCACGTGCGAACGAAGGATGGATAATATCGTTATAGTCGGATGATCTTCTCCTCAATTATCCAGACTAAGCTTACATTTGGTGCTTTATAAATGTGACCCGTCACGCGAAAAGAGACCATCTGGGTTAACCTTATTTTTCACCCCGTCTTTTGAGTATTAAAAAAAAATAAGCCAAGGACAATATCTGTGAAATTGATTGCGTTCAGGATCACCGAACGGTTCAAACAGTTTCCAAATTATACCCCGCTTTGCACGTGCACTTGCGTGCAAAGCGGGGTATAATTGGAAAACAGTTTGTACGGTTTTGTGATACTGAACGCAGAACAGGCAGACGGACTTAAACTATGCATTTTTCTATAGCAATAGCTCACGCTTAGGTGAGCTTAAATACAAAAAACAAAACCGCTTTAAATGATTTAATGCCACAAAACTTGGATGATTTTTTCGAATATCTATATCTACTTAGTTGTTGAAGCTTTTTGATAGCAAGGCGAGATATATTCGTGTGATTGACGATTTAGCCCTACACAGACAGATTAATATTGGTGTTGCTCAGCGAAAAGAATAATAGAACTGGTCATAACATCATTGCAATCATTGCATTCATCATTGCAATTAAAATCAATGTCACTGCTTATAAATGTTTTGTTTTAAATTTTCTGTGAAAATATAAATGTGAAATGCCGAAAACCGAAGTTATCAATGTTTTTAATCAAGGAGTATATTGTTTCGTAAATAGGTAGAAATTCACTTTGTTTCCAATTTCTTTCTTTTTTTTTTCAAAATCATGGAGTGGTCAAAACTGATAGAGACTGGAGATGAAATTGAAAGTTGATGAAACAGGGGTAAAAAATACTCTTTTGGTGTAAATATTTTTGAAAAAGAAGAAATTGCTCGTCGCAATTTCTTCTTTTTCTACAATATTTTCATAAAAAAAATAAAAACGGATGAAAATGTCAAAGACAGAAGGGGTTACGTATTTTATTATCATACAGTTATTTACGTGAAATTGACTCTCATTCCGATCAAACCCATTCTAAATCACTTTCGCAGCGCTTCGTTTATTCCTTCCAAACACTCACTCAGATCATTCTTAAACGCTCTAATATCACTAAATAAGCCCAACAACTCCATTCAAATCGCTCCGAAGATTCCTTGAAATTTAACTGACTTGCTTTATAGAAAAGGGCTAACTCTCAATTGAGTGCAACATCTTGTTTGCAGCAAGATATCTCCGTGTGATTGACGATTTAGCCCTACACAGACAGATTAATGTTGGTGTTTCTCAGCGAAAGGAATAATAAAACTGGTCATAATATCATTGCAATTAAAATCAATGTCACTGCTTATAGATGGTTTTCTTTTTAATTTTCTG
The DNA here is from genome assembly GCA_948146395.1 of Fragum whitleyi. Lineage (NCBI taxonomy): Eukaryota > Metazoa > Mollusca > Bivalvia > Cardiida > Cardiidae > Fragum > Fragum whitleyi. The sequence continues at coordinate 79,945,397 of OX411543.1, forward strand.
TGAAAATATTATGTGAATTACCGATAACCGAATTTATCATTGTTTTAAATCAAGGAGTATATTGTTTGGTAAATAGGTAGATAATTCAGTTTGTTTCCTATTTTATCTATAAAATCATAGACGGGTCAAAACTGATAGAGACTGCAGGTGAAATTGAAAGTTGATGAAAAAGGGAATTAAGATACTTTTTTTATGAAAATATATTTGAAATAGAAGAAATTGCCCGTCGCAATTTCTTCTTTTTCTACAATATTTTCATAAGAATAAAATTAGACGGATTAACATTCCGAGACAGAAGGAGTTGCTAAATAGCCATACAGTATTTGACATTGTAAAATTGTCTCCCACTCCGATCAAAACCATTCTAAATCACTTTCGCAGCGCTTCGTTGATTCCTTCCAAACACTCACTCAAACCATTCTTAAGTGCTCCAACATCTCTAAATAAGCCCAACAACTACATTCAAATCGCTCCTAAGATTCCATGAAATTTAACTGACTTGGTTGATAGAAAAGGGCTAACCCTCAATTGAGTGCAACATCTTGTTTGCAGCGAGATATTTCCGAGTGATTGACGTTTTAGCCCTACACAGACAGATTTATATTGGTGTTGAGCAGCGAAAGGAATAATAGAACTCGTCATTGCAATTAAAATGAATGTCATTGCTTATAGATGTTTTTTAAAAAAAAAAAAAAAAAAAATCTGTGAAAATATAATGTGAAATATCGAAAACCGAAAATTCAGTTTGTTTCCTATTTTTTCTTCAAAATCATAGAGCGGTTTAAACTGATAGAGATTGCAGGTGAGATTGAAAGTTGATGAAAAAGGGTTTAAGATATTAAAGATACTTTTTAATGAAAATATTTTTTGAAATAGAAGAAATTGCTTGTTGCAATTTCTTCTTTTTCTACAATATTTTCATGAGAATAAATTTAAACTGGTTAAAATCTGAGACAGAAGGAGTTACTTATTATATTATCATACAGTAATTGACTTGGTGAAATTGACTCTCACTCCGATCAAAGCCATTCTAAATCAGCAGCGCTTCGTTTATTCCTTCCAAACACTCACTCAAACCATTCCTAAACGCTCCAACATCACTAAATAATCCGAATAATTACATTTAAATCTCTCCTAAAATTTCGTTAAATATCACTGACTTGCTTGATAGATAAGGGCTAGCCCTCAATATAGTGCAACATCTTGTTTGCAGCGAGATACCTTCGTGTGTTTGACGTTTTAGCCCTACGCAGACAGATTTATATTGGTGTTTCTCAGCGAAAAGAATAATAGAACTCGTCATTGCAATTAAAATCAATGTCGTGGCTCATAGATGTTTGATTTGAAATTTTCTTCGAATATTGTGTGAAATACCCAAAACCGAAGTTATCATTGTTTTAATCGAGGAGTACATTGTTTCGTAAAAATGCAGATAATTCCGTTTGTTTCCTATTTTTCCTTCAAAATCATGGAGTGGTCAAAACTGATAGAGACTGGAGATAAAATTGAAAGTTGATGAAAAAAGGGTAAAAAAAAAATACTTTTTTGTGTAATTATTTTTGAAAAAGAAGAAATTGCTCGTCGCAATTTCTTCTTTTTCTACAATATTTTCATAAGAATAAAATTAAACGGTTTGAAATATCAGAGACAGAAGGAGTTACGTATTGTATTATCATACAGCTATTGAAATTGACTCTCATTCCGATCAAAACCCATTCTAAATCACTTACTCAGCGCTGCGTTTATTCCTTCCAAACACTCACTCAAACCATTTTTAAACGCTCCAACATCACTAAATAAGCCCAACAGTTACATTCAAATCGCTCCAAAGATTCCTTGAAATTTCACTGTCTTGTTTGATAGAAAAAGGCTAACCCTCAAATGAGTGCAACAACTTGTTTGCAGCAAGATATCTCCTTGTGATTGACGTTTTAGCCCTACACAGACAGATTAATATTAGTGTTGCTCAGCGAAAGGAATAATAGAACTCGTCATTGCAATTAAAATCAATGTCATTGCTTATAGATGTTCTTTGGGTGATCTGTGAATTTCATTATTGTGTAAAGCACTTGTCAATGTTTTTAATTAGGAATATTTTGTTATTATTCCGAGGTAAGTTTTTTTAGCATTATTATGACAATAATTTTACAATAATGATACAACAATACATGTAATACCATAATTTTAGAGTGATTAAAGATTGTTTGCCTTTGATGGGATCAGGAAAACATGGGTTGGTGCACTAGCAATACTATTGAAAACACAATATTTTTGCAATTCCTTTTAAAACGGCAATATCTAAAAAGAAGAAAAAAAAAAAACAAAAAAAAAAAAAAAACTTTGAAATTGAAATATGTTCGAACTATTGATAACTTGGTACCTTTGGTATTTAAAGGAAAGTATAATTCCGCAATTTAGAGTGAGTGATCAAAGGTCAATTTTGTCTATACAGGTATAGACAAAATTCAAAGGTGAATTTTGTCTATACATGTATAGACAAAATTGACCTTTGATCACTCACTTAAACTGGTGGATCTATAATGGCGAAGTACGAGTAAAAGTTAGTGAAAAATTATGATTCCGCCGCTTTTACATGTAGTTTACTCGATATTTGCGTGCATTTACGATAGATTGCGGGTACCATTTTTAACATTTGAAAACATTTTAGCCTTTGAGCAACATTTCTAACAATTTGAAATGTCCTTGCGGTGCAAACATTGGGTAGCGTAGACAGCCAAGTACCGTAAATATGAAGATATCTAATAGTCTACAGATACCTTGAGAGCATATCTTTCTACTAAACGCATAGACAAGAGGACCATGATGGTCCTATATCGCTCACCTGACTAAGTCAACTCATAACTTGTCCACAATGTTATAAATACCAAAGATTATCTGATGTATATTTAGGGTGGATTCAATTAATTTCCTCCTACTGCAATTTGATTTTCTTTTTAATTGCAAACTAAGTTATTGATGGACTGAATTCTTTTAAGAAGTTTAGTAGACCTAAACCTTAAGAATATCCCTGCCAAGTTAAAATATGCCCAATAATTAAGGCGAAGATAAACCTTCTCTGATATTTTTGGCAATATTTTGACATTTCCAAAACCATGGAAACCAGAGATTTTGATTGAATAAAAATATTCTTACAATTTTGGTAAAGCTTCATCCAAAAAACATCCCTACCAAGATTCAGCTTAATTAGCCCAGTGGTTTAGTAAGAGAAGAAGTTTTTCTAAGATTTTCAGCCATTTTTCAGCCTTTTTGTTACCAAGCAAACCAGAGTTTTTGATGAAATTAAATTCTTTCGACAACTTTTGAAGAGCTTCACCCAAGAAACATCCCTGCCAAGTTTTAGCTTGATTGGCCTAGTGGTTTAGGAAGAGAAGAATTTCTTCTAAGATTTTCGGCCATTTTTAAACCTTTCTGTTTCCATGGTAACCAGAGTTTTTGATGAAATTCAATTCTTTTCATAACTTTAGAAGAGCTTCACCAAAGAAACATCTCTGCAAAGTTTCAGCTTGATTGACCTAGTGGTTTAGAAGGAGAAGATTTTTTTTCTAAGATTTTTGCGATTTTCGGCCATTTTTCAACCTGCCCGTTACCATGAAAACCAGAGATTTTGATAAAATTATATTCTTTCAATAACTTTTGAAGAGCTTTACCCAAGGAACATCTCTGCCAAGTTCAGCTTGATTGGTCTGGTGGTTTAGGAGGAGAAGAATTTTTTTTAAGATTTTTGCGATTTTCAGCAAATTTTCGACCTTTCCGTTACCATGGAAACCAGAGTTTTTGATGAAATTAAATTCTTTTAACAACTTTTTAAGAGCTTCACCCCAGGAACATTACTGTCAAGTTTCAGCTTGATTGGCCTAGTGATTTAGAAGGAGAAGATTTTTTTAAAAGATTTTTGCGATTTTCGGCAATTTTTCGACCTTTCCGTTACCATGGAAACCAGAGTTTTTGATGAAATTAAATTCTTTTAACAACTTTGAAAGAGCTTCACCCAGGGAACATCTCTGCCAGGTTTCAGCTTGATTGGTCCAGTGCTTTAGGAGAAGAAGATGTTTAAAGACATTGTTGACGGGCGGACAGACGGACGGACGGACGATGGACGGACGACGGACGGTGAGTTATCACAATAGCTCACCTTGAGCACCTTGTACTCAGGTGAGCTAAAAAAGACACCGGACAGACTGTGCGGATTCACAGACTTGCTACAGTCTTAACTTTGCGCAGATTTGATCTTGTTTGAAATCTCCCGCACTGGCTCATTTCGTTATCCTGGTCGTAAGGCTGAAAAAATAAGTCCTTGTGAGCTGCCAAGAACTGCTTTCTATATCATTCAACGAAGAGGGTCTAATGCAAGCGTCAAGGTTGGAACGCTTTCGTTTTAGGCCTACTATCAAACCAATAGGCTTAGGATGCCTTTACAGATTGGGGGACTTGAAAAAGCAAAATTACCCTCCCCATAGAACAAAAGCTTTTCCCGTTTTTTTTTTAAATTACCCCATTTTCACTTAGTCTGATTTACGCAATTAAAATGTTGTTAAGTATTTATTTACTCAGCAATATTTAAAGCATTTAGAAGAGCATAAATATTTGAATCGTTTTCTCAATAGTTCTTTCTAGCTCACCATGAGCTGCTCATGGTGAGCTTTTGTGATCTTTAAGAGACCGTCTTCCATCCATCCGTCTGTCCATGAATAATTACCTTAAACGAGGTTTCCTTAAGCAAAATGCCAATCCAACTTTAAATATATGTTTCTTGTATAGGTCTAAGTTGCTAAAAGAATTTAGCTCCACCCAAATCGTTGGCTGCCATGGTAATCGAACAACAAAACAATATCAACAATATGTAAAAAAAAAATCACATCCTATGCCTCTAGTCCAATCAAGCTGTCACCTAACAAGGGTGATCCTGGGCTGGAGTCCTGACAAAGTTATCGAAGGAATCCAATTCTATCGAAAAATCTGTTTGCCATGGTTACATAAAGAAAGAAAACTATAGTTCTCCTAAATCACTTGGTTAATTAATCTTAGTCTTTGAAAGCATAATTATTTGGAAGAGTTGAAAAGGAAATTCGATTCTACAAAAAATCTCTCGTCGCCAACCTAAAAAATCTTAACATTTGTGGATGGGCAAATTCTTACATTTCATACTTTTTGGGGGAATCGAATGATCAAAATGCTATTGATACAGAAAAGATATCAAATCTTGAGAGTTTACTTGAGTCATGCTTGAGAAAGTCTGAATAATGAGATTCCATCTTAAAAGAAGGGTTATATTGTCTTTGATCGTTTGTAAAAGACACAATGAACAACATTTCTATTCCATTCTTTTTCCATAATAATTTGGTAAATGATAGGTGGTCAGTTTTATGTGTGTTTCTACTCTAAAATCCACAATCATTGTTTCCTAATTTTACAATACAATGATTATTTGACGCTACATGTGTGTATCAGCTTCAACAGAGTTTTCACACGTGCTGCACGGAACACCCAATTATCCTTGATTGTCATTAAGAATTTAAGGCTTTTCTAAATCTGCACAAATATTAGCACGAATGAGCTGGTGGTACTAATTAAAAAAGTATCTCAGGCTTTCTTTTCAGAATGAATCCTTTTGAAGGAATTAAACTTTTCAAACAACTAAAAGAGGTCAGGTGTAAAGTATTTTAAACACCACAAAACAATACAAAAATTTACAGCAGCAATGCAAAAAAGAATACCGCGAAAAAACGCATAGTCAAATGTGGATGCCCCTAAAATTACAGCTTTAATCCAAAGTTTTGTGTCTTAAATTGTAAAGTGTTACCAAACAACCAAAGATTATGCAGTTATGACCTTGATTATGCCATAAAAGACATATAGGTAATTTTGCGCGATTGGTCGTAAATTGTATTTGTAGGTATTGGATCCGTAAAAGTTTCATAATGTTTCCGAAGAAATGAACTTTATCAATGTTGACCGAGGTTTCCTAAAAATTTTTATTCGGAAACCTCAGTCAACATTGTGAAAGGTCATGAGGTCCGAAATGTTGCGGGACTATAACGGTTCCACTACCTTAAGAGATTTTCGTCTCATTTTTCGAAACTCATAAATCAAGTTAGACCAAAATATTAAAATAGTAAAAAATTTGCATTCCAAAATCGAAAATACTAGATGGTTAAAATCTAAAAAAAGGTTACTTATTAATGCCCTTGAATAATTGTAGTTAATTGATCCGGTTCAAATCCCATTATATATTTTTATATATACCCGAAAAACCTATGCAAATGGACTCGGCGGTTTTGTCAGAAGTCAGTCTTGAAAATACATTTATTCATTCGAGTTGGCATTGAATCTAAATATACATATCGCGTGTAATTTCAAGATTTACATGTCATATGCGTTCCCTGTGTAGCATAATAACACTCTTGACTTTATCTTATCACTGTACAAAATTCCATGTGATAACATCCCGTATTATATTTTTTATGATATCACACAGTTATTTTTAAAACAATGACATAATGCGGTTATTTTTAGAAACTTACATATCTGTTAGAAACATCTACGATTCTCCCAACCTCGTTAAATATTTTTTTCTCATACAAAACACTAAGTACGTATTATATATACATATCATTATTTAAGTTTTTTGTATAATAATAATAATGATAATAATAATAATAATAATAAAATCTTTATTTAACGAAGGTAACTTATTAAGACATCATCATACACATAAATCAAACAGCATAATGATTAGCTTATTTACAATAAGGCATTCGAATAACAAGATAACATGTAATGAATCACACACCTACTCGTCAAACACGCGCGCACGAATAACTCACACTCTTTTTAAATAGCATTGCAAAGCACACACACACATACACTCACACTAAATATATAGATCCGGACATACACATTTAACTTACGAAAAATCATTCATAGATATCAGATATTCTTTTAATCCTTTCTTAAAGCATTTGATGTTAGATATTTGTCTTAAGTGTAATGGGAGTGAATTCCAATACTTCATACCTCTAAACGAGAAAGTTTTTTTCTTGTTGTCCGTTTTTGGTATACAGTCCAAAGAAATATTATTGTTCGTTTCGGATCTTAGAAGATAAAAATTATTGCTACTTAGATTTAAAAGATTTGACATATAAGAAGGAGTTAATCCATTTATTATCTTAAATACCATCAAAACGGTGAAATATACGCATCGAGTTTTAAATGTTAACCACTTTAATTCAATAAAAATTGTCTTTAGTGTTCGACATCCTAGGTTTACTTAGAAAGATCCGTGCTGCCCTTTTTTGAATTTTGGTTATCCTATTTATGGATGCAGACGAGCACTAATTCCATGTCATACAGCAGTAGTCAAAACACGGAGATATATATGAATTGTAAAAGATTTGTCTCATATCAGGGGTTAAGAAATAATTAATTCTTTTCAGTAAATGTAATTTAGACGATAACTTTACACAAGTTTTATCAATATGAATTTTCCTGGAAAGGGTGTTATCAATATAAATTCCTAAAAGTTTCTGAGAAGATACATTATCTATTTATCTAAAACTTTTAAATTTAGTTTTTGAGATTGTTTAAGTTTGAATTTTGTTCCAATTAGCATAGACGTAGTTTTTTTTAGGATTTAAAACAATGTTGTTGAGGTGACACCAGCGCTCAACCTTAAAAAGGTCTTCCTGTAGGGTCTCGTTAATTCTTATGTATTTGAACCGAACTTGTGGAGCGTTGCATCATCAGCATACATGTCAATATCTGAGGATATATTTAATGGTATGTCATTTACATAAAGCAAAAATAAAATGGGTCCAAGAATAGATCCTTGAAGTACTCCAGATGATAGAGGTCTCATTTCGGAAGATTTTGTTCCATTTTTTACAACTTGAAATCTATTAGTCAAATATGAATGAAAGAAATTACACGTGTCGTTTGAGAAATGATACAGTTTTAACTTATAAGGCAGTATATCATGATCGACAAGATCAAATGCTTTTTTGAAATCGAGAAAAACAGACCCAATAACATTTCCGTTGTCAATATGAGTTAACCAAGAATCTATTAAATGAGTGAGTGCTGTTTGGCATGAGTGGTTTTCCCTGAAGCCAGATTGACGAGCATATAAGATATTGAATTTTTTAAAGAAATCTTTTAGCTGATTTGCAATGTGTCTTTCAAAATTTTTCGATAATGTAGGTAAAATAGAAATAGGTCTATAATTGTTTGGGTCACTCTTTTCGCCACCTTTGAAAATAGGAGTGATATTCGCTTTTTTGAATTCTGTCGGGAAAATGCCTTTCGATATGCAATTATTGAAAATACTTGAGATTGGTACAGAAATAAAGTCTTTGCATAATTTCAATATATTAGCCCCAATATTATCGATTCCCGACGATTTTTTAGAGTCCAACTTTTCAATCATGTTTTTAACCTCTAGTGGTGTAATGAACTTGATATCAAAATAATTATTCTCTAATTTTACATCGAGGTGATATTTTAAATTTTCGAACATTACTGTATCTAAAGGAACCTTCTTTACTAGTTTGAAAATATCTGAAAAATGAGTATTGAGTTCATTTATTACATGTTCAGTGCCTTCTATTTTTCTATCGCTGATACATAATCTGGAAGGTATTTGGGACTCGGTAACATCATCGTATCAAGTTATTGCCAATGCAACTCGTTCTTCACGAGGACCTGTAGTAGTTTCCATGTTGGCAATTTACTTAAATAACAATTGAAAGGCTTTAAGTTGACTTTTTCTCAGTACCCCATATTTACAACTTCTCGAATATTTGTTTACAAACATACATTCTTATTGTGGTAGAGTTCCATCTGTGGTGGTCAGATAGCCAGAGGAATGCATTATTCCCTCTTTTGGCTTCTTTTTAACGATTCCATAGCAATAATCTTTCGGTTAGAAAAACGTAAAATTGATACTCACTACGCCTAAACATGTTCTTAACCATAGAGCGAGGGGCCTTATCTGATCAGATAACTTGTGGCGCGCATTAGTCCCCCTTACGACCTCTTGTCAAAGGTTCCAAAGCAATCGCCTTACACCACTTTATAGACGGATTACATTCACATATCGTTGAATACTGTCGATAGTGTCAAATACAATGAAACAAACGCACAATGAGATGATATTTGATCGATTGCACACGAACTGTTACAGTATAACGATGGTGTTCAAAATTCCTCGTTTATTTATTGCAATTTCTTTTTACAAAATCTTTAAATCGCACTCCATTTTAATTTCTTGCACCGAACTATTAATGGAAGCTGATGTAATAGAGTGGAAATGAATGTTTTTGAAGAGAAATATTCGAGTTTTTTTTTCTATGTCCGTTCCGGGAAAGGCCATAAAACTTTTCTTTGTTACATGTGCATGTGTTTTTAGCGAAGCTTATAAAAAGACGTTTGAAAAAATAAGCATTTTCTGTGCATAAAATAAAACGGATGAAAATGTCCACGACAGAAGGAGTTACTTATTGTATTATCATACACTTATTGACTTTGTGAAATTGACTCTCATTCCGATCAAAACCATTCTAAATCACTTACTCAGCGCTGCGTTTATTCCTTTCAAACATTCATTCAAACCATTTTTAAACGCTCGAACATCACTAAATAAGCCAAACAACTACATTCAAATCGCTCCTAAGATTCCTTGAAATTTCACTGACTTGCTTGATAAAAAAGGGCTAACCCTCAATTGAGTGCAACATCTTGTTTGCAGCGAGATATCTTCGTGTGATTGACGTTTTAGCCCTACACAGGCGCATCAATATTGGTGTTGCTCAGCGTAAGGAATAATAGAACTCGTCATTGCAATTAAAATCAATGCCATTGCTTATAGATGTTCTTTGGATGATCTAATTTCATTATTGTGTAAAGTTGCTTAAAAAGCACTTATCAACGTTTGAATTATGAATATTTTTTCATTATTCTTAGGTAAGTTATTCTAGCATTATTATAATTATAATTTTACAATAATGATACAACAATAATACCATAATTTTAGAGTGATTAAAGATTGTTTGCCTTTGATGTGAACAGGAAAACATGGGTAGGTGCACTAGCAATACTATTGAAAACACAATATTTTTGCAATACTTTTTAAAACGGTAATACCTACACAAATAAACTTTGAAAATGAAATATGTGGTCTACTCGATATTTTTGCGTGCATTTACGATAGATTGCGGGTACCATTTTTAACATTTGAAAATATTTGAGCCTGTGCGTGACATTTCCAACAATTTGAAATGTTCTTGCGGTGAAAACATTGGGTAGCGTAAACAGCCAAATACTGTAAATATGAAGTTATCCAATGGTCTACAGATACTTTGAGAGCTTACATTTCTACTAAACGCATAGAAAAAGACACTGGACAGGCTGTGCGGATGCACAGATCTACTAGAGTCTTTGCTTTGTGTATATTTGACCTTGTTTGAAATCTCCCGCACTGGCTCATTTCGTTATCATGATCGTAAGGCTGAAAAAATAAGTCTTTTTGAGCTGCCAAGGACTGCTTTCTATATCATTCAACGAAGAGTGTCTAATGCAAGCGTCAAGGTTCGAACGCTTGCGTTTTAGGCCTACTATCACACCAATAGGCATAGGATGGCTTTACAGATTTGGGGACTTGAAAAAACAAAATTACCCTCCCCAAAGAACAAAATGCTTTTCCCATTTTTTTAAATACCATATGTTCACTTAGTCTGATTTACGCAATTAAAATGTTGTTAAGTATTTATTTACTCAGCAATATTCAAAGCATTTAGAAGAGCATAAATATTTCAATTATTTTCTCAATATTTCTTTCTAGCTCACCATGAGCTGCTCATGGTAAGCTATTGTGATCTTTAAGAGACCGTCTGCCATCCATCCGTCTTCCACGAACAATTACCTTAAACGAGGTTTCCTCAATAGGCCAATCCAACTTTAATATATGTTTCTTATGAAGGTCTAAGTGGCTTAAAGAATTGAGCTCCATCCAAATCGTTGGCTGCCATGGTAATCGATTGGCAAACAAAACAATATCAAACAATATGTAAAAAATATCACATCCTATGCCTCTAGGCCAATCAAGCTGTCACCTAACAAGGGTGATCCTGGGCTGGAGTCCTGACAAAGTTATCGAAGGAATCCAGTTCTATCGAAAAAATTGTTTGCCATGGTAACGTAAAGAAAATAAACTATAGTTCTCCTCAACCACTTGGCCAATCAAACTTAGACTTGGAAGGCATATTTATTTGGAAGAGTTGAAAAAGAAATTCGATTCTACAAAATCTCTCGTCGCCAACCTAAATCTTAACATTTGTGGTCGCGCAAATTCTTACATTTCTTCCTTTTTGGGAAATCGAACGACCAAAATGCTATTGATACAGAGAAGATTTTAAAGCTTGCGAGTTTACTTGAGTCATGCTTGAGAAAGTCTGAATAATGAGATTCCATCTTCAAAGAAGGGTTGTATTGTCTTTGATCGTTTGTAAAAGACACATTGAACAAGTAAAAAATTGCTGTAATGTACAGCAAAGTGAATTGTGTTGCCTTTAAAGAATGAAAGCTAAGTTATGAAAAAATGGTTGGGACTTTAGGCAAGAATGGTGAAAAAATAACATCAATACAATCACGCATCTTTAGTTCATGATAAGTTTTTGGTGAACGAACGTCGTTCACCAGTGTTTTACCATGTCAGGAAAATCCTGTTGGATGTTAATACATTTGAAATAAAGTAGCGCCTCTTAAAATTCAATTTAGTATATTTCAATATTTATCTCCGCAAAATCAATGTTTGTTTCTTTAATGGCGTGTTGCTAGTATTCTTCATTAAGTGAAGATAACGAAAATTCGCCTTGAAAAACACAAAATGATCTTGCAATGTTTATCAAGGGAATTTTTGATCGGCGTAAGCTTGTCGATAGTTTAAAGCAACAACAAAGTTTGTGTCTTAACACCGTAGAGACAGATACTATGTTTTTGACCCAAGCCTTCCCTGGTGCAACTTGTAGTAATTAGCCGGAAATACGTGTTTATCTAGGTCATGTCCTCTTGAACTTACATACGGCAATACTCGGGCGATCTCCGACGGCTCCGAGTTAAAAGTAGGTTACAGGAATCGGCCGACTTGAGACGAATGACACATCAAGACGCCTTGTGTCATTAGAAACGGTAACCCGGTTTTACATAACTTTTCAACACGCGACAGTCAGTCTCGAGACGGGTTTTAAGAATGATTCGACACGTGTTTTACATGTACAACCTTTCTTGTACCTTTTATTTGGATAGGGATGAACGCCGTTATTAAGATTTTTCTGTAAAAATGCGTTGGCTGAAGAAGGGCTGTAAGGATACGCTCGAATATTCGGTGAACTTATTACCAGCGAAACGTTTCGTATTCGTCTGTCTCAGAAGCGAATATTGCCGAATACTAAATGCGACAGGCACGGAAGATATTTCATTGGGGCAATTCTACTTTGCATTTTTTTCAATCTGTAAACCCATATCAATTCAAAATTCTATTTGAAAATTAAATAAATGATAGCTAAATATTCAACCCTAGATACCACTCCAATTGACGAGTAGATATTGCCGTGGTCAAGGGGGGACCAGATCCGTCATGCACTTGTTTGCAATTCGACAGGCGGGTTTAGTTGTTAAATTATTCTAGAAAAGTCATTGCGTTTTTTACAGAAACCATAAAAATTTTAATCGATGAATAAAAACTGGCCCCATCCTTCCCAAAATACGTTTAGAATTGGTTAACCACAGTTTAAGCAAAAACTAGCTCCGAGAAGAAAAGTCTAATATCAGCCGCAATACTGTAATAAGATATCGATAGTGAGTGATTTTACAAGCATCCAAACTCTTGAAGGTAAACAATAGGTTCTCGTGCAAAAAATAAACCGACAATTGTAAGGATTACCAATTCTTATTGGAAGGAAAGTCGGGAGGAAAAAAAACAGGGCATTACACTTAAACTATTTGTCAGACAAAGTCATGCAATTATTACCGTCCTTTAAAAAATAAACTTCTTAAATAAGATTCTTATTCGCTTTTGACGTGGAAATTACGTTACAAAAATAATATTTATAAAGACTTTTAGTATGCAATTTACTATTTAAACAGAAATTATCTATGAATTATATTGATAGGGCACTAGACCTCCTTTAACCCATCAGCGGCCGCCGTCATAGCGCAGTTGGTAGCGTGTCGGACTATCAAATTAGAGGTCCCGGGTTCGATCCCCGACGGCGGCACTCATTCTTTCCGACTATTTGTCTCTCATCAATGGGTTGATAATCGTTGACCTATGTGAGATAGCAGCTGGAGGCTAGGAAAGGATGTGGTGGTTGTACTGGTGAGAGAAATACCAAGAACCCATGTTAGGTGCTCCAGCCGCCGCGATATAACCGAAATAATGTTGAAAGCGGCGTAAAACTCCATTCAATCAATCAATCTTTTACCCATACGGGCTTGGTGGTCTAGTGGTAAAACACAAGACTACCAATCCTAAGGTCCGTGGTTCGAATCCCGAACGCGGCAGGAATTTTCAAGGATACTTCCTATCCTCCGCCCAACTAGAAGTGAACTGGTAAGAAACCCAGAGGTAGCTTCGCGTGTATCGGTGCTTTACACTGGGCACAATAAAGAACCAAGGAGGTCTTTTCGTAGAAGAGCTAGGGGCGTATGAACCCGGATCCCCTTGTATCCGCTTCTTTCTCTCTCATTGTCCATACCATATATGCCGACAGCACGGAGGGACCTAAATCCTACAAATACAGACACACACTTTAACCTATACGACCAGCCCGATTAGCTCAGTTGGTAGAGCACCGGACTCCAAAGCCATTGAAGTTCGACTGCGTGGGTTCGATTCCCGGGCTGGTTCACTAACAAAAACTAATTGTCTTTCGGATGAGACGTTAAACCGAGGCCCCGTGAGACGGTGCTTTACTCCAAGCACGTTAAAGAACCATGGCGGATCTCAGCAGTAGTTTCGTCATGTATCCTTGCACTATCCCCCGTAACAACTAACCGTCTTCTGGGGGCGTCGCTCATATGGGCATATGCTACGGTAGCGACGATAAATAAACGGAAATACACACTCTAACCTATAGCTAAATATTTCTCATCCTGCAGTGTTATAAAATTGAATAAAGACATAAGTGTCAACCACGTAAGTGGTTTTGGCTTCAGATGTGATAAAAATAAATCTCTCAGGTTATGGTTCAAAATACTATTAATAAGTTAAGAAATCATAACTTTAAACAATGAGTACAGTTCAGGACTGACTGATAGTCATAGGTGTTTCTTTGGTTGGTACTCAAAGACCTTTTCATCCTCTGAGAAGAAACAAAGATAGATAAAAAAAAGTTAATACAAATACAACAAATTTACATGAAATAAGCTTAAACATGATAACAATTACTTTTGTGAAAACAAACACCAATGGATATAGGTTGAAGACAGTTTTAGATTAAATCGTTTTCTCCATTTATGTTTAATTAATAAATGTACCTATTTCAAGTGTGTAAAAGAAATTTTCACAGAGTTGCAACTCATATTTGAACAAATATTTTTCTAACAGGATTTTCCCATCTTTCCCTTTCTTTGAATTTGCAGTGAAATTTCCGAATAACAGAAATTTTGTCAAGACAATCCCCCCCCCTTTTTATTATTTTTACATTCATAGTTTCTCTTTTCTAATTGAATTCAATATATCACTCTAGAATGCCATCAGGTTCGTTCACCACCAGTACTTTCAGTGCTTTGATTCTTTTCGGTGTATAAAAAAGCAAAGCTAAAATGAAATCTTTACAATTCTGAACTTCACAAAATAGAACTGCTTTAAAACAGAAACAATTCCCACACAAAAAGTTGTAGCTTATTATATGGAGGAGATTAAAAATGTATTTTTTTATTCCAAAAATATTAGATTGCCATTTAACTGAAATTTCTTTTTATCATTTTTGGCATGACCATCGCAAGTGATAGGAAATCGAATATTTTCTCTAAAGAATTAGTAGAACTTTCGCCAGTCTTGGTTCGATAATATACTTGGGAATAAGTAGCAAATTACGAGATGTTGATAAGAATATGTATAGATATGAAAAAAGTAATAAATAGCCCCAAAATCTGTTCGTGGTACACATAACACGGGACTATCATTTTTGTTCGAATATACAATAAAACCATTGAAAAATTGCTAACACGCCATTTTCGAACGAGACTGACTTAAGGTTCTTTTTAACACGCTCCCTTTTTCCTGTCCGGTCATGAAACTTAAGTCAATGACAGTTGAGTTATGTTAAATACTTGACAGATTAAGAAGAATCAGTTAGCATGTATTTATTACCTATGTTTTATTTGGCGCAGTTGCGCTACGTTTAGAGAATTCAGAGTGAAAATACAACGCATGGGCATGATGTCATTTAGGGGGCAAATCCGGATTTTGCGGACACTTTTACAGAGAAACCCCAAGAACTTTGTGGCAACGTTTCATTGACAGTTGTGTATGAGGTTGTTCAAAGATATCAAAGTGAAAATTGTCACGTCCTGTCATGCCTATATTTATGGATCAATCAAAGTTCGCGATTAATTTTCGGAAAGGGTCAACCAAGGAACATTTCGGAAAAGTTCCATCGGAATTGGTCTTGCAATTCAGGAGGAGATGCCGTTAAAAGATTTCTTAGTAAAAATTGCTACGCCCTGCCACACCAATGTTTAGGCTATTGGTCAATCAAAATTTCGCGAACAATTTTAAAAGTGGGTCACATAAGGAACACTCTAGAAAAAAACAAGTGCATGTCGTATTGCGATGCAATACAGGAGTCCCCCACCGGATAACAAAAAATCCTCTCTTATAATATATCTCCTACTTACTAGATCTATAACTGTAAAAGTTTAAAGTTGCTAGCACTTATAGTTTAGGAGATATGATCCGGACAAGAATGTAAGACTAAAAAACAACAAAGGGCAATAACTCAAAAAGTGGACATGGCAGAGTAACAGTTCTTGTACATGACACTTGCCCTCGATAAGATCTATCAGTGTACTAAGTTTGAAGTTGCTAGCACTTATAGTTTAGGAGATATGATCCGGACAAAAATGTAAGGGTAAAAACAACAAAGGGCAATATCTCAAAAAGTGGGCGTGGCAGAATAACAGTTCTTAAACATGACACTTGTCCTCAATAAGATCTATAAGTGTACTAAGTTTGAAGTTGCTAGCACTTATAGTTTAGGAGATATGATCCGGACAAAAATGTAAGGGTAAAGACAACAAAGGGCAATAACTCAAAAAGTGTGTGTGGCTGACTTACGGATCTTGATTATGACACTTTGCCTCAATGAGATCTATAAGTGTACAAAGTTTGAAGTTGCTAGCACACATACTTTAGGAGATATGACCCGGACAAGAATGTAAGACTTAAAACAACAAAGGGCAATAACTCAAAAAGTGGGCATGGCAGAGTAACAGTTCTTGTACATGACACTTGTCCTTAATGAGATCTATAAGTGTACAAAGTTTGAAGTTGCTAGCACTTATAGTTTAGGAGATATGATCTGGACAAGAATGTAAGGGTAAAAACAACAAAGGGCAATAACTCAAAAAAGGGTGTGGCAGAGTAACGGTTCTTGAACATAACACTTCTACTCAATGAGATCTATAAGTGTACAAAGTTTAAAGTTGCTAGCACGTATACTCTCGGAGATATGACCCGGACAAGAATGTAAGACTTAAAACAACAAAGGGCAATAACTCAAAAAGTGGACATGGCAGAGTAACAGTTCTTGTACATGACACTTGTCCTTAATGAGATCTATAAGTGTACAAAAGTTGAAGTTGCTAGCACTTATAGTTTAGGAGATATGTTCCGGACAAGAATGTAAGGGTAAAAACAACAAAGGGCAATAACTCAAAAAGTGGGCTTGGCAGAGTAAAGGTTCTTGAGCATTACACTTCCCCTCAATAAGATCTATAAGTGTACAAAGTTTGAAGTTGCTAGCACACATAGTTTAGGAGATATGTTCCGGACAAGAATGTAAGGGTAAAAACAACAAAGGGCAATAACTCAAAAAGTGGGCGTGGCAGAGTAACGGTTCTTAAACATGACACTTTTCCTCAATGAGATCTATAAGTGCACCAAGTTTGAAGTTGCTAGCACATATGGTTTAGAAGATATAGCCCGGACAAAAGCGTGACGGACAGACGGACAGACGGACGGACGGACGGACAGACAGACGGACGGACGGACGGACGGAATCGAGCAAACCTATAGTCCCCCAACCGGTAACCGGTGGGGGACTAATAAAATAAATTGAGATTGAGCCAGCGGTTCAGTAGGATATATCGCTCAAAGACTTCATAGGGAGAATGCCAGGCCTATATTTTTGGGCCATTGAGTAGTTCGAGTGCACATTGTGACAAAGTTTCGTTCAAATTGACCCGGTGTTTCAGAAAAAAAAATTAAGATTGTTGACAGCGGACGACGGTGGGTGATCCTTAAAGCTTTGCTTGAGCACGTTGCGCTAAGTAGAGCTAAAAAGAAAACCAGTGAAGATTAATTTTGTGTCAATGTCTGAAAATTATTGCTGCTCTGCAAATTGATATGGAACTTCACTTCACTTCATATTTACTACTATTCCATTGATCAAAAAAAAAAAAAAAAAAAAAAAAAAGAGATAATAATAATAGAAAAAAGATGTTGCTAGAGCAGTTGAAGTGCATCGACTTTCTTTTGGATTTTTATTCATCAGACAAATATTCAATTTGAGTTGTTATAAATGAATGTGAAACGCTTCTGACGGTTTGAGCGCGATTAGAGCTCTAATGAATCTGGAACGTTTTTACTTGCGCTCAACTTATCCAGTAGAAAAATTTCGGCCCCACTATATAGTCTATAATATCGTAGAATATATTTCATAAAATATGTACCGTATTTCACTTACTAGACGCGCCCTCCCTAATAAGCGCGCCCCCATGAATACGATTTCCAGGCACTAGAATATCCAACCAACACCCAACCGTCCACTGTCAGTGGTGAAAAAACCCAGTCTCAACTTTTATTTTACTAGTGCTTCTCCACTAGACGATGTTCAAAAGATTATTGTTTAACTACTTTTCATCCCGATCATAATTAGGGTGATTGCACAATTTAAGTCATCATCAAAAGATCGCTCAACTTCTGAAAACTAGCGCGAGCAAAATTGCTCTGGAAGCGCAAAAGGTTAAAATGCAACGGGTGCAAAAATGCGACACGGGTGTACAGTGCAGTTATACATTACTATGTTTATCTTTATGAATATAATTTTGTGTTTTATTATTATCATATCAAATCATTGTTCGAAAATGTGCCGATTCTAAGAATTAAATTGCTGATACATACACACATTACCGAAGGTTAGATATTTTTTCTATTTGTAATGACTGTACTTAATAGATAATCGTTTATAAAATGGATTTGGTGTTAGATTAGGGGCCTAGTTACCGATTAGCCGAGTTGATCGGTCACCATAAGTTCTTTGATTCAATAAGACATTTAGACATATCCTATGTTGCCTTGAACTGGTTGGAGTTCAGACATATATGCCCAGGAACAGCCGGAAGTAGAAACGGAAAACTGAAAGACGAAATAAACGTCCTTTGCAATGTTAATATCATAAACTTTAAAGTTTGTTTTGCGTTTTAATGAACTTCAAAATATATTTTGTGGTAATGCTTGAACATTTGACCTTGTAAACAGTCGTTGGGTAAGATGAATATGCGATTCTCGGATTCAATGAACCCTTCCATATGATGTAATTTCCAAAATTAGAATATGTATACTACAATGAGTGTCGCCCATGGGGCGACACAACAACATTTCTATTCCATTCTTTTTCCATAATGGTGAATTTTGTCAAATGACCCTTAAATGTTAAAATTTGGTAATTGAAAGGTGGTCAGTTTTATGTGTCTTTCTACTCAATAATCCACAATCCTTGTTGTCTAATTTTACAATACAATGATTATTTGACGCTACATGTGTGTATCAGCTTCAACAGAGTTTTCACAGGTGCTGCACGAAACACCAAATTATCATTGATTGTCATTAAAAATTTAGGGCTTTTCTAAATCTGCACAAATATTAGCACGAATGAGCTGGTGGTCCTAATTAAAAAAGTATCTCAGGCTTTCTTTTCAGAATGAATCTTTTGAAGGAATTAAACTTTTCAAACAACTAAAAGAAGTCAGATGTAAAGTATTTTAAACACCACAAAACAATACGAAAATTTACAGCAGCGATGCAAAAAGAATATCGCGAAAAAACACATAGTCAATTGTGGATGCCCCCAAAATTACAGCTTTAATCCAAAGTTTTGTGTCTTAAATTGTAAAGTGTTGTCAAACAGCCAATAATTATGAAGTAATGACATTGACTTTGCCATGAAAGGCGTATAGGTAATTTTGCGCGATTGGTCGTAAGTTGTAATTGTAGGTAGTGGACCCGTTAAAGTTTCACAATGTTTCCAAAGAAATGAGCTTTACCAATGTTGACCGAGGTTTCCTTATGTTTTTCATTCGGAAGTCTCGGTCAACATTGTGAAAGGTCATGAGGTCCGAAATGTTATGGAACTATAACGGTTCAACTACCTTAATAGATTTTCGTCTCATTTTTCGAAATTCATAAAACAAGTTAGAACAAAATATCAAAATAGTTAAAATTTGCATTCCGATATCGAAAATACTTGATGGTTAAAATCTAAAAATGTGTTAGTCATTCATGTACTTGAATAATTGAAGTTAATTGATCCGGATCAAATCCCATTATATATTTTTATATATACCCGAAAAACCTATGCAAATGTACTCGGCGGTTTTGTCAGAAGTCAGTCTTGAATATACATTTATTCATTCGAGTTGGCATTGAATCTAAATATACATATCGCGTGTAATTTCAAGATTTACATGTTATATGCGTTTCCTGTGTAGCATTATAACACACTTGATTTTATCTTATAACTGTAAAACAAAAATCCGTGTGATAACATCCCGTATGATATTTTTATGATATCACACAGTTATTTTTAGAACAATGATATAATGTGGTTATTTTTAGAAACTTGCGTTTCTGTTAGAAACATCTACGAAAACAAGGCAAATAAAGGTTATAGATAAATATAATTTTACGTACTAAGTGTATTGTATGAAAAATATCTAACTCGGTTGTAGGAAATGATAATTGTCTCGGCAGAGCCTCGACATCGATCAATTCTCACAACCTCGTTAGATATTTTTTCTCATACAAAACACTATGTACGTATGGTATATATCATAATTAAAGTTTTTTTGTATCAAGTTATTGCCAATGCAACTCGTTTTTCACGAGGACCTCTAGTAGTTTCACTGTGGGCAATTTACCTAAATAGCAATTGAAAGGCTTTAAGTTGACTTTTTCTCAGTGCCCAATATTTATTACTTTCCTCTCGAATATTTGTTTACAAACATACAGTTCCTTGAATGATTCTTATTGTGGTAGAGTTCTATCTTTGGTGGTCAGATAGCCAGAGGAGTGCATTATTCCTTCTTTTGGCCTCTTTTTACCGATTCCAAAGCAATAACCTTTCGGTTAGAAAAACGTAAAATTGATACTCACTACGCTTAAACATGTTCTCAACCATGTAAGCGAGGGGTCTTGTCTGATCAGTTAACTGGTGGCGCGCATTAGTCCCCCTTAGAACCTCTTGTCAAAGGTTCCAAAGCAATCGCCTTACATCACTTTATAGACGGATTGCATTCACATATCGTTGAATACTGTCGATAGTGTCAAATACAATGAAACAAACGCACAATGAGATGATATTTGATCGATTTCATACGAAGGAATAAACCATTTCGATGGTGTCAGATATTCCTCGTTTATTTATTGCAATTGATTTTTCTACAAACTCTTTAAATCGGACTCTATTTTAATTTGTTGCACCTATCCTTCAAATGAAGATGAAAAAAATCGAGTATAAATGAATGTTCTTTTTTTTAATGCTCGTTCGGGGAAAGAAACACTCTTTTAGTTACATGTGTCTTTAGCGAGGCTTGAAAAACGGGCGTTTGAAAAATCAAATTCTGAACCATTTTCTGTGCTTGAAACCCTGTTGGCTAAAAGACTACTGCAAACCCGCCAAAGTCTAACTATGTACATGTAGTCTAATCTGATTTTGTAGAGATTTTTTTCTGTTTGTCCCCTTTCCCACTCAAAAATATCTTTACTGCCACTACTGACAAATAAGAGTTCGAATATCATAGACCTCGGGGATTCGGTATACATAATACTATTGTCAATAGGCGACCAAAACCTCGTACAGTAAACAGCATCGTGAAATTGACAAGGTGAGTGATATTGGAATGGTTTTGGAATGAAATTAAATGAGAGTGGTGCGCGAGATTTGAGTGAATTTAAAGGTTCAAGTTCTAAAAATAGATTCCTACCTTTTAAAGAACATATAAGACGCTATTTTGAGTGGTGTTGTTGATGCTCTATCTTTCCTAAGTTTTGAGCGTTTTTGAATGGTTTGACTGAGTGTTTAGAATGAATGAATGAAACGATGAGCGAGTGATTTGGAATGCCTTTGATCGGGATGAATGTCAATTTCACGACGTTGTTAACTGCTTCTGCTTGAATAAGTTGTTGTCACGAGGATTTGTTCGCCCACCCAAGAAATGAAAGACAGGTCCAGACCAGCGTGCAAAGCGGTGTATAATTTGCAAACGGTTTGCATCGTTTTGTCATCCTGAACGCATGGCAGTTCTCCGTCTCAGATTCTCCCATATTATTTGCTATTCTAAATCATTTTAATGTTTCGCCAGCAGGATTATTGTCTAGACTGAAGCCACTATTTAGGCACAAAACAAATTGAAAGAAATTGGTTTGTGTTCTTTCTGTGAAGTTCAATGACTGCTGTAGAGATCATCCAACAAAAAAGTTATATGTAATTGGCAAATAATAAGAGTTCGAAAATAATGGGCCGTAAAGAATGATATAATCAAAGGGCAGTTTAAGGTTCATGTAAAGTGTTTGAGACCCAGTTTTAAGGGCACTTCATAAGCCGAGAAAAAGCTGTATGCCCAGGTATATTATATATCAAAATGGAGGTATTCATGAGCACAAGCAGTTGAGCAACAAAGACCGCCATAGCTATAGCGGTATAGCCAAAACATTGTGGAAAAGGGTCATTTTGTACAGAAGAAGCAACTACATGATTGTTGGATGAAATTGGCCCATATTTTAACAAAGTACAGTCTAAAGTACTATCCAGGTATAGGTAAACCATGCTATCTGAATGTTTATAAACAGACTTTCGACGAGTTTAATAAAGAGAAATTGGGACCAACGAAGTTTTTGCAGCAACGGTCATTTTACTATACTGAAGGATCACAGAAACACAAAACTACTGGCATTTTAGCCATCCTTTGAATAACTTCTATTTTCGTCACGAGTCAAAGCGCAAAAGTAACTTGCTTTCGAAGCCGACTTCATCGTGGAGAAATTAAAATTGAAACGAGAAAAAGCATTGAGTATCGATTGGGAGAAAAGGGTGTTTTTCTTAATGGGTTTCTTTTCTCTATCAGTATATAGCTGATCACTGTTGTGATTAAGTACCGTTATCTCGCGTTTGTTAAATTTCAGCTCAGTCCACCCCTACGACTGGCTATACCACAATTTCCCGCGTTTTCGAATACCGCGGTTGGACAATAGTACTACAACCGTTGAAATAAAACTCAGTCTCAAAAGGCCCTTTTGAAACAATCAATTTCTATTCATTTTGTCAACATACATGTCAAACCGGTTTGGTCTGTTTTCAAAATAGAGGTTAGGTATGGTGCAACATCACACCATACTATTTTGAATTATTTTCTGCGATTTATTTCAAATTATAGTTTTTTAATTCAATGATCTATAAAAAAAACTACTATATTCGCCATTCTGTGAAATAGAAATTAATATATTGCTAAACAACCTTACAGGTATATAAACTATTTATGTCCATTTATGTTGTGATAACACACGTTACCTTACACAGAACTACACGTTTACAAAATTAGAATGACATATATGACATATGTGTTTATAAAATAAGTCAAAATAAATTGCTTGCATAGCTACGTTTTGGGCCCGAATTTTATACCAACGGTTGTAGTACTACCTTGATCGTACTTTAGACTGTACTTTGTTCAAATATGAGCCAATTTTTTACAGCAGTCATGCAGTTGCTTGTTCTCTACAAAATGACCCTTTTCCACAATGTTTTGGCTTTACCGCTATAGCTATGACAGTCTTATGTTGCTCAACTGCTTGTGCTCATGAATACCTTCATTTTGATATATAATATACCTGGACATACTGCTTTTTCTTGGCAAATGAAGACCCCTTAAAATCTGGTCTCAAACACTTTACATGAACCTTAACCTACATATTTCTAGATAATTTTTACAGATAATTTACAGATATTTACAGATAATTTGCAATGATAAATGAATAATTTAAAATAATTACATTTCCGTCAATTTGACCTTTGCGAGACGTTAAGACCCAGGTCAGCCTATGTATTCTCATAGTCAGACCCTAGTCTTCACTACACGCTAAATAAAACGCTATGAAAATATCAAGTATCTGTTCACAAATGCGGAATATTCTAATGTGGCTTTCCAGGTCGCTCATTGAACTTGTGATCCGTCATGCGAAATGGGGCCATCCGGGAACTTTGTATAATAAATATTTGAAAAAAGAGATTAGTTCTAGAACAGTTTAACCAGTGGTCGTACTTCAAAAATTATTTCGCAGGAAGGTAGATTGATCATTCCAGATTCATAAAATAAGCAAAGTGTAAAAAGTTTCGACCTTGGTCAGTCTGCGCAATCTGCGTAGTCTGACAAGAGTTGACACTTTTCGCACTACCCAGATGGTCTCTTTTAGAGTGACGGGTCACATTTGCCTACCACGCAAACTTGATGAAATTGTCAACCCACAGGCTCAAGTCACTTCTATGTTTTACAACAGTGGTTATTGTCTATAGGCCTGTATACAGTTCGTAACATCATGAAATTGACATTCATCTTAATCAAAACAACTCTTAATCACTCACTCAACCATTCCAAATACTCACTCAAACCATTCAAAAACGCCCCCAAATCGCTAATAAGATGAGATCCGACATTACATTCAAAATGAATAAAGCTAGAAAAAATCGCAATCTCGCAGAAATAACTGTAATTTTAGCGTCTGATTAATTCTTTAATAAATAGGAAGGTATTTATAGAACTTGTATGCTTATTTTATTAAAGGGGGGGTAATAAGTATTGCTAATTCTGTTCCGGAAGAAAAAAAAGCGATATCGGATTTCCTCCCCCTATTTCACTCAAAACTCACTCCTTGCACTCATTCAATTTCATATCAAAATCATTCCAAAATTATTCACCTTGTCAATTTCAAGATGTTGTTAACTGTACTTAAAGTACTGTTAAAACACAAATCAAATTGAGGGTTTTTTGTTCTTCCTGTGAAGCTCAATGACTGTTTGTAGGGGTGCTTCAAGAATGACGGTAAATGGCTGCACCGTTTTTTTAGTAAAAAGAGGCCGAGTGCATTTGCATCTGTGAATAATGTTCTGAATATTGTTTCAAACTTACGTTAAACCAAACACCGCCAATACTCACAGAAAAGCTCATGCTTCTGTTATTTACCATTGTTTTGAGATCGATGCTTCTCCGGCTTATGTCTGTCCGTCCGTGAAAAGTTCTTAAATATTTTCTCCTCCCAACTCTACATCGGATATCAACCAAACTTCACATGATCCTAAGGTCAATTACTTATAAAATACTTAACATATTTTGAACCCATGTACCAGATTTAGAAGATTTTGAACCCATGTACCACTGCAATAAAAAAAATACCTTAGAAATATTCTCCCCAAAAACCGTATGGACTATGGCGGATTTCCTACTCATACACCGAATTTGTTCAGTGACCTCCCGTAGACCATGGGAAAATGAACGGTAAATCACTCACTCGGCCTGATATATACATGTATCTACGCCAGTAAATCTAACATCTCAATATTGTTTATGTTTTCGAATTTAAAAGCAGTCTTGAAGGTATCTACGGATTATATAGAATCCTTGTGTCAAGCCATTTTCAAAATGCCCGGTTGTCTGGCAGATACAAATCCCGAAAAAGAGTAAAGTGAACCATAGTAGGTTTCAACATATTCCTTTTTTTAATATGTAAAGTGTATGCAGAATGTCATTATAAGGATATAATAATTGAAATGGATTAAAGCGAAAGCAAAGCTTATTAAGTTCTTTACCACGGGGAATTCAAAGGGCCAGATGACATATTATTCAGTTCATTTACAGAGGAAATAATTATCATCTCTAAATGGGTTATATATTAAAGTGGAAGGTTACCAAACGCACTGTATTTACATCTCATACACTTAATATCAAGTAAAGATATATAGTTCCGTGGAATTCATAGAAGGTTTTTTTAGAAAAAAACACAAAAAAACACAGCATGTTCTTAGTGGAAAATGGGAAAAATGAATGTTGAAGTAGAACACTAATAATATTCAAAGTAGAAATAAGTTGAAATGATTAATAGAAAGTTAGATATCAGATCTGCCACCCAATTTCATTGCATTCGGAAAAGATTTCTAATTGATATATAAAGTCGATCTGTCGTGTTCTCATAACAATACATTTAAACTGACAGGGGTGAATTTTGAAACGTTCTTGATCGAATTTCTCTAATGAATTTAAAATTGTTTGTTAAATAGGCTTCTTTATTCCAAATGCTTGTATGTGAACTTTTCTATCTCCAAAAGAAGAATAACTTAGTCTTTTGTGGTTTGTCTTTATCAATATATGAGCCTGTGTGTGAGATTTCAAACAATTTCAAATATGCATAAAGCAAAGACTTTGACCAGCCTGTACATCCGCACAGTCTGACCAGAGTCTTCTCTATGCATTTAGTAGATAGATAAGGTCTCGAAGTATCTGTAGATCACCTAATAACTTTATATTTACAGTATGTGGCTGTTATCGCTAACCAATGTTTACACCTCATGAACATTTCAAATTGTTGGAAATGTCACGCGCAGGCTCAAATGCCTTTAAAGCTCCTATTGTGTATGTTTTCCTTACTTCTTATGGCAGCTCTTGCACTTGTCAAGTGTTTTTTTGTTAAATGGAACTTTTGTAAAGATTAGTTCGAAAATCGACATTTTGCAAATTATCCGAGTTTCAGAGGTTTTAATTTGAGTTTTCGCTTACGAACGACGGTAAAAGAAGACAAATAATGGGGATCCAGTCGATGAAACATTTTAAAGAATAAAGTAATTTCATGTTGGTTTTTGCGTTGACTCAGAGTTCACCAACCTAATTTCGCTCGGAGATCATTTAAAGAAACAAGTTTGGTGCAACCATTTAAACTTGGCGCAATAAGGTTCACGTGTTTGCACGAAACTTAGACTTCACACGTTCACACGTAGTTACGTCCATTAAAAATCAATTCCACCACTTTTTATGGAATACTGCATGGTAACAAGCTGTAGTTACCAGGATGTATAATTAAACCGATGATACAGAAGGTAAATGAAATCGATTCTATAAAAGTGCTTAGCATAATCGACCTATAACACAATTAAATAGTAAGTCGCTCGACTTTATTGGATTAAGAATTTGCTACGAAATGTTTCAGGAAAGTACATCTAAAAGTCTGGTATTTTTTCACCCCAGAGTAATTCAATTCTGTGTCTTACTTGTATATCATTTTTATACATATTCAAAATGAGAAAACGTCTAGACGAAACGCACTGGTACATCTAAAACTTATTTCACGAAGTGTGATCTTCTCGAAGTTTCTTCCCAAGTATACAAATCTAAAGATCCTTTTTTTATTTATTACCAATCGACGGCCTTAAACAACAGATAACAGATATTTAAAATTCGATTTAACAATCAAACTTTTCATTTAAACATTATTTTTAGATAAATAGACGATGTATACGTGATAACCATTTGAGTAGTGCTCCATGTGTCTGTCCTTGTCGGACTGTGGTAAATGCTCTTGACTGATTTTCATAACCTAGAATGATCGTTTACCGTCCAGTATAATTATTTCTAAATGCGACATATATTACAACTTCACATATTTATTTTCCTCTGTGATGGCTTTGCGCATAATGGGTCATGGGCTAGACATGCCCCCCCTCCCGGGAGTTTCGCGGACCATAATTTTCATGTTGCCCAATGTCCTGCGAGTTATTTAAGATTCGATTGCCCTCTGAGAGATGTTGTTTTCGTTTGATATGACGTTACTCACACCACCTATCAAACTAATATACGCCTTCGAAATATTCAAAACTTAACATCTTGATTAAAACATTGTCAAATGATAAAAATGGCTATATATTGCACTAAAACCATTCAAGAGCAAGTTGAAAACTGACTTTCATAATGTAGCAATGCTTTCTTAAATTGACTAGATTAAATATTTTATGAAATTGGTAACGTATATGACGAAAAACCTCATGATTTATTCAATTATTTTTGTGCAATACCAATAATAAAAACCTCTCAATTGGCCTCGTAATAAGCTATAAAATATAAGCTACTTATCTCCGTTTATAATCCAAAAGTTCTGTCCGTCTGCAAATATCTTTTCCAAAAGTGTTAAGTGTTTAATAATCCAATCGTATACTAAAGTCACTACTTACAAATTCACACAAATCCAAATAAATCCCGAGAATAGATATGTAACCCGCACCTTAGAAGTTTGTCTCGCAATCCCTCTTGTTCTACCAATTTACATGTACATGCTTATATAGAAAGTCAACCACGGCTAGAATATTCTACCATTTTCTTAAAGAATAATCTAGTTAATTGAGTTATATAAATAGAAACATATGTCATAAAAGAATTACATAAACTATTGCATGGTCTTACTAGAAACTTTTGAGAATAAAAGATTATATAACATAACCAGCACATGTGTACATGGTATGAAATAATATGACTGTGTTCAACAAAGCATACTCAGCCTCATAACAGAAAGCAACACCACTACAGACAACAACAACCGAAACTTATATTATTGTACTGAAAACCCATCGTTTTAAGCACTAACTAGTATTGAAAGACGATGCGAAACTTTATTTATGACAAGGAGTTATCATAATTATTTATTGAATTTTGTCATTTCCTTTCAGGCCTACTCCAGCAAAATCAATTTTACCTCAATTTTAATTCATAAACAATACTAGTTAAACCATGTGGTTCGACTTCAAAATTTTGCAATAAGGGAGGTATACACTATAGAATGTAAACATAAACTTGTAAAGCAGCAAAGCAGTTCATGATTGACATTATTTGACAACTTGAAATCTTTGCGTCGAGGGAATAGATTTATTAACGTCTACAAAAGATTGCTCTGTATATTATCACATGCTTTCAAATTCTAAGTTTGCATGGTTACAAAATTTCGATTTCTTATTGGGTTTTTTTTATTGTTTTTATCTTTTACAAGAAAATTTATTAGTTCATTACGGATGGCCAAAGGCATCTTTATCTTTATTCATAATTCAAGTTCAGTTTGTCAATGAAAAACGAGGGTTCTGATTGGCCAGTTGGCCAGAAATGTGAGTCATGCCAATTCGAACGAAATGTATGCGCATGTCTTAGCCTATTTGTCATCTTGAACACAACATAGAAATATAAGAAAATGTTTTTGATGCTATTGAGCGAACAATAGTCAAATTAAACTATAAAAAAATACTCGTATTCTTGCTGTCCGATAAGGTGATTTTCGAATGGTTTTGACTGCAATGAGAGACAATTTCACGATGTAACTAACTGTTAAACCCTGTATTTAATGCACATTGGGATGGTGACGATGAGAGAACATTTCCTTCGACAATAATTTTGAGTGATTAGATATATGTTCTTCCTGTAACCTTGCGCGATGTCTATCGTTACGAATCTCAATTATAGCAATTCAGAACAGCTAATTGACCCACTGCCTTTTTACATAACTTTGGCAATCCGACACTGCCTTAATAAGAGTGTTCATTCATTTTTTTTATAATTTTTTTTTATATTCTTGTCAAACAATTTATAAATACATAATCGACTTGATAGTTAATATACTTTACATGAATTTATATCTTTTCGACTGCTGACAAAGGATATAGGGCAATAATCCTAGTTAATAAAATGTTATTTTCAGAATATACTTCTATATTGCGGTGGCTTTATGAATACTTAATAGTTTAGTACATTATTACATTTTTATCACTGGTTATAAACAATTTTTCCTTGACCCTATGTTATAAACTTTTTATGGTCAGACAACAATTTCGGTTTGTCCTATAAGTTCAATAAAGTTCTGCCTCAAATTCTTTCCAACATAAACCGACCTCGTTTCAATTTGTTGAACGCTCCATTTATACTTGACTGACTTGTAGAACAAGGATGAAAAATCTTGTCCGCTTTATTGCTTAGCAACATAAATACGAGGGATTTGAATCAGTTTCAAGACTCCGTACAAAGCCATCAGGCCAACAATATAGTAATCGAACATTTAAACCAGCCCTGTGTTCAGGATGTAAAAACGTTTCGCGAGAGCTTTGAGATGATACCCTGCTTTGCACTTTCACATACGTGCAAAGCGAGGTATTTCGAAAACGCTTCGCTAACGCTTTCATCCTGAACGCAGGGCAAATGAAAGCATCTCTCCGTCTCAATTCTTCGTAGCATAATCCTTTTATAAAAATGAAATTAAATTAGTTTGATCAGTGGATTTTGATTGGAATTGAGGAGGGTAATACAAAATTTCGTTCAAGGTGAACGGACTTAGCGGAATTCATTACTTTCGTTTAATGAAACATACATACTAGTTTTATGAATAGATGTCTATGCACTGAGGAATCAATCAGACGCTTCTTAATTCAAACTAGTCCGTGAAATCGTAGAATTTTAGAAGCAAATAGCAATTGGAGTAAGTGGTAATTTCATTTTTTACCTAAAATTATCAGAACAAAATGGGTCAATCAAGAAAATTAGGACCGTAAGTATACCTCATTAACCTTCCTTAAATGACCGACAATATCTTTCATACACTAAAGAACATCGTGAAATCGACAAGTTGAATGATTTTGGAATGATTTTGGAACGAAATTGAATGAGTGCAATAAGTGAATTGAGAGCGAAATTTTTTCGGGAGGTAATCCATTATCGCATCCTGAACAAAATTAGCGATATTTATTACTTCCTTTTAATAAAATATGCATCCAAGGTCTTTAAATAGCGTCCTATTTCTTTAAGAACCCTTTATACATGATGGATTTAGAGTGATATTTACGGGAGGTAATCCAATATCGCACCCTGAACAAAATTAGCGATATTCATTATTTCCCTTTAATAAAATATGCACTTAAATTGATTTTGATTTTGATGAATGTTAATTTCACGATGCTATCAACTGTACCCCACAATGTCGTTTTAACACCATAACTTCGTTTCTCATTGTCTTTGCATGTTTCTCCTAGAGGGGTCTCCAAGAACGTTTTTAAGCTCGGCTGTTTTCGGAGAAAACCGGGGTTGATGCTATAGCTTTGGTGCGGTGGTCGTTACCATGGTTGTCGACGTGCACAACTTTGACATCGTGTGATATAATCTCTGATATTACTGAAGGAATTCATTTGAAACTTAGCACACATAGCCACTATCAAAAAAGAAATTTGTATACTTGTACATGTTCTATTAAGGAGGACAACTTTGTTTGCTATCCATGTGAATTATGTATCCTTTTCGACTTGGATTTTTTTATCGCCTATCAAGCACTCCAATCGGGAACCTTCGGCGATTCTACGGAATAGACCTCGGGAATAATACGGGCGCAGTCATGAAAGCGTCTTTTCTCACGTGGGTTTATATGACGACACAAACACCAAAGATCCATTACGGATGACATTTCATAAAACAAAATCAACGAAAGAATAGAATTGGGCTTTTTATAATATGATAACAAAACGCAGTGTATTAATACTGCGTTTTGTCATCAAAATATAATATGCAGAAAAGATATCCAAACGCGATCGAAAAGATTCAACAAAATGTGATTTTCTTCAAGCGTATTAACCGAAGTACCACCAGAAGCCGTATTACCTTAAAGTGACCCAAAATTACTACACTAACGTCCGAGGTACTTTCCAGTCTACGGAAAAGTCCGAGCGATGTTCCGAATGTCAGCACTCAGCAGCCGAGCATAGAAATACGTTGGCAATACTCTTAGTTTTTTTTTTCGAAATTATAAAAAGACGTTTCCACAACTTTGCAAAAAATTGTAGGAAAATATGATCCTAAGACGTATAACTGTTATTCCAATAATGTTATTCAAATTCTTCCCCCGAAGAAAAAAAATCAGCAGAGGTCACCGAACAATTTTTTTAGAAAAAAAAATGTATTTATTTTCTTAAGTATAAGATGAAAAAGGGAACGTGAAAACTTAAACATTACGAATTCGACAGCGTTCTGTACTTATTATTCCGTTTGAATATACACCAAAACAAAATGAATAACTCGAACATTTGTTCTCGTGATTAAAGCGGGTTGGTCCCTAAATGACATCATGTCGTCAAGTAAACGTGCTCCAAAACCCTTTCTATTGCGTTTTCGTTAAAGATAAATCTGAGCAAACTTTGTAAGATTTCTGTTTTCTTATACAAGCACAACGACAAGGCTTGCTTGATAACTTTTTATTCTAGACGAAGTTTAAAGTGGGATACTGCAGTTTTAGGTGGTATCCAAATATCCGCGAGGAAGACATTTGTTTTAGACCATACATATGCACACACATAGTGAAAATTCAACATAGCTTTCCACAGTATTTTAAAAATATGAACATTTTTCGAAAGTGGTCATGTTTTCGAAAATATCAAATAAATCTGTTTATAACGCCGACCAATCACAACATTGACGTGCTTATTGAATATCTAATTATATATAGTTATAGATATGGAGAACATCGAGATAATATAATTTCTAGTAAGAGCAATACTAATTGCCTTATTGATATGCAACATCCCTCCTTAAATCAGCTTGTTTTTAAGAATACCTCATGCCGCGTCCATGCATATCAATCGATTGGTTTTTCATGAATTAGATAGCATTTAATGTTCTCTGTCTAATACTAGCAGTCATTTGCCCACCTAAATGACGTAACTTCAGCTTGGATAAGCTGAAGTTACGACAATTTAGTCGGTGAATGATTATTATTTTTTCATAGCAACAGTCAGACAATGAAATAAATAATCATCCAGGAGTCCCTCGCAGACGTTTTCATCACGGATTTTCACACGAACCCGTCATTTATGAGGTTCACGTTCTATTAACCCGCTCATTTATCTTGAGAGAACAGAAAAATAAATGGAGATTCAATTTACAAATCTTCGATCGAAAAGACGGGGTAAAATATTTCATTTGAATGTCTAAGATTTCTGTTGTGTACGGCTTCTTATTGAAAAAGATTCGAGTTCGCATCTTATCTTAAAACATCATCATGGCTCTAAATATTTGTTTAGTAGCCTATCATTCCTAAACCGTCTGAAAGAAGTCTTCCCCTTCATCATCATCATAATCATCATCATCATCATCATCATAATCATCATCATTTTCCTCCTATTCTTCTTCTTCTTCTTCTTCTTCTTCTTCTTCTTCTTCTTCTTCTTCTTCTTCTTCTTCTTCTTCTTCTTCTTCTTCTTCTTCTCCTTCTTCTTATTATTATAATTATTGTAATTATTACTATTTCTTCTTCTTCTTCTTCTTCTTCTTCTTCTTCTTCTTCTTCTTCTTCTTCTTCTTCTTCTTCTTCTTCTTCTTCTTCTTCTTCCAAAGAGTACCTGGCCTGGTTTGACAGCAAGCGCGGTTTTCGTCGATTTTATGTTTTCAGAAGTGGCCTTCTACCTTATCTCAATGCACCTTATCGAAAAGCGGGCCATGGTTGAGTTTGTCACTGTTTTTACAGGGTAAATGACTAACAAATTGAACTTGGGGGCCCAGACTTCAGAAATTAAATATTTTACCTTAGATGTATAGGCATTTTCCAAAAGAATCTAGGGGCCCAGCTTAAAAACTAGGGGCCATGGGCGACTGGGCCCCTGCTAGTCTTTTTCCCTGTTTTAGCTTTCTTTCTATTTCCCAATATTTATCTGTTTGTTTGAATGGGTTTTACGCCGCTTTCATTAATTCCGCAGTTATATCGCGACGGCCGGAGCACCTCACTCTTTAACCTGTACTACCATTACACCCTTTCCTAGCCTCCGACTGCTATCTCACATAGGTTTACGATTATCTACCCATTGGTGAGAGACAAACGTCGGAAAGGATATTTGCCGAAACCGGGGTTCGAACGAATATTTATCTAACGGATCTTTTTTTATCCATCTTGTTTGACATTATTATTCACATAGCCTTATTTGATTTTTAGTTTCGTCTAGCGAGACAAGAGTGCTGATTGGTTAAGGAATATCATGCATACCTTTTTTTGTAAAATTTTGAGTATTTAAAGCTTTTGCTTATGTATTTGCATATAGTACTTCAGTCCTTTTTATAGGGAATGATTTTGGAATGAAATTGAATGTGTGCTATGAGTGAGTTTTGAGTGAAATTAACGGAAGGTTCCCCAATATCTCTAATTGTGTTCAGAATGAATATAAATTTCGAAAAGAGCTTCACATTTCTTCAAGAACCAACCAGACGCTTACAATTTCAATTAATTCAGTGAAACTTCGTTTTTTTCTCTTACCATATTAATCTTGAATATAGTTGTTGATCTTATTTATTTCTTGTAATTTTGGAGCGTTTTTGAATGGTTTGAGTGAGTGTTTTGAATGAATTGGATGAGCACTGAGTAAGCGATTATGAATGGTCTTGTTGAGATTAATGTCATTTTTACGATGTAACTAACTGCAGTAAAGTTTTCATTTCAGCACCAGGAAATTAAAAAAAACCATAAAAAATGAAGATTTTCTTCATCTCTTAGACGTACAATTTGACCACTTGATTTTTTTTCTTTTTTTTCGGGAATTATTGGTAGATTTGGGAAGTGTTTAGTAGCAACAGAGGGCAATGGTTTCCCTGGAAACAAATTTAGAATAGCATAAAAATCTCGTTGTTGAGCAACGTATTTGGTTTCGGCCTCATTTCCATTCCCATCTACATAATGATGTAAGAGGCGCTCTGTATGAAATGTGATTCTTATTGCTCGGCGCCAAAAGTATCGTTGTTGTCTTGATTGACTTTGCAGTAAATGGGTCAGATTTTTTGTATTAAGGTAAAGTAAACAATATCGTGAAATTGACAAGAGGAATGATTTTGGAATTATTTAGGAATGAAATTGAATGAGTGTGTGGAGCGAGGTTTGAGTGAATTAAATGGGAGTTAATCTAATATCGCTAATTTTGTTCAGGATGAACAAAATTGGCGATATTGATTACCTCCCTTTAATAAAAATGCATAAGAATTATAAACATAGCCGCCTATTCCTTCAAGAACCTTGGAGACGCTGATAATTTGAATTATTTCAATGAAATCGCGATTTTTCTCAATCAAAATTAATTTTGAATGACGTTGTTGATTCTATATTTTTCATTCGGTTTGATCGTTTTTGAATGGTTTGAATGAGTGTTTGGAATGAATGAATGGAGCGCTGAGTAAGCGAATAAGAATGGTTTTGATTGAGGTGAATGTCAATTTCACGATGTAACTGATTGTAACTAGTTGTCAATAGTTTTTGTAAGTGTCCTACGCAGTACACAAGTAAATGCTTCGTTACGTATCTAGTTCCCTAGGAGAAAGAATAAAGTGTAAAATAATTATTAGTTCTTCGGTGTAGAAATCGTTGTCAATCACGCAATGAGACAATAATATGTCACACTTTCTATTGCTCTAAAAAATGACCGGTACGATTTCGCTGGCAGACATCGTTAGTGAGATGGATAGACTTTAAGAAAGTGAGTTGAATGGGTTGGTTTGATGATCACAATTTTCTACAAGTTCGAAATTTTACAGTGAAGACCACCGTGAAATAGACAAAGTGAGTGATTTCGGAATGATTTTGGAATTAAATTGCGTAAGTTGGGTGAACGAAACTTTGATAAGAATTGAGGGAGGTAATACAAACCGCAAATCGCTTATTTGATTCAAGTTGAATGAAATAAGCGATTTTATTACTGCCCTATAGAAAGATATACATACGTGTTTAATAAAAAAATCACTCAGACGCCTTCATGTGCAACCAAGTCAGTTAAATTATAGAAATCATAGAGCGATTGGAATTTTGCCTTCATAGCGCAGTTGGTTGCGCATCAGACCCCCGATCTTCAATCACGGTGTAACATGGTGTATCATGGTTTTATCACAGTCGGCGGCACACCTGCATTCTGACATTTGTCTAGCACCAATTGGTCGTGAACCTAAGGAGAATACAGTAAACAACATCGTGAAATTGACAAAATGGATGAATTTGGAATGATTTTGGAATGAAATTGAATGAGTGAGCGGATCGCGTTTTGAGTGACATTAAACGGAGGTAATTCAATATCGCTAATTTTGTTCAAGATGGACAAATTTATCGATGTTTGTTACCTTTCTTGAGTGAAATATGCATATGAGTTCTATAACGAGCCAACCAGACGCTTATAATTTCAATTATGTAAGATACATATATGTTCTAGACTATATTTATTTTGAATCTAGTTGTTTATCTTATGCTTTTAGTGTTTTTGGAGCGTTTTTTAATGGTTTGAGTGAGTGTCTAGAATGAATTGAGCACCGAGTGAGCGATTTAGAATAGTAGCAGTAGCAATTGAATGATATGAAAGGATGTAGTTCGTTAATACGCCCACATTAAGAATAACGGTATCTGACAATAATTGCGTCTTCGTATTTGGTCACACATTGCAAAACACTGTTGGAGTTTTTTGTTGAATCTGTTCAGACTTGCATCTTCGAACCAATTTCATAGATATTTTAAGAATGTACTATCTTCAACATATTTCTGCTGATTTAAGTGTTCTTAAAGATTCTTTTCATTTTACAGATTGATTGAAATGTTTCTTTTAATTCCTTGAATAAATGTAAACGATCAAGTAATTGTACCTTATACATATTGGATAACTACTTTGTGTTTCTAGATTATTCATGAATAAATAATGAAGACCACGACATAAAACGGCAATTAGCCCCTTTACAGCCTATATATCAATCTGGAAAATATATATATACAGTAGAGGTTTAATTGAGTTTTCAGTCAACCAATATTCAAGGCTACCATACCGATTACAATTATCGGAGAAAACAATTCTCGGTAAATTGGTGTTGCGTACTACATGTAATCGTTTTATATTCTAATATTGTCTTGTATGCTATATTATCTTATAACTATACAGATATCCGTGTGATAATATCCCGTATGATATTTTTTTATAGTTATTTTTAAAACAGTGATATAATGCGATTATTTTTAGAAACTTGCATTTCAGCTAGAAACATATATGAAAAGAAGACAAATAGAGGTTATAAGATAAATATAATACGTTCTTAGTGTATTGTATGAAAACAAATCTAACTCGGTTGTGAGAATTGATAATTGTCTCGGCAGAGCCTGGACAATTTTCAATTCTCCCACCCTCGTTAGATATATTTTTTTCATATTATACACTAAGTACGCATTATATATATAAGTCAATGATTAAATCATGTAATGAATTGTCTTTGGTACGTACATTTATTAAAAAAGGCCCTTATAAAAACTATAATAAATGTTTTTGACAATTATAAAACCCAATGTGAAAAATATCTTCCCCAACAATGACTAGTTCGGACCACTTTCAAGGTCATCTGTCAAGGTCAATGTCATTTTTAAGGACAGCTTTGTCATTTTTTTTGTGAATGTCATTGGCGGCGGCATTCGTTTTCAACAAGCACATCTTTTTTTATCCGCTTTTTCTTTAAAGAAAGCCTCTTTTACAAAATTGTTTGATTACACAATAATGCGATTTTTTCTTTACTTTTTCTAAGGGTCTTTATTTATATTTATCAATATATATTTATCTTATTGTTTCTGTCATAGAAGTAAGGAACAGACAGTTCTTACCATTTCGATTAATAGCATCGTGAAATTGACACTTATTCCGATCAAAACCATCCTAATCAACTGTCTCAGCACTCCATTGATTCATTCCAAACGCTCACTCAACCCATTCTTAAAATCCTACTATTACTAAAATAAATAAAAAAAAAATCACAATGTAACACAAAATCAGAAACTTGCTGACTTGCTTGAGCATGGCCGCATGAGGTTGGTTCGTAAACATATCAAAATCAAATGACAGAACTTGCATGTACAACTTTTCTTGAACGATATAAGAGATATTGTAGCATCTCCCATTAATTTATTTCTAAACCCATTCACGCCATTTATTCCACTTCTTTCCAAATTCCTTCCAAGAAATTCACCTTGTCAATTTCACGACGTCCCTAACTGTATTTCGACCATTCAGTCGTTTGGTTAAAAAATCCGATTGTTTCTGCCTCAGAAGTTAGTAACAGACAGTCCTAACAATTTCCACTAATGGAACCGGCTGCGTCTGTTTTTGTAGATTAGACTTCCTAAAAGAGAATTATCGGCCCCAATGGTATTAGGGCACCACAGCAGAAAGGATTACTTGATGAATTACTTTAGGTCTTTGTATAAGAACAACAATCGAATTTAGGTATATGTGACCTGTCAGGCAAACTTCGTCTGATTTTTTTAATGTGTAGAACATAATTTAATTAGAGTAAGTGGGAAATGCAGATATCACCGAATTTTAATGACCTCAACGAAGTATGTATATGACGAAGTTCACGGGAAAAGCTTTGCATTACTCAACTGTATCTAAAGACAGTGTCAGATCAAGAGTGGGTTCGGGGGGGGGGGGGGGGGGGGGGGCGGACGAACCACTTCTGTAGCTAAATTACTTCATTGAAGTGGCTAAATGCCGTCTAAGTTTTCACCACAACGAAAACACCCCCCTTCTTTTGAAGCGTTTAAATCATAGTTACTCGAAATTCTACAACTTAAAGATATCTGATGTACAGAATTTGTGCAATTAGTCCCATAGTATCCCTATCTTTATAGATAGGGATACTATAGGACTAATTACTCGAGCTCTATACCGACATCGACCCCCCTTATAGAAACCTTGGATCCACTGCTTTAAGATTGTAAAAGCCGTATTGAGAAAAGTAATTTTCACCGCTTGTCTCTTTCGCAAATTTTAAGTGACCATATTTCAACTATAACAAAACTTTCGAACATTTAAAAAAAAATAATTATCTTACTTTTTGTTTTAACTGAGAAATTTAATTTTAATTCGTGTTATCACAAAACTTGAGATTTCATTCCTTAAAAGCACTTGCGTTATATAAGGTATTGTTAATTAGACACCCATTTTTTTTTAAGTACAGTTAAAACCACTAAATTTGGCGTTTGTCCCGATCAAACATTTTAAAATACTCACCCAGCGCTAAATTTAATTAATTTCAAATACCCACAATAGTTAATCAAAAACGTACAGAATCACTAAATAAACTCAACAAGAATATTCATATTGCTCCGAAATTACATAATTTTACTTTTTTTTTTTTTACCAAGATAAGTCTGGTTTTGTTCGCAAATTGAAAAAGCTGTGATTGTGAAACACCAGTCACCACATCACAACCATACTTCAGATACAGTATTTTGATTCAATACCGTAATCTACAACAAACCTTAATTTAGTACTGTAGTCCGTGAGAATACTAAGGTTAATGTTAAGTTTAAAATTGTCCACATATTTGACCTTGAAAAAAGTGACATTGATCTTGATAGATGTCCTTGAAAGCGGTTCAAACAGAAATGTATTGCCACAAGCAAAGCTCATATGGCATATGAAGGCTCTATCACTTACCAATTGTGTGGCCAATGTTAACGCTTTTGGGGGGAAAGCAGGACAAAGGGACAATCGGGAACTTTCGGCGATTCTACGGAAAAGACCTCGGGAATAATATGGGCGCTGCCATGAAAGCGCGTCATTGCGCACGTGGGTTTATATGACGTCACAAACAGCAGCGATCCTTCTAAGGCTGACTATGCATAAAACGAAATCAAGGAAAGACTAAAAGTTGCCACATTATAATTTGATAACAAAACGCAGTATCTTACTGCGCTTTGTTATCAAATTATTACATGCCCGAAATTTCTGGACTGATGATCGGAGAGAATTAACAAATCGTGATTTTCACGCGTATTAAATAACCGAAGTACCACCAGAAACCGAATTACCTAAAAATGACCCAAAATTACTACACTTACGTCCGAGGTACTTTCCAGTTTACGGAAAAGTCCGAGCGATGTTCCGAATGGACAAAGGGACAAAAAGACAAACATTGCCGTCAAAAACAACATGCCCCGTGATCTATCGATGCGGGATATAAAAATTAATTTCTATTTCTTAAAAATTCAAATTTGACGCTTCCTATTTTGGACAAGGCAGTCAAACCATTGTCCGATGATAATTTTTGGGGCAATATGAATGTAGTTATTAAACTTGTAAAGAAGTCTTTGAGTGAGTGTTTGTTCAGTTTATACAATTTATATTAGTTCGATTTCGACGAAAGCTTAAGCTTATAGAGTCGCTCTCGAAAACGTAATCCTGACGTGTTCACGTCCTTGCGAGCGAGAGGAGAGAGGCACTGGTGCAAAACCCAATTCGACAGCTGGATAAACTGTGGCTGGCTATTAGGTGCTTTGTCCATGAACACCCGCGGCGACGGTGGGGCGCCAACAACGGACCTTCGGGTCACAGGTCGAGCGCCTTTACCACTAGGCCACCGAGGCGGTCGAGTGAGTGTTTGGAAGGAGTGAATTTCACACAATAAATTTCAAACTCGCTGTTTTTTTTTTTTTTTTTTTTTAATCTCGTGTTCTTAGATACTAGGGGAAAAAAGACCACATCATCTGAACATATTTTCATATATTTCCGATACCACCATTCGAGGCTCTTCCAGGAAGAGCGTCCAATAGTTAGTAAACTGTAGCAAGGTATTGTGTTCGTCGTAAGTGTTCGGATCAAGTTACCTGGTTTAACGCAATTCTTGTGAATATAATACGACTCTAATTCCACGCTTTTTTAGAGGATTGGACTTACATTCTCAAGGTAAATTTCTGTGTTATTTTTTATATAGAATATTTCTACACAGATTGGTGTAGCTCAAATTTATATCCCCCGAGTTTTCAACTACTGTAAAGAACATTGTCACATTGACAAAGTGAATGATCTTTAATTTTTTTTTAATAAAATGGAATTAGAAGAATGAATGACTTTTAAATGAAATAGGAGGGAGGTCATACAAAAATACTAATTTCGTTCAAGTGAACGAAATTAGTATTTTTATCACCTCCCTTTAATAAAATATACATACAAAGTAAATGAATAGATTTCTTTGACTAAAGATGGATCTAATTGGTTCCCAAGTTGTAAAAAATAATTTCTAAGCCTTAAAAACGTTCGAATTTGACGCTTTTGATCTGAAGCAAGTCATTCAAATTATATTCCGATGATCAATCTCATGGCAATTTGAATGTAGTTTATGAGCTTATAACGAGATCTGGGAGTGATTTCGAATGGCTTGAGCGAGTGTTAGGAAGGTGTGAATTTCACACAGCATATTTTAAACCCGCCGTACTTTTAAAATCTCATGTTCTTAGATGCGAGGAAGAAAATACCACATCACCCGAACATATTTTCAGATATTTCCAATACCACCAATAGAGGCTCTTCCAGGAAGAGAACCCAATAGTTAGTAAACTGTAGCAAGGTATTGTGTTCGTCGTAAGTGTTCGGATCAAGTTACCTGGTTTAACGCAATTCTTGTGAATATAATACGACTCTAGTGCCACGCTTTTTTAGAGGATTGGACTTACACTCTCAAGGTAAATTTCCGTGTCGTTTTTTTTTATATTTCTACACAGATTGGTGTAGCTCAAATCTATTCCCGAGCTTTCAACTACAAATACTTTTAAGAACTTCGTCAAATTGACAAAGTGAATCATCTTTTAATGATTGTACGTAGAAAATATATATGAATAATTACGAATACTAACAGAATGAGTTTTAAATGAAACAGACGGTGAACGAATAAGGGATTATTAACTCCCTTTAGTAAAACACACTTACAAAGTATATGATTTCTATGTCCTTACGAAGCAATCAGACGCTTCAAAATCCAACGATTCAGCAAACCTCTAATTTTATTGCGAAATTTGAATGTAATGTAGTTCTTGAGCTTTTTTTTTATCTATGGAGCTTTTCGGGATGGTTTGATTGAAACTTTAAATGAATAAATGGAGCGCCGAGTAAGCGTCTTTCATGATTTTATTAATTGTTTAAATGTGTTTGATAGAAGTGTTCTGATAACATTACCTGGTTTTATGTAAATCCTGTGAATATTTAGATCCACAAGTTTGAGCGATTGATCAAAGGTCAATTTTTTCTATACACTGTATAGACAAAATTGACCTTTGACACTCACTTAAAATTATGGATGTGTATAGACCTGCAATTTCAAGTGAGTGATCAAAGATCAATTTTACATTGAAATTGATAGGAGATAACGGGTTCTCGGACCTCACTCTTTCTTGCGGAACTATAGTTGCACATATACCCCGTGTCGTACTTATTTACAGGTTTGGTATTAGAATCTCGAGGTAAATCTCCTTGATCTACAATTAAGACCATCGTGGAATTGACACGGTGAATGAATTTGGACTGAAATTGAATACTCGAAATAAATGAGTTTTGAATGAAATTGAAGGGATGTTATACAAAATCAGTAATTTAGTTCAATGGAACGAAATTAGCGATTTTATTACCCCTCCTCTTTAATGAAATGTACGTACAAGTTCTTTAAATAAATTTCTATCTCTTCGCAAACAAATCAGACGCTTCTGAATTTCAGCAAGTCAGCGAGGTCATCGTATTTTGTGAGCATTTTGAATGTATTTTTAAACCCTTTTTTTTTTGTGAAATTGGAACGTGTTTAAATGACTTGTGAGCGTAAGAAGAATTAGTGAATGGAGCGCTGAGCGAGCGCTTTTGAATGCCTTTGTGTGGAGTTTTTGACAATTTCACGACGTTATTAACTGTATTTTCTTCATCATAAGTGTTCGGATCAAGTTTTCTGGTTTAACGCATTTTTTGTGAATATTGTTTGACCCATACTTCGTGCTTATTTAGAGGAAAGACTTGCACTCTCAAAGTAAATATCTGTCGACTACAGTTAAAAAACACAGTGAAATTGACGAAGGATAATGATTTTTCAAATCGCCAATTACATTTAGATGGATGAGATCAGCTGATTTTATTATCTCCCTTTAATGACATATATACATACAAGTTCTATACATAGAATTATATGTCTTTACGAATCCAATTAACGCTTTCCAATTTAAGAAAGTCATTGGAATCATGGAACTTTCGGAGCAATTTGAATGTAATATTGGGCTTGTCAGTTGAATTTGGAGCGTTTTTGAATGGTTTGAGTGAGTTGTTGCAACGAGTGAATGGGGACCCCTTTTTTAAGTGAGCGATTTTGATCGGAGTGAGTGGCAATTTCACGATGTTATTAACTATGAATTAATGTTTGCACACATATTGTTGTAGCTCTAATTTATTACCAAGCTTTCAACTAGCAAATGAATAGAAGCCTGTTACATGTAACCAAGGCTCGTAAAATAAGGTTAAATACGGTCAGAGAAAAAAAAAATATCTTCATCTAACATTTTTTTTTAAATTATAAGTATTACAAGAAAACGGAAAGAATGCAATTAATCAAAACAAAAAGTGATGATAAGACAGAGAAAACAGTAGAATATAGTTTTAATGACTACTGGTGGCGTTTTGTTTGACACATTGTCTTATATTACAAATATGACAAAAAAAACCCCAGATTTTGAGAAAAAAATGAATGTGCTTCTGGTACAGTTACAGTGAATAACATCGTGAAATTGACAACCATTCCGATCAAAACCGTTCAAATTCACCGGATCAACCAAGTATAATAATTTAGTAAATTTTATACAGTTCAGAACATTGTGAAATTGACTGTCATTCCGACCAAAACCATTCTAAATCTCTCAATCAGCGCTCCAATCATTCATTTCAAACACTCTCTCCAACTAATCAAAAACGCTCAAATTTCATTAAAAATGATAAGACCATCAACTAACGCTACATTCAAGATAAAACTTGGTAGATGAAATCCACGATTTAACTGACATTATTGAATTTTGTAAGCGTAAGCGTATGATGAGTTTTTGAAGTAACAGAAAGCTATTTAAAGAACCTGTTTGTATATTTTTTATTAAATGGAGGTAATGAACATCGCTGATTTTTTGCATCTTGAAAAAAATAGCGATATTTGATAACCTCCCTTGAATTTCACTCAAAACGCGCTCCACACACTCAATCAATTCCAAAATCACGCGGTAAATTCACTGTGCACGCGCCGCTACCTTTCTACGTCGTTTTTACTGCGCTCATACTGCGATGTCACAGCGCTTTCATGGTGCTGTTGGCGATCCCATGGTCCTGCAATCGCGATCTAACGACGCTCTTACTGCGATCTCGTTACGTCGTAAAATCACGGCGAATAATTTGTGCATGCTCAAATTACATGCTCAAAGTGCATGCTCTTTGTCGACTTTCGGCGATCTAGGCGATTGCACAAGTGGCGTTCTCACTGCGCTTCTGCTGCGACGTCACGGCGTCCAGACTGCACCCCGGAAATGGCCGTTGCATCGCCGTCCTAGTGTGGCAGGCCTTTTACTTACCTACAGGATAGAAAACGAGAGCCGTGGTAAAGTTA
The DNA here is from genome assembly GCA_948146395.1 of Fragum whitleyi. Lineage (NCBI taxonomy): Eukaryota > Metazoa > Mollusca > Bivalvia > Cardiida > Cardiidae > Fragum > Fragum whitleyi. Next base: position 79,989,413 of record OX411543.1, read on the forward strand.
AACATCGTGAAATTGACACCCACTGCGATCCAAACCATTCAATATCACTCACTCAGTGCTCCATTCATTCATTATTCCAAACACCCACTCTTATCGATCAAAAATGCTCCGAATTCATTAGATAACATTTCTCAATCGTTAAAATCGATCAACATTTAACTCTATTCGATCAAATCATTCTTCGATTTAATTGGCTTGTGTGGATTTTAAACTGTCTGATTGGTCTACGAAGACACACAAACAGGAAAGAATGTATATTTTATTAAAGGGGGTTAATACTCGAATACCTCCCTTTAATCTCGCTCGAAAAATCGCTCCACGCACTCATTCGATTACTATTTGATTACGTAATGAATGGGAAATAAAATGATTCAGTAAATACAAGAACTCTTACTTAAAATTCGTCCTTTACAATTCATTAAAAAGCGCAAACTCCGTGGATTAGAATTCTATTCCAAATAAAACAGTTCTTCTTTTAAAAAACCTGTAATAATCCAAAATAAGATGCAATTTGAAAAAAAAGAAGAAGTAGAAAATGATAAATCCATTTTATTTCAGTTAAGAACAATGTGAAATTGACGAGCTGAATAATTTGATATGAAATGGGGATGAGAAAGTCTTGGATGAAAAATAATGGGAGGTATTGCAATATCGCTAATTTGTTCCAAGATGATTAGCTAAATTAGTGATATTTATCACTCACTATAATAAGATATACAAACAAGTTATTAAATATGAATTAATACAGCAACTGAATATGAATTAATACAGCAACTTCAGTGTAGTTGCTGAACTTAGAGTCGTTTTTGAGCATCTTTAGGTTGTTCGTGAGGGTATTTTGAATGAATGAATTAGAGCTGTCAGCCAGTCATTTAAAAAAAGGTTTCGATCGCAATGAGTGTCAATTTTACGATTTTCCTAACTTTAAAAGATTTTAAGTTTCACCGTTATTTTTAGTCTTGGGGCTTTGAAGCAATACAGGGATGTGGATATACGAAATTCCTAGGGAAAATGTACTTATCCACTGGATTAAAAGCCGAAGTAGGACAAGTCGAACATGGTGATTCTTTAATCACTGCAGTATTACAAGGGCCTAACTATCATTACGCGTAATAGAATAAAAATCCTCTTTCTAAAAATGTCGTTGGTGAATGATCATAACATCGAAACTACAGCTTATTCAAGCTGTAGTTTCGATGTTTTGATAATTTCATTAACGCTCAAATCATAGAAAAGGGGAGCGGACGGAGGACATTCATCTTTAGTCACAGTCTACATATCGCTTTTAGCCTACATAATCTATGTCGGTCGCCTTCTGAGTACGTTTAAATTTCAAAATCCTAGTAACGCCTATGTAATATATACCACCATTTAACAGAAAAAAGACAACATATACCCTCTCGAAGCATGACAACACGTACTTAAAATGGTGGCTCATCGATCAATCTGTCCATTTTCTGTTTAAAATGCAGACGACCACTTTACATTTTGTGTTCAAATTCATCGAATGTAAAGTTTTCTGTCTAGAAATAGAGAAAAAATTGAGGTACAAATGTACTTGTATTTTCACGTACAATATCAAATGGTACCGGTAATTTAGATAAGCGCCTTACGATATCGCAGCCTTTGCTTTTTGTATGATGCTTTTGAAATCGCACGGTTTTTCATAAACCAGTCATAAAATCATTGGGGTGACCGTACAGCGATCGCATGGTAATCGCAATATCTTCGCATGGAGACCAGGGCGATCAGTAAATTATATCTTCTGCTGACGTGCGGTGACCGTGCAAAGTCCGTCAGGCGACCTTGCGATGCTTTCACGACGTGCTATGGTTTAAGGCCTCCATGCGATCAATATAAAAGTGTAACTTTTGATAGTTTTTAATGAATTTTATACAAAATCGAATATACTGCACCCATAAAACAAAGCAATGATCGCATAGACACCATACGTCGCCGAATGGGCACCACTCGATTTGTAGGTCACGGCGCGTTTACAGGCGCTATACTTTCTCCGTAGGCCAGATGAAATAAGTAGTTTCGTCGAGTATCATACACTATCTGTCAATGATATTTGAGTTATCAAATAGAATCTAATATTTTAACTCCTAGCTATATACGGAACGTTTTACAAGACCTTATTAGGGTTAAATTCATGAAAATGTAAAATAACATTCAGTACATTTTTAAAGCATTTATTGTTATCATTACTATGTATTTCTTAAAAGAAATATTGAATTAGAATCGTCACATGTTTGTAGCTAGAATTTCATTTCAGTTTAAATCCAATTCATATCAAATATACTTTTGTCAAAGAGGATTAGAAATACATTTTCAGTGACAGGAACAGAGCAATGATAAAAATAGTCTTTTATTCATAGTTAAACTAGCGACCAGCTAGGGAACGCTAAAAGACGGTCGCTTAAGGTTATGATCGCTTAAAAAAAAATTAAAGAATAAAAAAACCAGGTTATATTGATATTATATGAGCCTGTGCGTGACATTTCCAACAATTTCAAATTTGCGCAAAGCAAAGACTCTGGCCAGCCTGTGCATCCGCACAGTCTGACCAGAGCCTCCACTGTACGATTTGTAGATAGACGGGGTCTCAAAGTATCTGTAGACAGTTAGGCAATCTTCTAATTGCACTTTGTATCTGTCCGGGCTACTAAATGTTTTCACCTCATGCAGGTGTCAAATTGTTGGAAATGTCCCTCATGAGCTCGTATTTATGTTGATTGTCGCATAATTCTTTCTGAATCCCCTGGTGTTCGAACCCGAGCGATTTTATACATGTAGTTTCAAATAACATAAGGTTCAATAAAAAACAATTTAGTGCTTAATTTGTTCACTTAATCAGAGACTTTCCTTACGGTGAAGGGACATTCTATAATGAACGCACAATAAATGTGCTCACTTTATAGAATTGATCGATCGAGCAATATCGACTGTTCAATTAGTGGCCTCAAGATAAATACAGTAAAACTTTTGCTAAGTGGCCAGCTAGGGGACCATGAAAACCGGTCGCTAAGGGTAATGGTCGCTTATTACAACATTTCAAGATAAATTAGATAGGTCAATTTATTGCATGCATAGATTGTCGCACAATTCTCGAATTTTGAGCGAAATTAAAGGGAGTTAACGCAATATCGCTGACTTTGTTCATCTTGAACAAAATAAGCAATATTTACAATCACCATTTGACAAGATATACGTATTTTTTTTTTTGTTTGAGTGTCTTCGTTGACCAATCAGACACTTTTAAATCCACACCATCAAATAAAATCGTAGAATAAAATGTTGATCGTCTTGAATGATTTTGGAGCGTTTTTGAGCGATTTAAGTGAGTCTTTAGAATGAATGAATTTGGCGCTTATTGGGCGATTTAGAATGGTTTTGCTCGAAATAACAGTCAATTTCACGATGTTCTCATCTGTACAAACATTTTTTCTTCTTTACCAGATAGTTTTCTCTTAAAATTGATTGTTTATACAACTTAATTTCTATCTCGCATACTCTTGTTTCTTAATTAAGGTTCTACTGAACTTATTTTGTTTGTTTGTTAGAATAGGGTTTTACGCCGCTTTCAACAATCTTTAAGTTAAATCGCGGTGGGTGGAGCACCTAACAATTGAATCCTGGTATTTCTCACACCAGTTCTACCATTACATCCTTTCCTAGCCTCCAGCTGCTATCCCTCATAGAATACACGTTATTGTAGAAAGAAATTAGTATGACTTTTGCTTTTTACTTTTGGAATATTAAGGAAAAAAGTAAGCATTACAGCAAAATAATTCTTCCACGGGGATTTTTAATAAAACAGGAGAAATTATTCAATGAAAGGGATAACAAATATTTGTGGCGTTGTTTCAAATTTCGGAAGTGTAGGTTTAGGCCAAAAATGAGACGTTTTTATTTTTTGTTTTTTTTTTTCGAAAATGGAAGATGAAAAATAAGGCTAAATAAAGTTTTGAGTTGTCCTCAAGAATACTTTTCGGTATTTTAACTGTAAACGTCCAACGTCGCAAAAGCAACTCATCTAAGAGAATGAGGACAAGATTACTTATCTCATTTAGATTTTATGTAGATGCTTAAAAATATGGTTCTAAAACATCTTAAGCTAGTGTCACATAAACGCTCGACGAGTCTGCGATGTATTGCCGATGTCTTTTTGTCGACTGATTGGTTAATCGGCCAATTAAATAGTGGATTTTTTTTTTAGATAGGCGAAGCATCAGCGAGTTTTATCTTCAAGTTAAAACCTGTCGAAAAGTCTTTAGTTGTGGAAGACAATATTGTATCGACGACTGATCGCCGGCGATCGTCTAGGCTACAGCCAGTTATTGGCCTGGCTCCGGCCGATTTTGTACACAACGCAGACGTCTTTTACCCTTTCACATACTTATGGCATCGGCGACTAGTCGGCTACGCATCGCCGACGTATAGCCGTCAGAACACTATGTTTAATCGACGACGCGATTTCTGTAAAATCACTGGACGAGCAGTATATATATATATGTCATCGTCACGTCGGTTTTTTTAATGTGACTGCAAAATAAATGTTATGTTCTGATGTCGCCGACGCTTAAAACATGGCATTGACCTTCAGTGTGATCTCTTCCTTAAAGATATTTGACCCGACACGCGAAAAGGGACCTTCTAAGTCAAATAAATGTTTGAAAAGGAGATTGGTTCTAGAACAGGGCAACCATCGGTCGTATATCAATTTTTTTTTCACAGGAAGGTAGATTGATTATTCTAGATTTAGAAAATTAGCAAAGTGCAAAAAGTTGGTAATGAAGACAAGACACGAGTTGAATAATATTTGACGTTCAATACATGTACCTCATTGACATTTATTTAACTGTTATTTTAGTTTCAATTACTTATAAACAAGGCACTAGGAAGCAAACTAGGGGATGGGTAGGTTTGAAGAATATTTTTCCTTTGGGCTTCTTCTTTAGTTACATAACAAAATAAGATTCTTCATCTGTCATAATTACTGAGAAGGAAGGGGACTTCTTCTTCGACACGTTACCAAAGAAGTGCATATGCAAGAGAAAATCATATTTATAATCAGCCCTTTCATTAGCATACATGTATCAGTCATAATATGATGAATTTCGGCAACAAACTTTGAGTGCCCAGACTTAATATCAAAGCGTCGTTTGTTGAATCTTCTAGAAACAAAATATCAAAATAACAGAAGGCAATTGAAAAGGAAATGCAATGGCAGAGAAAAGTCAGGTCAAAACATTATTAGAAAAGGAATTATTGCTTGCAACCAGAGTCTTCTCACTTTTTCAACATAATATCCCGATTCTTCAAAAAACGTAAAGAAATAAAGATTCTCCATTTCAGTTTCTTTTGCATTGTTACCTACCAAGTTTTATTCAAATGACCCTGATAGAACAATTACATGAAACACTGGAAAAGAAATAGTACATGTGAATCAATATTACACAATTTTCAAGAGGTTTAACAATATTATAACCCAGTGATTTTAGTCTCAGTAGAAACTAATTTTTATTTCATTTCAATATGATTGAAAAAACAAACTAACAATGAAGTTAGAATATGAATATCAAAACGCACGAACCTTTAATATGAAAATTATTGAAAGGGGAGAATTTTTATCAAAGGGAGGTGATATGTCACCGTTATATACACTCCTCAAAACTCCTAAGCGGCCACTTGTCTTTTTGGTCATATGTTATAAATGTCGCATGATTTCACCCCGTGCTTGCTATTTTAATGCAGTCAAATCATTTATAAAGTCAACAAGACTAAAATCAGTGAAATAGATCAACAAGAATTGATTAAAAATTAAGCGAAAATAGGAGTACCCTCGATTTCAAAGTTAACAGTTTTGGGTGGGGTATTTTTGACATTTTTTGTTAGGATAAAGATTGTGTACAAAGTTGTGGCATTTTCTATTATTTTTTAGAAATCCTCAGACGTTGTCCCACTGATATCAGTACATAAAATTGATAGGATTTGCGTTTTTCATGTGCCGAAAAATTTAAATTTGTCGAAGAATTGTCATTTTTGTGACTTTTGAATTTGAGGGTACATGCCATTAATTCCGTCTGTAGAACTTACTGATGCATGATTTTAAAGACAATAGGATAGGATGGTGGCTGAATGACCACTCTTGTGAAAGACAAAGAAAACATTTCAAAATAAAAGAGAAAAATGTGTGAAAAATGGAGAAAGGTAAGGTGGCCGCTTAGAACTTTTGAGTAGTGTATATTTGTGTTACTGAATTGCGATAGTCACCAAAAGTAACTTGCAATCTCTCTCAAAGCACTCCGTATGGGATAAATGACAAGAAAGATACAGTTGGAATTGAACATAGGGCATTTTAATGAAATGCCGGAAAATACATACCGTTTACATACTAAGATCAAATACAAACTAAATTCAAATGTACTTAGGTCAAAATAATTCACTATGGTATGGAGTTTATCCCATATCTGGGCATGAAATTCCGCCTTATATAAGCAGGAATTCTGCTACTGCGCATGTCTCAATCGAATCCGTAGTAATAGTGACATAAAACACCCCCAATTACCCGCGACTGGAATATAATAGAGGGTGAAATGCAATCTTCTTACATAATATATACATCGGACAACCCGAGCAATATGTACGTAAAAATATTGAACGACCGGATTCGATTGAATATTTCTCACTGGAATGGGAGCAGCCCACGCAAATCCCCCTTTCTTTTTTGAATAGGAGGAAGCGTGCTTCCGAAGCTAGGCTCAACCATACCTCGAAATATCGAGCCACGGAATCTCTCAAACATGCTGCTCACATTTGTACGTTAAAGGAATGCACTTAGATGTGGAGTTTTTACCAAAAAATTAGGTATAGTATTTTTTTTTCACAAAGAATCTGCTAAAAGATAAAGTGAATTTGTGTAAATTTCGACATGCTTTGACGGAAAAATAATATTAAATAAATTGCAATCAAGAAATTAGTATTTATACTATACCCTATCTGGATTAAATTCCACATCTAGCAATAACTAAACATGATTAAAATAGATAATATGTTAGGAAAGTGTAAAATTGTGATTTAATTTAAAGGCATTATGAGAGGAGGAAGGGTGGAGGTGGCAATAACATCGTTTTTAAATCAAATCCGGCAAAAGCATCAAAACAATAGATTATTTTGTCCCGAGCGCATATCGCAAACTAGACAGGTAGATGCATTGCAGCTAGTATATGATTGGTCAGTATCGCCCTTAGCTACGCATCTCTTAGACACAATTCCTGCACACAAATTGTTTTATTTGCATAAAATTTCATTTTTGTTACTGAATTGCGATATAGTCACTTGCAATCTCTCTCAAAGCACTCCGTATGGGATAAATGACAAGAAAGATATAGTTTGAATTGAATATAGGGCATTTTAATGAAATGCCGGAAAATACATACCGTTTACATACTAAGATGAAATACATATTGTGAAACATTGTTGACCTGTCACTCATTTAATATTCCTGTTGACCTTCATTGATATTCGGTACCCACTACCTTATATAGATTAAAAATACGCGAACAGTACATTCAAATACTAAAATATACCCAATTGTGATAAATAACCGTACACAGCTTAGGTGAAAGGTCAGGAACTTGAAAAGCAGAGGTCCAAAGTTCGAATCTCATTCTCGTCTAATCTTTTTTTATTCATATTTTTTTTAAATTTTGAAAATACGATGTTACTTTTAATTGCTGTAATTCAAATCTCTGAAATAAAAAAGCACGACACAGTTTACTTAATTTGTTCATCGTTCTGTGTGGGCGATCCGTTTGATATTCTGCATCAAATGATTTCCTATTGCTCAGTAGCTTACGCACAACATTTTTTTTTTTTTTAGAAAAATACAGGATAAACTTACCACACTCCTCAAAATAGAATTAAAAAAAAAAGAAAAAAAAAACAGATAAAGAATACCGTAAACAGAATTAACAGAGGTAACGGCAAGCAATGAAATGTAATGCACGATCAGAAAATTAGTAATAATATATGCATCAAATATCATGAACGAAAGAAGATAATTCAATTCAGTCGCTTAGGTGCTGCGTTAAACTAACTTAACTATCAAAAGCCTCGTGACCTTAGCTGGAATAGGTGACAACAGCTTATTAATTCCATGAAAATAAAGTAATGAGAGATTTGAATTAGGAAAAAACTGCGAATAAAGAATATTACAAACAAGAAATTTAAGAGACAATTTGTCTCATTTTCGTCGTTGTTTCTAACTGAAATGCAAGTTTCTGAAAATAACTGCATTATATTATTGTTCTAAAAATAACTATGTGATATCATAAAAAATATCATACGGGATGTTATCACATGGATATTTGTATAGTTATAAGATAAAATCCATTTTCTATCTTTCAAAAGTATCTTAGCCGACTTCTTCTCATTCCTTTTTGGCGATTCTTTATAAAAAAAATATTGCCCCTGCATAAATTGATGTTCAACACACAAACTTAGTCATAGGCCTATGTACATTCGATCCCATCGTGAAATTGACACTTATTCCGCTATTTTCTTAAGGGCTCAGACAGCACCCTAATTCACTCATTCAAAACACTCACTCAAATCATTTAAAAGCTATCCAAAAACCATGAAAAGAAAAACCTAATAATTAAGCTCTAATCGCTACAGAGAATTCCACGACTTGCTTGAATTTGAAAGCGTCTGATTTGAACGTAAAGATATAGAATTCTATATAAGGAACTTATTTGTATAATATATAACCACCTTGAACGAATTGTGAAATATTTTATTACCTCCATTTAATTTTATCCAAAACTCATTTTTGCGATGCATTCAATTTTACTCCAAAGTCATTCACCCTGCCAATGTTATGGTTATTTTTTTAAATTATTTTTTTTTTTTCGTTATATTTGAATGCCGTTGATAGATATTGAGTGGTGGTCATTAGCCACTAAGTGATGCTATGTTCCCGAAAGTCAATAAATCTTCACAATAATAGGACTATTATTGAAGATAAGATCTTAATTATACATGTACTTGTAAAGTTCTATACTCATGATTGCAAAACTGAGTATTGAGTTAAAAGCTAAACTCAAAACGAACATAACTTGATAACCGATGTACTTCAGAAGCAGCAAATAACTTTAACTCTAAACACTGTCAACCTCGAAGCTACTCTCCCACCGTTAAACAGTTAGTTACATCGTGAAATCGACATTCAACACGGTAAAAAAATCAAAATTCGTTTCTCAAATATCCATTCATTCTAACAAAACACTCACCAAAATCAATAAAAACGGTCCGAAATCGTACAAACAATTCGAAATCGTTCAAAACGATAAACATTGCATTGAAATTGGTCATATTTTCCACGATATTATTTGTTGGTTTGGATTTTAAAGCGTCTGATTGGTATATAAAGACATACAAATCGGCAAGTATGTATATTCTTTTCGGGGGAGGTGATATAATATCTCTTATTTCGTCTAACATGGACGAAATCAGCGATATTGAATTATTTCCCTTAGTTTCATTCAAACTCAATCCACACACTCATTCAATATAATTCCAAATCATTCCGCTGCTGATTAAACGATGTTGTAAACTGTTACAACTTCCTTCCTTGAATATTCCACATTAAAGGGCAGAACTTATTTACTACAAAAGTTGTAAGAACAGTCCTAAATCGCCCGCAAAAATGGAAATACTTACGAAGTTTCATCGAAAATCGGGCCAATGGTATTAGAGCAGATATCATTTAAACAAATCAAATCGAAAATTTCCCCGCCATGGCTTCCCAAATGAATCAATCAGAATTTAGCCTAAAACTTTTTTGGGAAGGTTGGTCAATGCACCTCTGGCTAGATTTATCATTCTGAAAATGAAAGAGCAAGCCTTTGAAAAGGCTAAATCTAAATCAAAATCATTGTATCATTTTCGTCCACGAAACGGTCGCGTGTCAAGATAAGAGGCTATGAAACTCTTCTCATGCTCAACTGATAGTTCACACAGTCTCCACTAAAGATTCAATTTTTACTCGTGGTGAATCATTTTTCTTTCAAATTAAACTCAAATCAAAATGCCTAGGACACTTAAGAAAGAATTCATTACATATCAAAGTTTCTCTTAAAAGTCGAGTCTTTAGAGATTCTTGGTCAAAAGAACAGGCTGCACATATGTGCAGTTTGATCTTTGTCTATACCTCCTGTCAAATCTTAATCTCTGCATGACACGTATTATTTATCTTGTAATATTATGATAAATGTTTGAACATAAAAGATATAGGTGTATTTTAAAAACTGAGCTCTGAAGCAGTCGCCGAGTCCAAAGGTAGATCGGGTATTTTCAAACAGCATATGATAGGAATTAAATCTGACCCCCCACTTCGGTAATAAAGGTGCATAATGAGTCTAAACCTAAAGATTTAAGACGTCCTTTTAAAGGTAAATTGTTACCTTTTAATGAGTAATTTAAACCTGTTTCATCAATATCGAAAACATTGCATGGGAATGTAACGGTTAAATGTACATTTCACGGCTCACCGCACAAAATCTACCTGTAGTATATTTCATTTGTTAAAATAAGAATTTTGTTAAATTTCATAAAAGCATTTGATTAAATTCTAAGTTCGAGAAATTTCTCAGTTGAGCATAAAACGGTTTTATTATCTTATGCCACAGGGATTGACTCTGTACCCCGTATGTATACATTGTAGTTTTTCGAAAAAGAAAAAAGTTCTAAAATCCACCAAGAATAAGTAAATGATAAAAATGTTCATGGAATCAACTTCGTTATTCAACTTGATTAGACAGTGCTGACTACATGTACACGATCCTTGTTGTCGACAGTTGAATGAAACATTAATGAATTCGGAGTAATTAGCAATCTTATAATTCTATTACACAATTCTCGAAAGAATAGCTGCGCAATTAATGTCATATTAAGGAGACACATCATTTGTTTGGACATTGAAAACACCATGGAAACATCGAACTATGAAATAGTGTTTTTTCATGACCGATTTGAATGAAGTTATTGAAATTACTAAAAGTCCAACCGCGATATTCGAAAACGCGGAAAAAATGTGGTATAGCCAGGAGTATGGGTGGACTGAACTGAAATTTAACGAACGTGAGATAACGATACTGAATCACAAATTTAATCGCCTATATACTGACAGAGTAAAGAAACTCACAAAGAAAAACACTTTTTTTCTCCCAGTCGATATTCAAAGCTTTTTGTCGATATAATTTTAGTTTCTTCATAATGAAGCATGTTACTTTTACGCTATAACACATGAGATTTACAGATGTAATTCAAAGGCTGGTTAAAATGCCAGTGGTTTTGTGTTTTTGTAATCCTTCAGTATAGTTGAAAGACCGCGATAGCAAAAAATTTGTTGGTCCAAATCTCTATATTAAACTCGCCGAAAGTCTGTTTATAAACATTCAGAAAGCATGGTTTACCTATAGTAGTCTTAGAGCCCTTTTGAATGGTTTGAGTTAGTGTTTGAAATAAGTGATTGGAACGCTGAGTGAGCGATTTAGAAGACTTTAGAGTGGATCGAATGGCATGTTCATGATATTATTGACTGTAACCGAGTTTATCAAAAATAATCTTTTTTCAAAATATTGTCAGAATTCATCGTAACCGCAACCTTCTGACAAATAACAGACAATTTGAGGATAATTTGGAGTGGAGCGAGCGTAAATTTCCCGATTTTACCAACAACTGTACTAAATACAGGATGTTAATCGTGTTATTGCGTTCCGGAAAGGAAATACGATACAGACTCTGTCTAATCGACGAAATTCCGACGAGGAAATAAAGGTGGCCTACAATTTTACCAGATAAATCCGTAGTAGCATTCGCACAATAATTTTACCATATTTTGTTTCACTTAACGATCTCATTAGCGATGTGACAAAAGCTGGGCGTGAAAGCGCTGAATTTTGTTGAATAGATCCAGTAACAATTAGTTTCCCAGGAATAGCCAGAGTCATTAATTATGGCCAATAATTTCGCAGACAAGTCAGTCATTATCAAGGTACTCAATACAAAGAGTGGTCAGTTCAGAACTTTCGAAAGAGCCCCTACATTTATAGACACTTACAGCGGTTTTGCAGTCATATTTTAGTTGTAGGATGCCGATGTTTGATAAGTACCGTTTGATTAAGTCCTAGATTGCTCACATTCATCGCCTTGACTCCTCCCTTTGCAAAGTAAAATACATATAAAGGTCAAGCGATGACCACCAAGACTTCTTTTTTTTTAAAAAAATAGTTATTGTAGTTTTTGTAGTAAGCTTCCTTTTCCATGTCTTCGAAAGGATCCTTCCCTCCCCCATGGCTTCATCCTGATGTCTGGACAAAGACTCTGACCAAGTTTCATAGACACCGGGTATTATGTGTGGCCTCCCAAGTATAAACAAGAAAAGTGGCATTGCAGCGCCCCTTTCCTATGATTTTGATCAATTTTGATATTTGTGACCCTTTTTTTATAAGAGAGCTGTCATGGGGCTCCTTTTCGAATTAATTCAAATGAATCATTTTCAAATTAAACACTATACATCCTTGTGACCTGACCAAATTTCGTGCAGATTGGGCGATAATTGTGACCTCAAGAGAGTAAAAAAATGACGTCCGTCGTCAAAAGCTCACTGAGCATGGTGTGCTTAGTGCGCTCTTGAAAGCCATAAAATCAACCAATTTGAAATACCATCGTATGTCAATACTACACGTTTACAGCATCGACACAAGCGTTTCAAAGAGTTCGGTTCCTTCAGTACTCTACTATTTTATTTGCAACACCTGCATTAGCACATCCACAGGCCTTGCTCTGAATAAGGATTTCCTCCCGATATCTGAATGCGAACACTTATATCATGGGCTTTTTTTCAGTAAAGAGCTAGTGCAGTAGTTTTGAAAATTTTATTTAAATGATACATTGTACATACCAAATAGAAAATATAAAGGGCGCATGAATTGTTAGAATCGTGTAATTCGCTTGTGAGCGAATAAATTCAGATTGATTTCAGTTGAAAAAGAATGAGTGCGAGGACCGATTTGTGAATGATATTAAGAAGGGGGGGGGGGGGGGGGGTGAAAGAATATCCAAATTTCGTTCAATTTGAACGAAATTGATGATAAACTATTATATGTTCCTCCGTTTGATTGAATTTACGTATCGTTATTTAAAAAGATGTGTGTATCCTCGAGGGGTGCCCGTGCTTCCGAATGCGCACAAGTAAAGCCACGGTGTTGTTCCCGGACACCCACGGTACCTCCCGGTGGGAAAAGAGCCGGTATTCCGGGATGATCCGGGATCTTTTCTCTAAAAAATGATTCATATTCCCATATTCCCTACATTGCCCCGGTGTACCCCCGGTTTACTAGCAGGATCTTCCCGTTCGACCCCGGACTATCCCGATTTGTTCCCGGTTTGCCACGGTGTATTTACGGTGCAGGGGCCGGCGTGATCCCGGTTGATCCCGGTACGACCCGGTGTAACCCCGGTCGTCGCCGGTAGCGCACCGGTAGCCGCCGGTATCGCCCCTTCATATCACGGTTGTATTCCCGGTTTGTCACGGTTTCCCCCGGACCACTCATCCGGGACTAACCGGGGGTCCAAACCGTGACAGTGGGAACGGGGCTTAGCTGAAAATGTCCACGGATCATCAGGGACTATCACGGTTGAGCCAGGGTAGAGAACCGGACTTGCCCCGGAATATGCCGGTGTTTCTCCGGATTAAGCCGATTCTTGACATCCTCCCGGTGAGTCCCGGTGACTGCCGGTTGTATTAAACAATTTAAAACATCCGGGGTCTGTTGCCGGATCAACAAGGTTCATCCCGGATGGTCCAGGATATTCACGGTGCCGCCACGGTTGTATCCCCGGTTTGTCACGGTTTCCCCCGGACCACTCATCCGGGACTAACCGGGGGTCCAAACCGTGACAGTGGGAACGGGGCTTAATAAAATCATAGAATATTAGAAGCGCTGTGAAAGAATTTTTTTAGCCTTTAGAGAGATTACATAGCGATTTGAACATTTTGTGTAAGCGGAATATTAAGAACGGAGCGACTAGCCACCGATTTTGAATGCTTTTGAATGGAATGAGTTTCACGGTTTTCACTGGATTTCCATTTTCCCCTTGTGATTTAAAACTTTTTTGCAGCACAATACTAGTATATCGTTAATAGGCGATCAAAGATCGTAAAAACAGCTTGAATAAAGCTGCATTTAGGATGTTTTCGTCGTCGAGAAACGAGATATCAATGTAGAATCATTTTTGTTGAATCTGGTTCAAAATCTGATAAGTAGATAGGAATAAATTTCGTTGAAGAAAGGAAAGACAGATTGACATTAAACGATCATAAAAGCATTTCTATAGATCATCCGAGCGTAGGTGGCTAAACTAGGTGTTAATAAATATAATATTCTTATGAAATTAGTAATGTTTCTTTTTTATTTCACCTTTGGTAATAAAAAATGCAGGAATGTTCTACACATGTAGGTTAAAAGAAAGATAATGGGTTTAAGAAATAGTAGTGATACAGAGGTACATATAACAGAAGGTATTAGGGGGAGGGGGGGGGGTGTAAGCTAAGACTAAAATCTTAATTTCTCAACAAAACCATATGTTGTAGGTACTCATTGGAATCGTCTTGATGAGACGATTCAAATGAGTACCTACAACATAGAGTTTGTTGTAATATTATTAAAATACATTGATCTAAAATCCGGAAAAAAACTCTATCTGTACCTCTGGTGCTATAGCCGACATGAGGCATTTACATGTATATTCTGTGAAAGGAAGAATTGCTTGGTTCAAGCAGATTCTTCTTTTTCAACACTGTTTTCTCAATAATAATGTGACACAGAACTAAATCCCAGAACAGCACTAGAGAGAATTGATGAGTTATGAAGTTGGACTGTGTGATGTTACCGACGTCAATCATTTCCATCTACGGATCCTTCTGTCTGCTCTCCAGTAGTTGGCATATTTTCCACATCTTTGTACTCCTGAACTAAGGAGTCCAGTGTTCCTAAAATGCAAGGGCATATGGTTCAGAGAAATATTGTTTATTATTTAGTATGGTCTCAATCATGTACATGCAAATACAAACATTATCATATTTAAAACATACACTTATACATGATAATTCTAAAAAGAATTATAAATTAGACTAAATAAAATCATAGCGGAACAAAAACTCAAATTCAAAAGAATTAAAACAAGGGGCCTGAGACGCTCTTTTGACTTGTCAAGTTTTTCCTCATTTTAAACTGATATTTCAAAAACTTAACATCTCTTAGGAGAAAATATCTAATGACAATAATAACTTAAAACCATAGAATCTGAAAGTTTTAAGAAAAATTTGATGACATTTATTAGCTTTATCATTTAATGAAGGCATGTATTTTGAGCCAAAGATCCATAAGGCCCCTTTACCCATGAATCCAAACAGATCAGCCCCATTATCGAAAGGAATCTTTACTAAAGCCGTCCAATCACCCTGTGAAACTTTCTGTTGAATTTCATAATATTTTTTGCCTTTATTGCATAACCAAGAGTACTTTTAGTGAAAAACCATAACACCCCCTTTTCCATGTTTTCCAAATGAACATCTGAATTTTCCTTATAATCCAACAATCATCCTGTAAAAATTTTTAACTAAATCTGATAATATTTCTGGATATAATCACCTTAAATCAATGGTTGTTAACAGACAGATGGATTGACAGGCAGATAGTATTTACGTCATTGCTATTCTGGCCTTTGGTCAGAAGAGGAAAGGTGTTCTAGTGCCATGATAAAACTACAATAATGTTGAAAGAAGTGTTAAAAACCACAAACAAACAAGTAAATACAAATATTGCTCACCCACTGACCAAATAATACCTTGATTCCCTTTATTCTATGACTTGATAACTAATATTTGCCTAAATTCCATTAGGGTTGAGGTACATACATTTCAAATTTAAATGAGCCATTGCATGACATTTCCAACAACCTAACATGAGCAAAGTGTGAAGACTCAGATCAGCCTGTGGCTTCCCCACAGTCTGACCAGAATTGTCACTACGTACCTAGTAAATAGCTGTGGACACATAGCCTCTGTTCACAATCAGGGGATATTGTTTTAAGCACAGTGTGAGTGTCAATGCTGCCAAATATCTTGCTTTCATGCACACCTGAAATTGTTGGAAATGTCACACACAGGCTCATATTATAAAAGAAAGCCTACTCACTTTTACATTCTTCGAAAGCTTTGTCCTTTGTTGTTTTGAAAAATATGTTACTGTTCTGCTGTTGTTTGTACACACTCTGTAAACAAAGACAGAGGTACTGATAAGAGGAGGTAATGCCAGTCTAAAATCTTTACTTGTCACTGAAACCCTATGTTGTGGGTACCTATTTGAAACATCACTTTGAGCAAATTAAAATTGAAAAGAATCCACAATTTAGGGTTAGTGCAAATATTATTGAAATAAATTAGTTCCAATTTCTGCAAACACCCAAAAAATATGAGCCTGTGCGTGACATTTCCGACAATTTCACATGTGCGCGAAGAACTTGGCCAGCCTATGCATCTGCACAGTCTAACCAGGGTCTTCACTTTGCGGTTTGAATAAAGATAAGGTCCAAAAGTGTCTTTAGAAAGTCAGGCAAATTATTTTTATATGGCAGTCAAGGTTAGTTAATGATGGCCCTGCACTTACATTGTCAATTGTTGGAAATGTCAAGCACTGGCTCATATTTGATTTACCCATTACAACACCACCCACTTTTAGACCAGTTTGAATTGACAGAACTTGCACACAATAATTCAAAGTTGATCAAATTTTTAAAAATTTGTAACTTTGGGTCATGAACATTATTAGATATCAGGAAAATTGATACAACGAGCACCTTTTTCTTTTTCTACTGGGCTTTTGTTATTGCAACTTACAAAATATAGGAGCTCAAGCCTCAAGGTCTTTAGGTCAAATCATGGGGTGACGATAGAGGCTTTTCCCTTAAAATCATAAAATGGGTACAAAATCGTAACCTATAGATGTGGGATAGCAGGTGAAGACTAGGAAAAACAATGATGGTAGTACTGTTGCTGAAAACTCAAGGAATCCATGGTTACTATTTGGTATTTGCTAAAGGTAATGTGATAGGACTCAACAATTAACAGCTGTGTTAAACTCCATTCAAACAAACATACTAACCATAAATTCCATACCTAATCAGTATTTTAATCAAAATAAAATCAAATTCTATTCATGTAATTTGATCTTTTGAAACCTTGAATGGATTCAAACTTTTTTTTTGCAAGACACTAGTCCTTATCAAATGGAATTACTGTGTTAAACTGTATAAAAACAGCTTTGAAATTCAAATTAAGGACCAAATTGTGTATAAAATACTTGTTAAAGGAAGAAAATGCATTAATAATAAACAATCAAATGTTCATTTTGTTGCAATATACTATTTATGAAACCCGATGGATTGTGATTCAATGTCACTGGGGTGTGCTAATGAGCTAATTACAGAATAGCCAGCACAAATCAGTCAACCCAGAATTGGGGCTACAACTCAAAATGACTCTCCCCCAGTGACATGAAAACTTTAGGATGGGGTCTTTAAAAGAGAAACTTTATATGATTTATTTTCTATAAATCAAACTAGAATTCATAATCGAACTTTAATTGAATTTGAATGAACTAGAATATGGGATTGTATAGTAAATGGTTAAAATTAAAAACTCTTTTCACTTAATTAATAACTAACAAGTGTTTTCTTTTATACATACAGCTCCTTTTGGCAAGCTTTTGAGTTCTTCTTGTAATAACTTCTGTTCTTGTACCTTCAAAGATAGATTGAGAGTTGGAGAAATTTGGATTCAGAGGTTTGTTTGCCCCCCCCCCCCCTAAAAAAAAGCCTTCTGGATCCACCACTGCAATTACAATATTTGAGTCCCTCATTGATAACTTGATGAATCAGGTATAAAGTACCGATGTAACAGAGAAACCAACTTATAACATTATGATCCACAAGACACAATTTCTGTGGCATCAAATTTCTATCGTAAGTCAACCTGTTTTTGATACATACCTGAATTTGAGACCCTGATTTTTTAGCATTTGCATTGTAACCTGGCTGTTACTGTTTATATTTTACCAAATTGTTGATTGTGAAATCTTCACTTACTAAAATTTTTACAGAATGCACCAAAAACAAGACAGCAATTGCTCATCTTTTATTTCTGGGCTTCTATGGACTTTTGTAGACAAATTATAATGGTTTCACAGAAATCGTGAAAATACCTGAAAAGGGCTTCAGAAAGAAAAAAAAATCACCTGAGAAGAGGACTGGCATATTTGATAGTTTTGAAAAATTCACTTAACAGTGCATTTCTTGTCCCATGTTTACTCTTTAACCAGAAAATAATAAATGGTCACGAAAATAGGTCAGTTTTACAAACAGTGACCTATTTCATCCTGTGTGGAAAAAAAAGCTTTTGTTTTCTAGTGCTCTTTTGATCTAAATCGGCAAATTAAAGATTTTTGGAGACAGAAAAGGTTAGAATTCAGGGTTTATGTCTGTTTTTGTAGGTCCATCACTTTATTTTGCCATCAATTACTCCCATCCCTTAGAGTATTGAAATCTAGTTAAACCACGATAAATGCTTTAGATACAATAAATTTTATTATGACAAATTTATCAAATATACGATAGTTAACACTGGCAAAGTAATTAATGGGGGTCTCCAAAAACAAAATAAATAAATAAAAGAACACACCTTGCGATTCATGATTTTTACCAATTATCTGCATCATGGCGGTGTCTTAAATAAGGGAGGTAACTTTACCGATACGACCAATCTATATACGAACACCGTGAGAACCAATGTGTAGATTTTAAGCGTCTCAGTTTGTAAATCGGCATTCGTTTTCAACTATTTTGCCGATCGAAATAATTCAAAATGAATATATGAGAACTATGAATAACGTTTTTATCTTTCACATTTCGTGTGGGGACATGTGCTCAGATCCGCGGTGGACGTAGCCTAACCTTGATACAGACTCCCCCAATGTGTTTGGTTATCAAGAGAAAAAATATTGGGAGCAAAGAATCATTTGAATGATTTAAGAGACGAAGAGAGTAATTGTTGATTTCACGGAGATTTGAACACATGCCATAGGCGTAATTAGGATTTCGTAATTCATGATACGCTCACGCTAAAGGAGACCAACAGAGAATGAATAGGATGGAGGCGAAAAGTGGACTGTGAAAAAGAGGAATGTCCTCCGTCCGCTCCCCTTTTCTGTAGTCTCGATGTTATGATCATTTATCAACGACATTTTTCAAGGATTTATTTCTATTACCCACTTGCGTAATGAGCGTAAAAATCCTTAAAACAATTCTTCTTCTGAACCAGAGGCCCTACAGCCTTGAAATTTGGTATGGATCACCAGCTCATACTCCTTCATTAAAAATAGCTAGAATCATAACTTTTGATCCACCAGGGGCAGAGCAACAGGAGGGATAGGGAGGACTTGGATCAAATTAGAAATCTTTAGAATATCTTCTTTTCCTTCTGAACCAGAGGCCTTGCAGCATTGGTTTTGGGATTTGATCATTAGTTCATAAACCTTTATTAAAATAGGTAAAATCATGAGTGTTCTCTGGCAGCGGCAGAGCACTTTCGATGAAGGGGTCTCTAATCATGATTTTAGAAATCTTTAAAATATCTTCTTCTTCTGAACCAGTAGCCCTACAGCCTTTATATTTGGCAAAATTATCAGCGCAAAGACTTTTATCAACTAGGTAAAATAATAATAATTGTTGAACTAGCAGTTGCAGAGCATAAGGGGGGGGGGGGATTTAAGATCTCGAATCAATTTACAAATCTTTAAATTTTCTTCTTCTTCTTCTTCTTCTTCTTCTGAACCAGAAGCCATAGAGACTTAATATTTGTCATGAATAATCAGCTTATAGACCTTTATTAAACAACTTTTAAAAATCTTGACAGGGTTGCGACCAGGGATATATCAACGCGGGGAGTGGGTAGGACTCTGATCAAATGAGACATCTTCAAAAAAATATTTCTCTTTCTACATCAGGTCCCAAACAGCCTGTAAATTTGACATGAATCATCTGTTCATTGAATTTTTATGTAAATGTTAAAATCCTAACTCTTGGGCTGTCAGGTATAGAGCAACGAGGGGAGGGGGGGAAATAGTACTCAATTGTTAATTAAGAAATCTTTAAAATTTCTTCTTCATCTTAACCAGAACTCCAACAGCCTTTGTATTTGGTATAGATTAAGACCTTCATGAAAAATGTTAAAATCATCAGTGCTTTTTAACAAGGGGGAGGGGGGGGGGGGGTATAGGACCAAGTGTCTATTTAAAGATAAAGTTAAAATTCTTCTTTCTCTCCTTCTTCTTTTTCTGCACAAGGAGAATACCAGCCTTTATATTTCGCTAAATCACCAGTTCATACACATTTTTGAAAATAAATGAAATCATGCTGTTGGGCTACCAGGGACAGAGCACTAATGGGATGTTGTATATTGATCTCGGGGCTATGAAAATGTCCTAAAAATTCTTTGTTCAAACCAGAAGGCTGACAGCCCTAATATTTATCATGGATCATCAGTTCATATTCACCTTAATGAAAATACATTTAGAAATTAATGATTGTCTACGAGGGGCATAACTCTTGGAGAAGGAGTTGGACTTGGATCAATATAGTAATATTTAAAAATGGCAAAATAGAGAAACCATAGTGCCAATTTTAACCCAATTAGGAAGGGTGACTGACTTTCAGTGAACAGAGCTGAAAAGATTGAATATGTGAAAATCTCTTTTTCTGGGGTTGCTTAGAAAGATCTTGACACCAATTTTCCCAGGTGAGCGTCCCAGAGCCAACGACTCTCTTGTTTTTGAAGCCTCCTCCTGAAGCTCCCAATACACTTATTTCTTACTCATCCTCAAACCATTAAAACGCTCAAAATTCAAAACTACAAGAACGCGAAATTAGCGATATATATAATACGTACTTAGTGTATTATATGGAAAAAAATATCTAACGAGGTTGGGAGAATTGATCATTGTCGAGGCTCTGCCGAGACAATTACCAATTCTCACAACCGAGTTAGATATTTTTTCATACAATACACTTAGTACGTATTATATTTATCTTATAACCTCTTTTTGTCTTGTTTTAGTCGATGTTTCTAACTTAAATGCTAGTTTCTAAAAATAACTGTATGATATTATTGTTCTAAAAATAACTATGTGATATCATAAAAAATATCATACGGGTTGTTATCATACGGATACTTGTATAGTTATAAGATAAAATTCCTTTCACTCGATTTAATAAAAATCTACGTATACGTACTTTTCTGATTTTGTATTTTCATCGACACAACAGGCCTTTAAAAATCAACACTAGCTACAAAAATAATACAACTATCTATTGAACGATTTCGATACGTTTTAGGGTGTTTTGTGTGATAAGAGTGTGTGTTTGGAATAAAAGAATAGAGCGCTGAGTGATTAAGAATGATGTTGATCGGATTGAGTGTCAATTTACGACTGTTATACAGTGAACCGGGGGCTTGCCTAACTCGGGAATATAGGCGATAGACTATTGCTAGGGAGACGAATAGCTTTGAGTCTCTAGCCACATCGCTGCTATGTCTATGGACAAGGTATTTCAAAGCCTTGCTTGAATTTTCTTGTCATACAAATAATATCATTCTTAACCTTGATGCTACCGGATGATTGTTCAAAATATCTTGAACCCCATTCAATCAAGCATTTCATTTAACTTTAAGGTTCATGTAAAGAGTTTGAGACCCAATATTTAGGGCACTTCATTAGCCAAGAAAAAGCACTATGTCCAGGTATATATATATAAAAATGAAGCTATTCGTGAGCACAAGCAGTTAGGCAACATAAGACCGCCATAGCTTTAGCGGTATAGCCAAACATTGTGGAAAAGGGTCATTTTGTACAGAACAAGCAACTGCTTGACGGCTGGATAAAATTGCCCCGTATTTTAACAAAGTACAGTCTGAAGTACCATCCAGGTAGTGCTACAACCTTAGATATAAAACTCAGTCTCAAAAGGCTATTTTGAAACAATCAATTTCCATTTATTTTGTCAACATACATGTCAAACCGGTTTGGTCTGTTTTCAAAATAGATGTAAGGTATGGTGCAACATCACACCATAATATTGTGAAATATTTTCTGCGATTTATTTCAAATTATAGTTTTATTTAATTCAATGATCTACAATATTACTATATATTTATCATTCTGTGAAATAGAAATTGATATATTGCTAAACAACCTTACAGGTATATAAATAATAAAGGTCTATTTATGTTGTGATAACACACCATACCCTAAAAAGATCTACACATTTACAAAATTAGAATGACATATATGACATATGTGTTTATAAGATAAGTCAAAATAAATTGCTTGCATAACTACGTTTTGGGGCTGAGTTTTATACCAATGGTTGTAGCACTACCTGGATGGTACTTTAGGCTAGACTTTGTTAAAATATGAGCCAATTTTATTCAACAGTCATGCAGTTGCTTGTTCTGTACAAAATGACCCTTTTCCACAATGTTTTGGCTATACCGCTATAGTTATAACAGTCTTATGTTTTTCAACTTCTTGTGCTCATAAATAGCTTCATTTTGATATATAATATTCCTTGACATACTGCTTTTTCTTGGCAAATGAATGTCCTTAAAATTGGGTCTCAAACACTTTACATGAACCTTAACGCACCTTAATATGTCCTCGATGGAAGCGATTAACTCAAGCGATTTGATTATGGATAATCGTTTCAACTTTGTTTATCTTGTAGGATCGTCTTAACTTTCACTTGGTGGACAAAAAAAGCTATATTTAACGAACGACATCATGACGTCATTTGTTGTAAACACAAAGTAGTGTGACATGAACGAATGAAAGGTATAATTTAGTGGGCCCATTCACTGGTTTGGCAGTGATATTATCAAGTAACAAATGTAACTTTTTTCTCGATAAACCACTGAAAATCATTAAAGATAATTATGTTAACATTTCTTATCTCGTTAACTCTCAAAGGAATCTAAAGAAACTTTTTCCCAAATTTTGTACAGAACCTATCGTTCATTGTTACCCAAAGGAGTATTGCGACTGAAAAAATGTTTCCTTGAAAATAAATAGGTTGCGTACATAGAAACTATACATTTCTTATGGCATTAAAAATAAAACTAATAAGAGTCACAAGAGGGTTCGTGTCGTTCACCTTGCACTTTCTGCCCAGCAATTTGATAATAACGTAGGATTCATTGTACGCTGATTATAAAAAGTCTTGTGTTCAAGATGAAAACATTTGCGAAACGTTTAAGAAATGGATCTCCACTACAAATCAGATTACCATGTTTAAACATCAACATACGTATTTGTTTCATGAAACAAGGGAAGTTAATCATCAAATTTTGGACACCTGTTATAAATCGCGTTCATGTAGTAAGATTTACTTGAGAAAAGATCGTTGTGTAAATTATACCATTACCAGTAGCAGGAGTTGTGTTAACATGCATTTAAATTCCCAAATGCCTCATTTTCCCATGACAGTACAAAATGGCACAGAATCGTGAAACAGTTATGAACATCGTAGAATTGACGAGGAGAATGATATCGAAATGAACAAGGAATGACATTACCATGATTGAGTTTGTTTAGTGAGTTTTGAGCGAAATTCAAGGGAGGTAATCCAATATAGCTTAGCTAATTTAGTTCATGAAAAACACAATTAGCGAAAATTAATACCCCCCTTTAATAAAAGATGCTTACAAGTTCAAAATAGCTTTTTATGTCTTCTAGATCCAATCAGCTGTTTTCAAAATTCAACTTATTCAGTTAAATCGTGGGGTTTTCTTGTATTTTTGTAATGTAGTTTTGGATATTATCTTTTTCAGTGATTCTTTCGTCAGTTTTTTAATAAATGAATGGAATTCTGAGTGAGCAATATAAAGTAGTTTTGATCGAGGTTAATATCAATTTCACGATGTTCTTAGATGTTATAAGAGTACGGTCACATAATTGGTAACAATTTTTCGGATTTCAGGAGAATCCATTGATAAATGTAGACGGAGGTTCATAGTCCTCAAGGGATTTTAGATGATAATCTCCGTTTACCATGACTCTCCTCATATGTCCTGACTGCATCAATTATAAAACCTATGGTCAAATTATAAGAATTTTTGTGTTCAGAAAATCTATCATTAAATAAAGTTCTAAGGTGTTTTTTTTAACAAGAATTTTTTTCGCGCGACACCAGTTTCTTGGATAGCTTAATAAGATGTCATCGCTTCTTGACATATCTCAAATGTACGTGTTCAGTACTTTTGGCGAATGTGTTTCGTCATATATCATGTAGACATCATCATTCGCAAACTTTAAAAAAAAAACCACATCAATAATCAGACCACGCTTTAAGCGAATTGACCAGAGAACAGTATTTCAAAAGTATAAGTCACAGATACAACTCCGGCCCTTGTATGTATAGGATAGAAAACGAGTGCCATGGTAGATGGGAAATAGACACGAGCGTTAGCGAGTGTCTATTTCCCATATACCGCGGCACGAGATTTTCTATCTGACTTAGACCATGCTTTTCTAACATTGATTGTATTTTTTACTCAAACCTCTAGACATGAAAATTGAGTAAAACACGCTGTGATATTACTGTAATTATGTGTAATTTTACAGAAATTGCTTATGAATCCATTTCCGTTACTTGTTGCAGTTTTTTTTTTTTTTTTTTTTGCGATTGTAGATAGGCTTTTGGAAAAGAGCAATCATATAGAATGCTCATCATCTTTTTGAAATGACGCGGCACACAAAACCTCAAGATGTTGTCGAGATTCACGTGCACGACGGACTACCATCGTATATCTGTAAATTCAACGCTCGGATTTGGATCTGTGATATATACTTTTGAAATTCTGTTCTCTGATTGGCCGTTTCGCTTCAAGCGTGGTCTAATTACAGATATACGATGGAAGTGTGTCGTGCACGTGAATCTTTACACGTTTCGTGTGCTGGGTCATTTAAATCTAGTAATGGAAAAAGATTCCGAAATAATTTCAGTATAGAGTTACACATAATAAGAGTAATATCACAGCTCTTTTCCGTTGTTTAGAGGTTCAGGTAAATTTACAGACAGTGTTAGAAAAGCGTGGTCTTAGTCGGATAGAAAATCTCGTGCCGCGGTATACTTGAATACTGAATACTTTTGATATTACACAGGTGATAAGTACACTAGTGGAATAACTATGCAAATGAGCTTTGAACGGCCATCAATATTATATTTTCGTTGTGAAAATGACGTAATAATGGATTTGTTGACGTCATTTCGTAAACAGCGTTATATAATTCGCGGAATAACTTATATGGATAAATATCTCAATATCCTCGCGGTTTCACCTAAATTAAGGTCATATTATTAATAGAATATCAAACTTGTGGTCATTAAATACCGAATTTGTTAAACTCGTCATCTAAAACAGATAAAAACTCGGCACAGCCTCGTTAATATCGATTTATTGAAGACTCGTATAATAAATTCTGTATTCAATGAACAATCATTCAATGTCCTCTATTTCTGCGCAACCTTGTGAGTATTTATTACATAGTGATAAGTTGTTATGAATTCCGAATGTCTATATGACCATAATCACGATAATTTCCCACGGAGGAATAAAACACCTTCACTTACTTTAGTACGTGTCATCATTAATAATGCATTGGGACAGGCCATGAACCCTGTCGTAGGAAATATGCAGATCTTGTGATTTGGTCTCATCATGGTATCCACAAAGGGGGCTTTTACAGTTAATAACATCGCGAAATTGACATTCATCTCAATCAAAACCATTCTAAATTGCTCACTCAGTGCTCCGTTAATTCATTCCAAACACCAACCCAATCTATTGAAAACGCTCCAAAAATACTAAAAGATATAAGATAAACAACTACATTCAAAATAAATATAGATTGAAAAAAAAATCACGATTTCTCTAACATAATTGAATTTTGTAAGCGTATGATGGATTCGTAAAAACATAGAAAGCTATTCATAGAATCTGTATGCATATTTTATTAAAGGAAGGTAGTTAAAATCGCAAATTTTGTTCATTTTGAACAAAATAGGCGATACTGAATTACCTCCCTTGAATTTCACTAAAAACTCGCTGCACATCCTCATTCAATTCATTTCCAAAATCAGTCATCTAGTCAATTTAACGATGTTGATAACTGTATCAGCCATGCATTGAAGATGTAAACGTTCCTTCAACGTTTGAAAAATGTTACGCACGCGCAAAGGAAGATGTCTCTTACTGTCATTCATTCTTTCTTTTTTTATTTGCAAATATACTGAGCAAAAAAGAAAACTTGACAATTTAAAAATCTCAAACAAAATTGTTGGTTCCGTTTTTACAGAATTATTTTCTTAACTGATTTTAGGCCTCAGATCCCTTTGCCATACATGAAGGTTGAAACAAGAAATTTTCTCACTGGTAATATGTGTTGCAATAATAACTTCAACAGAGTCAAGGTACCATCAAAAACCGTTTTCACAAAATTCCCAAAAGGAAGTACTTTATGTTACTCAGCGGTGATTGGGCGGCCTGAATAAGCGATTTTCACAACTGAAAAGGTCTTAATTTAACTAAACCTCTCTCTTCTTTTGAATGTTGATGTAAAGATTTTTCTCAAAAGTTGCCGTAATCTTGTTACAGGGTCGTTTCAGCGTGACGTCACGCAAAAACACCGCTTTTTTGCTATTTTTGCTATGAATCGCTGCAAAACCTGTAATTGAATGTATTTCAACAATATGTCATCGAAAAATCATTTATAGACCTACAAATCAAAAACTTCTGTAAAACATGTTCTCATTTTCATTTGAAAGTGACAACATGTTCACAATAATATCTAGTTTAAATGTTAAAGTTGCTTTTCTTATTTTCCTATGCTAAACGTTTGTGACATAAAAACACTGAGCGTACATGTGGCGTCAATATTTTTTCTTTTCGGGGTCTACAAGTTGAAGCAAATTACGCGGCCTTCAAGTTTTACAGAATTCATAAATTCACACCGATTCTACTTAAGATGGCACCTTTGCATTACATCTTTTTGACGGAAGGGAAAAATAGGCATTCAGAAATGTCAAGTTTTCATTTTTGCATTACATATTTACTTGACGCTAGGGAAAAATAGGAAATTCAAAAGTGTCAAGTTTTCCTTTTTGCCCAGTATACATTTACAATGTACTTCTGTTAACTCGAAATAACAGTTAAGTTTTCAACAAAAAAAAGAGAAAATAATCCTAAATTCTAACCGATGACTAGGGAATACCTTTTTGTCCTTTCTGGGTTACTTGAGACGTTTGATGACACTTTGGAAAACGATTTAGAAGAACGAGAAGCGATTTCAGAATATGAAGTGTTACGGACATAATAATCCATAATAATTGGACAAACATCTAAACTTTCCCTAATTAACTCGTAACCGATCAATACGTTTTTATTGTCTAGACATAACAACCTATAAGCTCCAATGTAACCTGACTGCTCTTCGATTATTAATTGAATTGTGCACAAGAGAACTGATTGCTCTTGAAGGAGGGTTTAAATGGCACCCTGCGTTCAGGAAGACAAAACGGTGAAAACTGTTTGTCAATTATAACCCGCTTTGCACGAAATAACACGTGTGGGTTATAATTGGCAAACAGTTTGCACCGTTTTGTCATCCTGAACGCAGGGCTGGACACACCTACAGCGAAGAGGATTCAAACATTAGTGTAATTAGCTATTTTAGTTTCATACCTCAATGATGTCAAACAATATTTTCTTCGTAATTTACATTTATTACACCAAACTAAAAAATAGATTTTTTCTCCAAATCGAGACACATTTCTCGTGGCACTTCTTTGCGAACAAGCTTACAAAAAACTGCAGTCAAAATTGATTTCATCGAGGAGGAAGCCAGTTTGAGTCAATCTTGAAGCAAACTACCCTAATTAACCCTTTGCTATTTAATCCCTGCTTTTTACGTGCCTGTGTTTTTACGATTGAGAAAACATTGGGAAAAAAGAAGAAATTGCTTCTGACAAGCAATTTCTTCTTTTTCCACACTATTTTCTACCCAACTGAATGGTTATTTTTCAAATTAAATCTACTTTAAATTTTCGTCTGCAAAACCTTTGAATTTGAACAGGTCCAAAATTTTGTACAACAGGAAAGGGTTAACTTTTGTTACGTGCAATATTTGAAGAGGTTGTTTAAAGAAAACTTTCTTAATCTTTGTGGTATTTTATAACAGATTTCTAGACGAAACCTACCTTCTGATATATAGAAAAACAAACAAGGATGGTGTAAATTAAGTTTACCGGCACAAAGTAAAATACATAGATGAAGTGATTGATATTGGAATGTTTTTAGAATGAAAGTGATTGCGTGAGATTATTTCGCTTTGAATGAAATTAAAAGGGTGTCGTATGATAACGCTAATTTCGTTCGATATGAACGAAATTTGCGATATCTCATTAACCCCTTTAGATGAAAATCGACGAAGATCTCCATTTTTAGTTTAAAGTGTCTTCGCTGCCGTCATAGTGCAGTTGGTAGCGCGTCGGACTGTCAATCTACAGGTCTCAAGGTCGATACCCGAAGACGGCGCCCATTCTTTTCGACTATTTGTCTCTCTCCAATGGGTTGATAATTCGTAGACGACCTATGTGAGATAGCAGCTGGAGTCTAGGAAAGGTTGTTATGGTAGTACTAGTGTCAGAAATACAAGAAATCGATTGTTCGGTGCTCCAGTTGCCGCAATATAACAGAAAAGTTGTTGAAAGCGGCGTAAAACCTCATTCAAACAAAACTCGTGTTTCTTCACGGGCCAGTCCGACACGTCAAAATCAGCGACAGTCAATGAAATATTGAAATGAATTGATCGATTGAAATGACGTCATCACTCGTGGAACGATTTGAACGAAGGTTCGGAGCGGTCTGAATGGTTTTGGACTGTTTTGAGTGGTTCGAGTGAGTGTTTGGAATGAATAGTTAAAGGGCTTCGGGGATTATTCTGGCTCACAGTATCATTGCAAAAATATCTCATCTAGAATATTTCATAAGAAATTCCGGCGAGAAATTCTACCCAATCTGTCTCTAGATTTCATTTTACTTTGAGATTTTTCTCTCATTGAGCCAGTTTCAATGAGATTTCAGGCAGAAAAAGGAGAGAATCTCTCAATATTTCACCCTTAATGATCCCGGGGGCCTAGAGAATGATTTAGAAAGGTTTTGGTCCAGATGAATGTTAATTGCACGATGGCACTTAACATTCATATACCACCAGACATAAAAGGAAAGGAAAATTATTCTGGAAAACAAAACAAACAAACAAACAAAAAGAAATAGATTTAGCAATGTTGTCGAACTGATAAAAAAAACACAAAATTTCATTCAATGGCAACCGTTAGTGTTTGAAATGAGCAGGAGTTGGATAGCTTTTATTATTTGATAACCATTATGCCAAAATTAGATTATGAAACAATTGTCTGTGGATCAGACAGATTAAAAGAAGAGAACTACATAATTTACTGATAGAATCTGATTTAAAACAAAAGATTCACAATTGGATTTGTTTTAGAAATTTGTCATGTTTTCATGTTTTTTTTCTTGTGAGACCTTGAATAACATCAAAATTGTCAAAATACCTCGGGTTAGACTTATCTAATTGAAACACCCTCCAAAATTTTCATTTATCAGTCATTATCCGTTTATAATGTTTTGTGTTTTTTTATTGATGACGGAACGGCATGAATTTGTTTATTGCAATAGAAAGGCATAATTGTGTATTACAGTGGTATTATCGGTACTCATGAATTATAGTTTTTACTACACTGGCATAATGGCACGAATATGTATTGCAGGTAGACATTTAATCTTCAAAGTATTTCATGGACTTTTTTTTTAAAATTCGTTAACATAAAAACTAACAAACTTTATTTCACACCCAAATAGTTTAGACCAATGACATCGCTTATTTTGCATCACGTGAGAGTGAAATATCTAAATCCAAATTGTACAAGCAGAACGAGCCTACTGTGCAATGCGGATTTTTTTTCAAAAAAAAACGAGACAACCTATATCGTACGATGAAACCGAGGCAAGCTATTAATTAAAGGTTAAGAGGGTTAGGGTTAGGATTCGTACCCTGCAGAACCGATCTAAATTTTGACTCGGCTGTCGCCTCGTCAAATATAGACTGGTTTTACAGGGTACTCATCCAATAAAATTCAGTATTGTACCAGATAATGTTAAATAACCTCTTGATATTTTACTTGCGGCTTCGCCTTTCATGAAAGTTTAACCATTTTTTAATGCAGATAGTCCAAGAAATAAGTATATTACGTGCAAATGTATAAAAGAACATCCAGTATGAAATAATTAAGTATGACCCTGAAGTGTGCTTACCACAAGGTCACCTTGACT
Organism: Fragum whitleyi; assembly: GCA_948146395.1. Classification (NCBI taxonomy): domain Eukaryota; kingdom Metazoa; phylum Mollusca; class Bivalvia; order Cardiida; family Cardiidae; genus Fragum; species Fragum whitleyi. Next base: position 80,020,008 of record OX411543.1, read on the forward strand.
ATTACATATTTATTAGCGGTGTAATTAGATAGTTGGTAATGGAATCTTTAAGCAACAAATTGAAATAATTCAAGATCAAAGAGCTCTGAAATAAACTGTTTTATGAAGATGAAAAACTTTACAAATGAATCTATAGATGTGCCATCATTTCATGATTAAAACATTACGCCAGACTGTACGGATGCACAAACTATTGCGAGTCTTTGTGCACACAAGAAATCGTTGGAAATGTAACGCACCCGCCAAAGTTACAAATACGAGATACAGTAAAACGTGTTATAAGAGACCAATTACGCGACCACCAAAAGAGTTAGTTAAAGAGAATTGTTTCTTAGTAGATATACATGTTTTTTTTTTTTACAAAATAGATACATGATTTTGATTGAATATGAATGTAATTGCGAGTTTCTTAATAAAAGTATGTTGTTTAAACAACGATTCTTATGATTTTTCACAAAACAAGATTAATCTCTATTATGTCTTAGACTATCTACTTTTTAAGCTGTTTTGATTAAATTAAGGCAATCTTGAAATCGATCTTTTGATAAAATGCTCGCTTAATAGACGTGGTGACTCAAACAAGATGGACTGGTTTTGATATAAGACTAGGCGTGAGCAGTCACGCAAATAGGTACCATTCAAAAACTTCGGAAAACATACTTCATATAGGAGGTCGAATTAGGCAAAGGACAATCAATAGGAGAACTTACCATCGGTAAAGTTAAAAAAAAGTCGATCAACATTTCATTTAGATTGATCAAACTATTCCACGGATTTTTGTGCGTGTTTGCCTGTCCGATTGGTACGTGAAGATACACAAATTGGAATGATGCACACCTTTTATAAAATGAGGTATTAAATATCGCTAATTTCATTCAACTTGGAGGAAAATAGCGATATTAAGCTATCTTCCTAATAAAGTTTTTAAAAATTCATTCCACTGACGCATTCATTATTATTTCGAAATCTTTTTAACATCATTCAAATTGTCAATTCCACGATGATTTTAACTGTACCCGAAAGTTCATTAATTTCGTTTTCATGATCGCATTTTCCTAGTATCATTAATATACTTTTAAGGAAAGAAGTAGCATTAGAAATATGACGGAGTGAAGAAAATAATTTCAAGAGTTACGCCTACTGGAAAATAAGTACTTCGTTCAGGTCTGGTTTTCCTGTATTTGTCTTCCTTTCTTAAACGAATATTAATGTTTTTCCGAATTAGATATTCGTTCTTGTTCTAGGCATTTGAGAAGTATGTACTAAATATATCATTTGATAAATTACGTTAAATATCGCTAATTTCTTACTCCGTTTGGAATAGAAGAACTTTATTGAAAATAGATAATTCCGGAAAGGAAATAGGCGAAAGAAGATGCGTTGTTGGTCTTGCTGATAATACTTTTAACGTTTTGTATGAATGAAATATTTCTCAATCTCTACCAGGAACCTAACGCAAGAAGAATCTTACTTATACCCATTCGAAGACAAATGAAGAATCGTCATAATTATGATGATAATAATACAAACCACAAAAGGCCATAGTGTTGAGAAAAGTTTGATAGTGGCAAGGTGAATGGTTTTGAAATGCTTTTCTTATGAATAAAATGAGTAGAGTGAATATATTTTGAATGAAATTGAAATTGGAAAATAAAAAAATGCTAACTTAGCTTAAGGTGAACGAAATTAGCGATTTTAATATCTGTTGAGCTTTACTGTGATTTTGGAGCATTTTTTAATGATATGGGCAAGTCCTTGAAATAAATGATTGGAGGGCTGAGCGAGTGTTTCAGAATGGTTTTGAACGGAGTGATTAATTTTGTTTAGGATGAACAAGTATAGCGAAAACTATTGCATTTATTTAGCAAAGGAACATACAAGAAATAGGTTTCCATATTATCACGAACCAATCAGATTCTTCAAAATGCAAGAAACTCAGTTAAATCATGGAAATTTAAGATATTTTTAAATGTAGCCGTTGAGTTAATTGGTGATTATGGAGCTTTTTGTGAATGGTTAGAGAGAGAGTGTGTGTTTGGAGTGAAATTGACTGCTACGTGATTTAGAATGATTTTGATAGAAGCGAGTGACAATTTCACCATATGATGGCAACATTATTAATTGATCTCGTGCCTGACATTTTCAACAATTTGACACGAGCCCGATGTGCATGCATTGAGTAACCTATACAGCCACATGATTTAATAAGAAGATGACCAGAATGTCTACAGATGTTTTTAGACCTTGCCTATCTACAAAGCGCACAGTAATGACTCATGTCAGACTGTGCTGATGCACAGGCTGGCCAGAGGCTATGCTTTGTGCTGATGGGAAATTGTTGTATATGTCATACATAGACTCACATTTCATTGATATCAGTATTTCGTCCTTAAAACCACAACGCTCTGGTACTATAAAGGGTTTATATCCGTTTAATGGTTCAAATTCCATTATGGATTCATGAGCTCCGTACAATTACAAATTGGAAATCTCACACGATGTTGAATGTGTCAGCATCTTTTAAAATCACTTGTTACAAGTGCCTCTGTAGCTAGGGGAGAAAGGACTTTCAATGAGTAATTTTGGAATCTGTCCGTTGTCAATCTTCAACGGATGACGTCTTGGCAGATAAGATCAGATTGCAGTAAACATGGCATATTTAACCAGAGTATAGTAACAAATGGTATCGTATTTATTGCCCCATTTTAATGAAATATACATAAAAGTTTCATGAATAGACTTCAATGCCATTACTTACTAATCAAACGCTTCCAAATTCAAGAAGGTCAGTGCAATCTAGAATTCTAAGCACATTCTGAATGTTTTTGCTAAACGTATTGAGCTATTTTGGAGTTGTTTTTGGAATAGTTCGAGTGAGTGTTTGGAAATGATTTAACCACTGAATGAGTAGTTTAGAATGGTATTGATCGGTTTGTAAATTTCACGATGTTACAACTGTAAGCAGAGGACATTTGGGTGATCTGTCTTATCTTTCAATGGCGTAACTACCATTACGCACATTACGCATGTGCGTAATGAAAATAATCTTCTTTCGAGATTTGTGAATTTGTGAATTGTGAGATGAATGATCAAATCATCGAACTACAGTTTATTCAGGCTGTAGTTACGATGTTTTGATAATTCACCAAAGATCAAATCATAGGAAAGGGGAGCGGAGGACATTCGTCTTTTGTCACAGTCCACATATCGCCTTCATCCTATATATTTTATGTGGTCGCCTTTTGAGTGCGTATAAATTCCAAAACCTTAGTTAAGCCTATGTTTTGAAGTCGCTTATATAGATGTATGTTAGTTTCTAAAAGAGCGAACTCGTACGAAGGAATAAATCTACATCACATGCCCACACATTTCATTATTCAGCATGTGCGTGACATTTCCAACAATAACATTGTACGTGAGCGCGTGATGGAGAGACATTCAGATTCCTGGGTAGCTACACAGTGCATTTAAACTATTTTCTGATAGGAGTTAAAGCCTATTAGTCCGTAGCTGCCTGTAGAGTGCGTAGTGAATACTTAGATCAGACTGTGCCGATACACAGGATCATCTCATTCTAGCGTTACGCAAATGTGAAATTGTTGAAAATGTCACGCACAGGCTCAATTATTAGGACACTTACTAGCGATATTAACCCTTGTCATTCTGATTAATATTTTTTACAAAATTGCATTCAATCAAAGATACGAAAAGACTGGTAGTGCAGTTAAGAACAACGTCAAAATGAAAAAATGAATGAATTTTGAATGATTTTGAAATGAAATTTATTTGGTGTGTGGAGCGAGTTTTGAGTGAATTTTAATGGAGGTAATCCAATATCGCTAATTTTGTTAATCTTGAACAAAATTAGTGATATTTATTACCTCCTTTTAATAAGACATACGTACATTGTACTTCAATGTCTGCGTGTTTTCGTGGACAAATCAGACACTTTAAAATCCACATCAGCCAATAAAATTGAAGAAAAGTTTGATCGTTTTAAATAAAATGTTGATCTTTTGACCGATTTCAAAAAGTTTTCTAAAAATTTCGGAGTGTTTTTGGTCGATTTGAGTGAGCGTTTGGGATAAATGAATGAATGGGGCGCTGAGTGAATGATTAGGAATGATTTTGATTGGAATGAATGTCTATTTCACTTTTTTAACTTGTCAATTCCGAGTATGTGCCTATTCTGAAATACATTTTTTGAAACTTTTCATGCAGTTATTTTTTTTTAAAAAAAAAAAAAAAAAACTTTGTAAAGTACATAGATAGAAAACCACCATTCTCCTTTTTCTTAAATGTGTCGATTTATAATCGAAATTATTCTCTGCCATCTTCATTTGTTAATCCCCGATTTTACTCTCTGCTATAAATGTTGCTGAGTTAAAGAGTTTTAATTCAATCTCGTACCTCTTTTATCTTATTATCCCAAATTGCAAACTGAGTAACGTTTGTAAAGTACGCGAATAGAAGATCATTATTTTCAATTTTCCGAATGGTGTTGATTTACAAGCATGATAATTATTTTCTGTTCTAATTTGTCTATGAAATTATTTCCTGCTAAAAACGACATTAATTTGTAGAATTCTACTTAAATCTTCTATTTTTTTCATTTTATTTCCCCCATTTCTAAATAGCCGCCGTCAAAGCTCGGATGATTTATTTAATGTATTTTGGAACTTTTATCCTTTTTGTAAATGAACGTACAATGGCGTAACTACCATTTCGCAACATTCGGAACATCACTCGGCCATTTCCGTAAACTGCAACAGACCTCGGATGTATGTAAGGCGGATGGGTATGTAACAAAATCGTGCATTTTGTCAGGCAGAAACAGTGTAAGAAAACTAGCACTGTAGATTTATATCTTTTACAGTAAATAACGGCTGAAAAAAAACCCTTAAATTTTGAGAATGGCGAATCATTCTCAAAAATTAAGATTTTTTCAGCCGTTATTTAAGAATCTAAACATATTTATATAAGGATTCGATTAAACGAGTAGCGTTGGCGACGTCAAAGGGCTAACGTCATTTTAACTGACGTCATCGAGTTTTCCCCTGGTTTTCCCGTATCTTTTTTAACATAGTCCGTCTTTTTACATCCGAGGTTGACCGAGTGATGTTCCGAATGACTTCGCAAATGACGCAACTGCTTAGTACAAAATACTCCGTCGAAAAATATTACTGATGATTGATAATAATGATGATAATGATTATAGCTTTTTTAGCGAAGGTATTTTTTTAAGACATCATCATACATATCAAACAACAGCAAAATGGTTTGCTTATTTACAATAAGGCTTTCGAATAACAAATAATCAAATAATCAATCTTGCACACTATAACCCACGCAAACAATCGTACATATACACTTTCAAACCACTACCACTTAGATTTTGCTTTACATACGATATGTGAAAATAACATATCTGAACATAAATATACTTAAAAAAGAGAGAAAGAAAGCAACTAGTAATGAAAAGTCGCCCACAGATATCAGGGCCCAATGTTATAAAACTTTCTCAGGCTCAGGCTCATTTTTTCTCAAATTTTAAATTGAAAGAAATGTAGAAAATAAAAGATGATATTAATAAGTTGTTATTTTATAACAAATTATTAATATCATCTTTTATGTTAATACATTAAACTGATAAATAAAACATAATTAAGGCTTTAATCTCAAATTGTAATTTGAGAAAATTGAGCCTGAGTCTGAGAAAAGTTTTATAACCTTGGGCCCAGATATTCTTTTTATTTTTTCTTAAAACATTTGGTATTTGTGATTTGTCTTACATCATGTGGGAGTGAATTAAAAAAATTAAAAATCTTCAGAGAAGGTCTTTTTCATAAATTCAGTCTTTGGCAATCTAGTTGTTTCCACTGTTTTCGCATATTAAAGCAGGTCCTAAAATTAACGATATCAAGGCTATATATGTGACCCGTCACATAAAACGGGACGATCCATGAATTCTGTAAAATGAAAGATTGAAAAGGGGATTTGCGTTTAAACATATTTTATACAGAAAATTTTACAGACAGTATAATGTACAAAATATTTTGTGAAAAGGATTGGAACGAAAGCTTGAGAAACTTACATTGTATCTCTCCTAACAACAGCCTTCGTAATAAAAGGGTCTGTATTCAGAATTTCAAAACTGAAAAATATATAACAGAAGAATATATAAGATAAGTGATACAACAATAATTAGTATATGGAAAAAAGGGATTTGATCCAGCATAGGTCAACCAGAAGTCGCATTTCACTGGAAGGTAGATTATTCATTTTAGATTCAGAAAACACACACAGTGCAAAAAGTTTCGATCCTAGTCAGCCTGCGCAGTCGGCGCAGTCTGACTAGAGTCGACACTTTACGCACTACCCAGGTGGTCCCTTTGAGCGTGACGGGTCACATATATATCCGGTTATGATGACGTGATATATAGAAACTTGTTGACGTAAATTTTGCGTCCTGTTGAGTTTTACACGTCGTTGATGATTATATTATTTCATCAATAGGGTTGGGGGGTGTTCATACACGCTTCCGTATTACGTTTGGCCTAAATATCAAAACACGGAAACTGATATAATAAAAATCACAATAAACGAAAAAAAAAATGAATTTGGTCAGCAACAACTTATGGATGGCATAAGACGGACAAAAGTATAGACTGTTTCTACATTGACCCATTCGTTCAGATCTGAAACTCACTCATCCCAATAATTCAATCCATTTCTTATTCGCTCCAAAATAATTTAGCTGGTCAATTTCCTGATTTTCTTAACTGTAATTTACATCCTTCGTATTTGAGATCGTATTGTGCTTTCTTGTATCCTTTGTTAGCCTAGGATAAAAAAAAATCAGCGAACTTCGTGTGACCTGCAAGCGTCTTATCCATAAGCTGCGATAAACGAGGGTTTAGCTGAGTACAATGTGTTACAAAAATGATAAGGCAAAGAAGATTCCAATATTGGTATGATATTGTCTTATCTGAAAATCCTTCACATGAAATAATCAGAGCGCATGGAAAGATTGTCGATCAAAAAGTCAAATAACCAACCAAAAGACTCATTTATTTGAGATGAGTGTTGACCTCAGAAATTTTCCGAAATTTTGTTTCAATCATTTCTGTGGACAGTCGACTTGAGCGTTCAAGATTTAGGTAGGACGCCCTCAAACTTATAACGCCGCTTGCGAAATGAGCCAAATAACACAGCAAATGCATTACGTAATGCATTTGCTGTGTTATTTGGCTCATTTCGCAAACGAGGGTTGTCCGGAAAGTTTGTAGACAGTCTGAAAATTTCATTAACTACTCCCATTTTATTCAGTATTTTTATGTTAATCGCTACCCTAATTATCCTATAAGGTAACTTTTACAACGAAAATACAACGTTGCTTTATGTTCTTTGATCATTTACTTACGTATTACACTAGACTGTAATAACACCCGTGCAATATCAAAGTTTTTCAGTGGTGATGTTTCACTCCCGCGAAGTAGGTCATGTTATAAAAAGAAGTAACGTGAGATGTCCCCTTTTTTGAGTTGTCAAGTATGGCTTATTTTTGAACTGCAGATCCACATAGTACAGTTAATACGAGGTCCCCATAACTTCGTAAAATTGACATTCATCTCAATCAAAATCATTATACAACGCTCACTCAGCAATCCATTCATTCATTCATTACTAAACACTCGTTCAAACCATTCGACAAAGCTCCAAACTCACTAAAACATAAGATAAACAAATACATTCAAAACAGATTTGGATAGAAAAAAAATCGCGGTTTCACTGAGATAATTGAAATTATAAGTGTTTGAATAGTTCTTAAAGGAATAGGAAGCTATTTATAGAACTTGGATTTTTATTTTATTTAAGGAAGGTAATAAATATCGCTAATCATTCACCTTGTCAATTTCACGATGTTTTAACTGTACCAGATCGTATTTTTCGTTTTCCCAATCTATTGTAAACTATATCAAAAGATTCCTTCATTAAAGAATATGCCTCACGGCTTGGGAAAATGAAAGCTATGACAGTTGATGATTCACAATAGACGGTTCCCAGTCAACGTTGTTGTCATTATGTCTAATGATAAAATCGAAACAATAATTGATAAACTAAATGTGAACTGATATATTCTTCGATCTTCCCCTTTCATTCTGTTCATTTTAATTCCTCGAATTCATTGCTGCCAACTCCGATTACAGTTAGCGATGCACAACAATCAGGGATTCTACGAAATAGACCTCGGGAATAATGAGGGTGCAGACATGAAAGCACGTCATATCGCACATGGATTTTTGTGCCGTCACAAACATTACTGAAATTTACGTTGGGAAAACAAAATAAACGAAAGCTTAAAACTGGACATTTAATAGTTTGATTACAAACGGCAGTGTTTAACTGCCGTTTTGTCACTAAATTATATGATATCCAAAAAGATCTCCACTGACGATCGGAAAACATTAACGAAACGTGCTTTTATTCAAGCGCAGTAACTGAAGTACCACTAGAAGACGAATAACATAAAGAATGACCCAAAATTACAACACGCACGTACGAGGTACTTTCCAGTTTACGGAAAAGTCCGAGCGATGTTTCGATTGCGAAACTTAGTTGTCAACAGCTCGGTGCATGTGCGCCAGTGCGTCTGTTTGTCCATCCGGATTTTGTCCAGGCAATAACATTTACATTTTTGGATGGATTTTTAAAGTACAGAAAGTGCCTAAGAGTTCAAGACAACAGACAAGGTTTATTGCTAATGATTCCATTTTAATATTTTTTTTTTTTTTTTTTAACATAACATAACATTTTATTTCAAATATATAAGGCCACCGGCCTAAAATACAATCAATACATGAAAATATTAAACAATCAAGAGTGACTATGGTAAGAGTAAAATATTGCTACAGCAGAGCGGTTTGACGTTTTTTTAATGGTACAGGGTAAATAGAAAAGCTTAAACCATTGACTTAAAATGTATAATCAACTGAGAGGATTAAATGGTCAATTTTATATTGAAAATATAGATACCGTTTCATTAAGACTCGGTTTCACTTGCACGTCTAAAGATTTTTTCAAGTTTATAATCATGACAATCAAATTTACTTCTACCTTTAATTTCTTTGGCCATACAACCTTGTATAACACTAGATGATTACCTAGCTTAACGTTTTGACGTTTATGCATGCACAAACCAAGTGGGGCTTTAAAATGGCATTGTTCTGTCTTGCTTTGTCTAAAGTACGAATAGCAGTCAATTATGGCTCCTGCATAGACATTTACGACAGAATATCGTCACCAACAAGATAATTATCAGAAAAAATGGCCTGCAAGATAAAGAGTATTACATTTTAGTGTCTTAAGATATAAATATTATCTGGTCGAGGTTGGAAGAATTTATCATGACGAGGCTTTAATAATTTCTCACAGTCGAGACCAGATGACGTTTATATTTTAAGACACTTACATGTTATTCTATTTATCATGCTATCAGTTTTCAGTGCTTGATTATAACAGACCCTTAAAATAGATAAATAATTAAAAAATCAGGTGAAAGTGTAAACAAATTGTCTAAAAATAGACTGTCCGATATCATGTTATATTATCGGGAAGGTGATATCAGGCTAATACAGGCTTCATTGCATGATAAACTTGAGTACAAATAAGTTCCAATGCACGGTTTATGGTCGTATAGTAGGCCCAACGGACTTACACAGAAAGGCAATTATTCATTAACTAATTTTTGTCAGATTATAAGTTATTATATAAGACTTATATAATATACCCAAAATTACAGAATATGGTTGTGGAACAATCGCATGTGCTTACATCAATATCTAGTAAATAAATTTTCGTTGAAATAACAAAGATTTCAATACTTTGACTCTTGGAATGAAACAAAATAAATGTAATATAATCATAAGTCAGACAGTACGTGTGTAGATTTACGTCTAACTGCACATATGTGTAGGCTGATCTTTTGTCTATACGTCCTACCAAAGCAGAAATTTCCCGGGTTCAGGACAACAATGGTTAACGGATGCATATTACAGTCAATAACATCGTGAAATTGACATTCACCTCAATCAAAACCAGTCTAAATCGATCACTCAGCGCTCCGTTCATTCAATCCAAACACTCAGTTAAACCATTCAAAAACGCTCAAACCCATTGAAAAATATAGAATCAACAACGTCATTCAAAATATTTTTTGATAGAGAAAACCCGCAATTTCACTGATATAATTCAAATTGTAAGCGCCTCATAGGTTTTTGAAGAAATAGGAAGCTATGTATAGAACTTGTATGCATTTTTACCATAGGGGGGTAATTATTATCGCTATATTGTTCATCATGAACAAAATTTGCGATAATGGATTACCTCCCGTTAAATTCAGTCAAAACTCGCCACACGCACTCGTTCAATTTCATTCCGATATCAATCCAAAATCATTCACGTTCTCAATTTCATGATGTTGTTAACTGTTTTCAGAGACAGTTCTGTCCAAAGTTATAAACAGATAATGAAGTAATCAATCTACCGATCGAATGAATTGCAGAAATATTCGCGAAAAAAACTACTTTAAGCGGATTAGACGAGAACCTTTGGCTTGGAATTTCATGAATAATCCGTGATACGACATAATGAGAACCAATTATTTTTTTGCGATCTATACAACTGCGCAAAAAGAGGAAATATGACATATTTGTAAATTGTCTTATAACAATTAGGAAATCCGCGATTTTGACACTGACTCCGCTCTGTTTGACCATTTGTTATTTATATGACTCGGAAATCAAGCATAATTGTAACATATTTTGTGAAAAATATGATCGATGCCGGTTTTTGATGTGACACGAAATCACCAAGGTCATAGGTCAATAATTTTGATTTAAAAAGAGTACAAAAGAATGCACATTTTCATCCGAAAAGTCAAAGTTGCGTTATGCATTTCTCCGTGTTGGAAGAAACTACAAAACTCGATACATTTGCTTAAAACTGTTTAACCACTGATCAAACCCCGAATTGTTACGGCAATATGTTGAAATTAGTTAGTTATTTTTTTTTTCTTTTTGCGATACAAAAATAAATACACGACTGAACTCATTTACCATTTTTGTTATGTAAAACATATCTTACCTCGAACAAAATGTTACTAAAATTAGACAAACCGGTGATGAAGAGAGGCACCGTCGTGTTTTATCAACGCAGTTCTCGTCGGCTAAACCAGTTCAGGAAAGAACCTTATATGACGTCATATAGCTGCGCAGGATTACCCGACGTAACTGTAACTATCGATATCTATAGGAAAAAGGGATAAGACATAAAACGTATCTTAGTATTGAAATAAAAAGGTTTTTCTGTTCTTATTTGTTTGAATACCAATAGACGACCGAACCTGTTACAAATTAGCTTCTCATGTCATCTAATCCCTCATTTAAACGACTTGCTTGAGTTTGGAATTTAGTTAGTCCACCAGCACTCGTCCGATTTCGATCAGGCAATAGTTTCTGCATTAACGTATGGATTTCATAAAGATCTTGCCCAAGTACTCCCCCTTTGCGGGCAAAAAATGCTATTTGGAACACGTTTTGGAATAGCGTAAAAGTACCAGGTGAAGGTCAAAATATTGTGTAACTCATAACCCTATCCTTTGTGAATGGATTTCAAATAATTTGGCACTACTATTCAATATTATTAAAAGATGGTTTGTCTATATTTTGATGACATTTTTAGCTAGCTTCGATGTAAAGTTCAAAATTGAAGGTTTAAATTAAGCTTTCAATGACCATCTCTCCTTCACCTAAGGATAAATTTCAAAATAGCTTGACACATTTGGAACATCTAATCGCCAATCCTTTTACATGTGTATATGAAACCGATTTGCATATTCATACAGTGTGATGAGATCTTTATTCTAATACCCCTATGGAATTTAAAAAAGAAAACCCTACATTCTTCGTTTGTAAAATGTTTCAATGGACATGATTCAGTAGTCTTAAATGGTTACGGTAATTTGGTCATCAAACGATGATATTATTAGTTATACGGTTTCTTGTCGGGGTATATGACAATTTATTCCCGGCTGGAAAAAAGGATGTCACCCGAGCCATCATTTTTACTGCCGGGAATAAATCGTCATATACCCTGGCAAGAAACCGTATTACGTATTTATTATACTTCAAAGTTTTAGGGCTAAAAATCTGTCTTTTGCCTATTTAAGGCGTTGGTATAAACCGGTTTCTTTTAAACCACCAATATCCCTTAATGCGCCCCTATAAAAATTAAACATGTACAAAGTGACGTTATATAAAGTTGTGACGTCACACTACTACACTCTGTGCTGTTTTGATATGAAAGCGTTTGTTGGCTTAACTTGCGAGAAACTTTGCACTTTAAATGGGAAAATTTGTAAAAATTTAACGTATTTATTGACATCTATATCATTTTTTATTTGCACATTATTAACTAATATGCTTATCAACTGTATCCTAGTGTATATATTCGGATCGCGTTAACAGCGAAGCGAGAGAATCTTGGCTGCCATTACCGTTTCGATTTTTTGTCTATGTCCCCGGCGAGGCGCATTAAGGAAACATTAGAAGTTATACCGGAGCGGCCGTAGATATTAATGTTTGTCAGGTCAGCATTAACCAATGAAAATGCTAGAATTTTCTTTGCAGTATAATAATAGTTTCTAATTGTTGGTTAAATGTCGCACAAACTTAATTTCCATTTACGAATATACCAATGGACATAATTCTGTAGTCTGAAATTTAAGTGGAAACTTTAAAAGAATAGAAAGGTGTGGTAAGAGTCCATTTTATAAATCTAATTCCAGTCACAACATTAATTAAGGGTAACCTTTGAAATGAGAAGATTTAGTGGTAATTTATCACAATTCTCTATGAGCTTTAAGGTGTGTGCTATGAAAACAAAACTCTATTTTAAGCTCAAAAACTTGTAATCGACCTCGAGGACACAATTAGCGCCGAACTGAAGACTGTTGAAGAAAGTAATTAGAAAACTCTTTAGAGCCTTAATTGTTTTTTACATGACAAAGCTGTTGCCATAGTAATAAGACATGATAGAATTTACAAGCGGATCAGTGACAAGATTATAGATTGCTTCCCTCGTGTTGATTTTTTTGAAGGAGATTGTTTGATCAAGTTATTTGTGTTTAAACGAAAGAGGAATTTCATGAAGTTTGATTCAATCAGGTGAACAGATAAGGAATATACTAAGTTGATTTGCTTTAAACAGTTGGCAAGAGCATATTAGGTACTTGGATGCAGGATTTTTTAAAAACTTACCAATATCACTTGTCTTTAATAAATAATACACAAGGTAGTGCAGCCGCCATGTTTAAGAGAACGGATGTTTTTACAAGCAACTTTGGCTCCGGTCACAGGATGTGTTAACTCGTGAGAATCGAGTACCAAATTGCTTTGATTAAAAAACATCCGTTCTCTTAGAAAATGGCGTCTGCACTACCTTGTGTATATTTATTATAGAGATATATATGTAAGTTCTTATAAAATCCTGAATCCAAATGCCTATGAGTAAGAGTTTTGCTGTACCTTTAAATGATTTTTCACTGTTTTCGAAAGTACATGTATTGGTGGCTGACTTATCTGCCCTGTGTTCAGTATGTCAAAACGGTGAAAATCGTGAACGGTAAAATTATAACCTTACTTTGCTCGTAAGTGCACGTGCAAAGCCGAATAAAATTTGCAAACATGTTTGCACTGTTTTCCCATCCAGTCCTGCGTTCAGGATCACCAAACAATGCTAACAGTTTCACAATTTTACCCCGCTTTGCACGTGCACTTGCGTGCAAAGCGGGGAATAATTGGCTAACTGTTCGCACTTTTTTGTCATCCTGAACGCAGGGCTGTTTTGAAACGATCTTGAAAAAGCATTTAATGTGATTAAAATATACAGAACTTTTTATAATTATCTAAATATTTCTATTTATTTTAAAACTAATTTATCAGTACATTACTGTGACAATTTCATAATTTATAGTCTGTTTGACTCCTATAAGGACCAACGTTTCAATCAATAACATCAAAATACATATGCATGAGGGTTGATCCAAAAGTTCGTAAAATGAGGTTATAAATGTACAGAAATGTTAACAATCAAATTAAAAATAATAAGTCTTTCAATTCATCATCTGTGTAATAAATGAGGAACTTTGCTGTAAAGTGCATAAATCAGAACAGAGACCCCCACGAGGGCGGGGGAGCAAGAACGTCAATTGCGACGTCATTATTTACTCTTTTCTACTTAGTCTCCGCCAACTCTCATGTCTCTCTGTGCCCGATACATCAACTTGCAGAAATTACTCAAACATCATTTGGAATCAAATTTGTTTACAATTTCTATATGCTTGGTACTTGCAAAAAAGTGGAAACCTAGATGCCAGAGCTTTATTTTGAGAAAATAATGGGAATCAATCAGGACAAGTTCGTTCGTTGAAGAGCATGGCCCTCTTTAATTATCCGGGGTAGCTTTAAGAAAAGTTCTCTTACGAAATTTTTTTATCATTTTTCTAAATTATCTGAAATATTTGGGTTGGTGAATAAAATAGATCATGACACAATTCGAAAAAAATAAACGGCATTCATATTTTTGGTGTTTTCATCTTGTCATTTTTTCCTCGAATATTCTGTATTATTAGAATTTGTCTGTGTACAGTAAAAAAGTCTCACAACAGGCTTTAAAATATAACACATAATTTTCTATTCTTGTCTTTCTTATTTTAGCCAAGGACTTTCAACTAAGGTTTCAGAAAACTTTAAGCAAACTCTTTTTGTTTAACAGATTTTCTATATTTTTTCACGCCCCCCCCCCTGCCTTAGCATACACGTATTACTATGGATACGTATTGTTGCGAGCTGCGGGTCACTGATATCTTCTTGGTAGAGGGTTGCACCTAGGTAAGGGTGGACTCCAGATAAAATTATATTTATGTGGAATGAATCTAATGAATAACAAACACCGGAATTTTAATTAATTAACCAACTATATATTCTAGTTAAATCTGATTTTTCTTTTACATGTATTTATTCTCAAAAAATAAGTTGCTAGCTAGTACTTTGAAGAGATAATCCTTAACAAAGCAATCTAGGATGGAGCTGATACCTTTAAGTTGAAAGTTTCTTAATAGATTCTTATAATATTAAAAGAATTGACAAAGATGACAGTGTTCCTAAATCAAATAAAGCCGGAAAACTAAATAGAATTAAGTGATCAAATAAATCAGAATTCAGTCAAACACTCAGTATGAAAATTAATTATAAATTCCTAAATGATTTAATTTAACCTAAAGTGACAACAACGAAAATGACGGGAGTGAGACCGTAAGTCGACGGGTGCGACGCCCACCGATTGACGGATAGAGAAAGTAATGACTTTTTATCTAGAATATTAAAATTAAAATGTTGATTTTACCAAAACCAAATAAACTTAAGCCAAATTCAAATAAAAATTTAAATGAAATTATAACGGAGGTTTCCTACGAAAAATCAAAGCTGGAGTCCTAGAAAACGTCAGAACACAGCTTTTTATACGAACGATTCCAACAATATTTCTGGTTGGATTTCCGACATGAAAAAAATGATAACGTTTATGCTCTCTGTAGTTACTAAACTGCACATTCAATAAATTTTATGTTGAACGATCCAGAAATGTAAAAATCATTTACCCATTTTACGAACTTCTTGGTAACCCCTCGTATAAATGTTTTGTCTTTGGTAAAATCTCAAACATAGCATAACTGTCTGCCAAAGCTTTGTAAACATATTCACGTCAATCCAGGCTGATCTTAGTCTATACTGTCTAACCTTTGTAAACGAAATCACGTCTATGTAGGCTGATCCTAGTCTATACTGTCTGCCAAAGCTTTGTGAATAAAATCACGTCTTTGCTGGCTGATCTTAGTCTATACTGTCTGCAAAAGCTTTGTGAATAAAATCACGTTTATGCAGGCTGATCTTAGTCTATACTGTCGGCCAAAGCTTTGTGAACAAAATCACGTTTATACAGGCTGATCGTAGTCTATACTGTCGGTCAAAGCTTTGTGTACAAAACAACGAACTTGCAGGCTAGTGTTTGTCAATACTGTCTGTCAAAGCTTGTGTACAAAATCACGTACTTGCAGGCTGCTGTTTGTCCATACTGTCTGTCTAAGCACGTGTACAAAATCACGTACTTGCAGACTGCTGTTTGTCCATACTGTCTGTCTAAGCACGTGTACAAAATCACGTATATGCAGGCTGGTGTTTGTCCATACGTCTGTCTAAGCACGTGTACAAAATCACGTTTTTGCAGGCTGGTGTTTGTCCATCCTGTCTGTCTAAGCTCGTGTACAAAATCACGTTTATGCAGGCTGGTGATTGCCCATACTGTCTGTCAAAGGTTTGTGTACAAAAACACATACTTGTAGGCTGGTGTTTGTCGATACTGTCTGCCAAAGCTTTGTTAAAAAAATCACATTTTTGCAGGCCGGTGATTGTCCATACTGTTTGTCTAAGCTTTATGTACAAAATCACGTCTATGCAAGCTGATTTTTGTCCATACTGTTTGTCTAAGCTTCATGTACAAAATCACGTCTATGCAGGCTGATGTTTGTCGATACTGTTTGTCTTAGCTTTGTGTACAAAATCACGTCTATGCAGGCTGATGTTTGTCGATACTGTTTGTCTTAGCTTTGTACAAAATCACGTCTATGCAGGCTGATGTTTGTCCATACTGTTTGTCTAAGCTTTATGTACAAAATCACGTCTATGCAGGCTGATGTTTGTCCATACTGTTTGTCTAAGCTTTATGTACAAAATCACGTCTATGCAGGCTGATGTTTGTCCATACTGTTTGTCTTAGCTTTGTGTAGAAAATCACGTCTATGCAGGCTGATGTTTGTCCATACTGTCTGATTAAGCTTTGTGTGAGGCAATAATATTTCGTATGCAACATCATAAGGACTTAACTAATTCGACATAGAATGTTACTATTTTCATGTTAACGTATTCCATATAAAAACGACAGACAAGTTTACCAGTTTCGATATTTTATTGGTCGTGCGATTAGTTCATTTAAGGTCATTCTAAAGACGAACCACGAGTTCAGGAGGGAAATGATAACGAAACGTTTTAGAAATGGTATCGCGCTTTGCACGTATGTGTACGTGTAAAGCGCGGTATCATTCAAAACGTTCGGATAACGTTTTTGCATCCTAAACGCAGGACTGGTAGAGATTCATTGACTTTAATAAATGTTTGTCAAATTTAAGTATGCTTTCTGGAACAACGTCCCTTCCACCAATAAGCCGTAGCTACTATATTGTGTAAGCGCTGAAATATCAATTGAAAAAAAAAGAAAAAAATGGAAAAAGTGTAATGCGTGCGAAACGATTTAAAATTG
Source organism: Fragum whitleyi (assembly GCA_948146395.1). Lineage (NCBI taxonomy): Eukaryota > Metazoa > Mollusca > Bivalvia > Cardiida > Cardiidae > Fragum > Fragum whitleyi. The sequence continues at coordinate 80,037,441 of OX411543.1, forward strand.
ATCAAAAGACCATATAGAAATTCCGGGTCGTTAATCAATGATTATCAATTTTCCTAGACTTTCCGGAGTTGCATCCCTTCTACAAATAAGTTATAGTTACCGTACTGTATTAGCGCTGATATTTATAATGGGAACAGAAGGAAACAAATCTTTGGAAAAACATTGCAGTGAGTAAAAGTAAGAAAATAAATACATGAATAAATATACTGAGCGACTTTAAAAAACGCAATACTTAAAAACATCACTAAAATGCAAATATAAGTAAAGAGACTCGGACTAAAATATACTTATCTGGTAACCTTAACAAGTTACCTTTAATTCGACATCAATGTCATTTTGAAACATTCTCTTGTATTCCAAATACGGTGACAATTCTAAACATACCCACGAAAGTTGAATTTTTTCCATAGCCCTACTGTTAGGACGATATTTTCTTTTCAAGTAAAATAAAAGCCATACAAATTTCAAAGTTAAGTTGAATGAATCAAGAGATAAAACAAATCATCAATACTGCGTTTTAGCACGTTTGGTCCAAAAAGGACACCAAAACGTCGTCTTTTTGACCAGAAATGACGTCACTTACATGCCTTTCCATTCCTTTCGTAGAACCAAAATCGTTGTTCATGTGAATGTGGTTTGGACAAACAAAGCCTTTAAGCGTCTTTCAACCCTTATGGCCCTGTCACACCTCAACGTTTTAGCCAGCGTGTGCCTAACGCGTTTTATAAAACGACTAAGTCCGCAAAACGTCGGCATACGCTGACCTACATTTTCCTTTTGTCAATTCACGACGCTTGTAGCGTGTTCATAGCGAGTTTGAACGTGTGAGTAACGCGTGAGAAACGTGTCCAGAACGTGTTGATAGCGTATGTCAGCGTATACCAACGTTCTTGAGCGTGCGTCCAACGTTCTCGTAACGTCCTCAGAACGTAATAAGCGTGTTTGTAACGCGCTTCTAGCGTGTTATAACGTATTCGCAGCGTGTTTTGGATGTAAATATAAATTCTGCAAGAAATTACCACTTTAAATTCATTCTTTTAATATATAAACAGGCCACCGGCCACTACACATATTCAAATTCAAAGTATGTTGGTTCATGTAAAAGAAAAATAGGAAAAGACGAAAAGAAAAATACACTGGCACCTGTTACATATGAAAACATGCATATAACAAACTTATAAGATTACAGGCTGATTAAAGCTTCTAGTACTTTTCACTCGAAAAATATTGCGAAAGGGTAAGGAACTACTTGTCATAATGCACTCCTTTCCTCCTCCATATGCTCTACCATGTAAGATGACTTTCTACAACCTCTCTTAATCTTGAATAGCTAGTCCTATATTAAGGGGGAAAAGGTGTACTAAATATCAAACTTGTAGTACATATAATAAAATCAAATATTCTGAACAGAGCAGAATAGAGTAAAACACGTCTTGTATTATGTCCACTAGGTACAACGATGTACTTGTCTTTTTGGCTTATTGATAATGAGCAAATGAGACGAATTAATGTTTGTATTTTCGCGAACGTATTGTTATTCTAACCAAAGAGCAGACGCACTTGTAAAGCTATAAACGCAATGTTTAATACACATTTAGGCTACATTCTCCACCTCGACAATCTAAGGAATTAAGAAAATCCGTAAAGAATTTATATGGAAGAAAAGACAAACAGCTTATTACATAACATAACATAACATAAGTTTTATTTATATGACTAGAACGAAATCGTTCATCGTCAAATATAGAGAATGCTTCTTAAAATCGAGTTTTCAAGTCATTCTCAGACTGGTCATGAGGAAACATGCAGATATGAACATATCAAAAGGGTCATACACACGTACATGCACAAATTTATTTTTTAACGAGAAGTTGATGGTAGAAATTCAAGACAAACATGCAGCGGAACTTTTATATTTTCATTGAAAACTGAAACGCTGTCATACGCCAGAAACACGCTGTGAACTCGCTGGCAACGCGCTAGACACACGTTCAGTACGCTGAAGACACGCTACGCACACGTTCCCAGTACGCTGGAGACACGCTCGAAGCACGTTAGACTTTTGGCGAACGTGTTTCTAGCGTGTCCGTAGCGTAAGTGAACGAGCTCCTAGCGTGTCTCTAGCGTGCTGAGCGTGTTCGGAACGTGTGCGGAACGTGTGCGAAGCGTGTTCCAACACGTTCGGCACACGCTGAGAGTTTTTAAGCATGCACAAAATTTTATGAGATACTCAGCGTATCGCAACGTGTGCCAACGTGTTACAGCGTGCCGATAGCGTGTGCGGAACGTGTCCATAGCGTACCCGACGTGTTCGCAGCGTGTTATAAAAAATCCAACACGTTCCGCACACGCTGGCTAAAACGTTAAGGTGTGACAGCCCTATTAGCAGAGATGCCGTTTCGAACTGAGATGGCATTTTGAGCGTGTTTACGGCATGACACTAACGTCATTTTAACACGTTAAGTATTCTGAAGCTCCTTATTGGTAAGGCCCTAGCATAAAGATGTTCAAATATTGATGGAATAAATCAATACTTTTTGAGTCTAATCGAGGTTAACGACGTTCCGATTCTAAGGAACAATCTCCCTTTTGACCTACTCGATGGAGAGTTCAGTCTTTGCAAAGTGGGTGAGTTGATTTCAATTCTTATAATGGTTTTTGATATATCTATCGTTAATTACCTTCGCCACTTCTGATTTCTTAAATCAATCAATCATGAAAAGCGCAATGACAAAGACAGAGTGAACATTAGATTGCTATGCCGAATCTTACCAAAGCGTCAGATCAAATAAAAATTAAGTCGATTCAACATAGTATCTTCTTTTTTATGATTTTAGCTAAATTTAGTTAAAACAAATCTATTTTCCGTGCTCAAATTTCAAATTTACTTTGTTGCGTTTTTAAAATCGGTCAATATAAATAAATAAATAAATAAATAAATAAATAAATAAATAAAATAAATAAATAAATAAATAAATAAATAAATAAATAAATAAATAAATAAATAAATAAATAAATAAATAAATAAATAAATAAATAAATAAATAAATAAATAAATAAATAAATAAATAAATAGAAAATTATCATACGGATGCAATTATGAAGTAGCTCAATTTGATGAATGATTTTTTTTTTTATTAAAAGTTAGTTGTGTCCATCGGTACCCGTGAATTCTCACTGGCTGAAAAATGGTGCCATATTCCAATGAAAACAATTTTAATCACGCTGGTATTTAATAAGTTTGCGTACGATGTTGTCCCAAAAGCAACCCGTCTTATTATTGAGAAATCTTTACATTTTTGTCTCGTTAAATTATATATGTAGAGTTTTTGGCAATAACACTTATTTATGAAACCGATTCGTGTATTCACACAATGTGATTAGTTCTTTACTTTCATACCTCCATCAATCCAAATGTGTCAGTCGCGGATTAGATGGGCGTTTTCAATTTCAGGCCAGCTTTCGAAATCGTGAATGTTTAGAACGCTGATGTTATAGTTACAACATCATGAAATTGACAAGGTTAATAATTTAGGAATGATTTTGGAATGAAATTGAATGAGTTTGCGGGGTGGAGTTAAGGTGAAATAAAAGGGAGGTAGTCCAATATCGCTAATTTTGTTCAAGATGAACAAAATCAGCGCTATTTATTACCTCCCTTTAATAAAAAATGCATACAAGTTTTATAAATAACTTCATTTTTCTTCAGAACTCACCAGCCGTGAAAAAATACATTTATTCAAGTGAAATCACGATTTGTTTTAGCTGTATTTATATTGATTGTAGTTTTTTTTTTATCTTAGCTTTTCACTACTTTTAGAGCTTTTTTGATTGGTTTGAGTGAGTGTTTGGAGTGAATGAACGGAGCGCTGAGTGAGCGTTTTAGAATGGTTTTGATTGAGATGAATTGCAATTTCACGATGTTATTAACTGTGCATGTAAATAAATGTAATAAGCGCTAATATCTCTGCCTGTGCGAGACATTTCCAACAAATCTATCATGTCGTGAGTCGCAAACATTGAGCTGCCTAGATATCCACATAGTGCAGAAAGAATAATGCTTGTCTGTCTATAGATACGTTTAGACCTTATCTATTTATAGAGCACAAAGCGAAAACTCTTGTCAGACTGTGCGGATGCACAGGCTGGCAAGAGTTTTTGCCTGGCGCTCATTTGAAATTGTTGGAAATTTCACGCACATGCTAATTTTTTATAGAAACTTACGACCTTTAGGCACCTCTCTTACACTATGAATTTCTAGAAAATTCATCTAGAAATGAATTATGCACCACAGCGTGTGATAATGTCAACACAATGTAACATCTGGCTATAAACTTACAATGAATTACGTCGGATCTTCAGTTGAAAAATAAGGTTTATTGATATAAATAGTCATTAATTTGAGGATTTAGGAACCAACACTCAAAAAGGGTATGTTTCTAATCATAATGTTTTTTTAATCAAAATCACATTGGTCTTAATCAACAGTTATCAAAATCATATTGTTTAGATCAACATTAATCAAAATAAAATATGTCCAAATCACTTTTTCTTTCTCATTTCATTCCCGACGTTTCAACTGAACTCGAAAAACAACAAAATATCTTCTTCTTTTTTGCAATTTGCACAAATCAACACCAAACTTACTCAAAGCAACCAAAATCCAATTCGTCTAATCAACATAAATCAAAATCAAATTTGTTATTTTTTTTTACCCTTTTTTTCCGTTTCCGATGTCATGGCTGAACTTCAATGGCACAATGAGCTACAACTGAGTATGTTTCTTTAAAATATTCTCCGTTTTTAATGAGCCGGCAGGGCGGGGCTTAGCCGTCACGTAATTTGACGAGTTAACTTTGAGATATTTTGGTTCATTGTAAAGTTAGTCGGCAATAATCGTGAACGCGTGCAAATAGCTGTATCCTAAAACCAAAAGGACTACGTGTTTAGAGAAAGTGAACACATTTCATCGTTGGGTTACCAAAGCCCCGTAACTGAAGTTACGAGGGTTTGTTTACCAACCTACGCTTTACGGTCCCAAGTTAATTATGTCGACTATCTTTAAAAGTAAATAATAATGAATAAAAGCTAATTTACCTTAACCTTAAGTGCACCGACCCGTTACTTAGTCTCCGCCCTGCCAGGGGAAAATCGTTGATATACCTTTAAAGTACATAGATAAAACTCGAATTTGTCTAAATCAACATGCATATACATATATCGAAATTAAATCCAATATCATGGCTAAACTCCACTGCCCATTTAAATAGGACATACTCATTTAAACCACGTCGAGCAAAATCAATTCAGTCAAAATAAATATTTATCAAAATAAAAATAGTCTAGATAAAAATTGTCCTCTTTCTCTCTTCGTTCCCGATGTTTTAGTTGAGCTCTACTGACCCGATATAGAGCGATATTCGTCACACGCTACAGGCTGTTACAGTTTCCTTAACTTATTTTCATTCGGGAACATTTAATAACATCGTGAAATTGGCAAGGTGAATGATTTTGAGATGATTTTCGAATGAAAAAGAATGAGTGAGAGGTAACGAAAGTGGTAATGATTTTTGGAATTCAGTAATATTTTACCCCCCCCCCCCCCCCCCCTTTATTAACAAAAGTAATCCGCTGTCGGTCATTGACTACAATATAATATATAATAATAATAAATAAATAAATAAAAATTGAACAAAAAATCCCACAAAAAAAACACGTTTTTTATTTGTTTTCACAGTTTTTAATTTGTAAATGTGAAATCTATATTTTATAGAAAATTGGAACAAACATCGTACGTGATCACATAATGTTTTCTTTCTCCGAGATCGGTAAACGCTGTGTATATTTTCTACGAAATCCTTCTTTTGTCTTAGATTTTCATGAAACACAATAAGATTTATTTTTATACGAGAAAAAAAAAAGAACATCTGTTACCTCCGATATGATTGTATCATCTTTTGGCGTGATGTCAACCAACATTAATATTACGCTTATGTGCATTGTATAAAACATAAAGGAGATGTTCATAAATAACATATAATCATTGAGACAAGATGTAACAGTCTGGACTTATCGTAAATCATTTACTGGCCTATGAAGCAGTCAAAATACTGATAAAACAAATGTATATGTAGCTATGTGAATCATTTAATAATGATAACAAGATACCATTGAGACGCACTACTGAATTTCAAGTTTTTTCCTCATTTTATTCCACTGTTTGAGGAATTTTATTGCTTCAAAAAGAATGTGCAAAAGAAAATGTATTACTGGCTTCAAACCTACGGAAGTTTCTTACGAATCTACCGATCGTTACATTTTTGTATCTCGTAGCCATTCGTAGGCATCCGCCAACGTTATTAAATGACACGTTTGTTACGACCCGTTTGAAAAAAAAAACCGTTTTGACATAAAGTATTTCAAAATGGGTTGGTGTGGCAAATGCCCTCAAAATCGTATACTACTCAAAGTTTCCTACAGGAGCTGATTTAAAAAAAACAAAGAAAAAACCTTCGTGTTCGTGTTTAAAATTGTACAATAATGTATTGACAAAATATCTAATGTATACATTACTAAATTTGACACGCAATTTTCTCGCGAGACTCGTGCAAAAGGAGGAACCCCGGTTTCTTACCTGTCCTTTCTCATTTTCTACATGAACAGGTTTCGTGTAAATGCTTAGTTTCTGTTTTTCAGTACTTTTAAGTCGTTACTCATGGCTCATCCATGGCTAATGTCAGACGACATTTATCTGTCGAACAATTATGGCGTGTTGTTGGTATGGTGGAAGTGAAATTGAAAGAACACCTTTTTTGGTCAAATTCGATTTTTTTCAATTTTCAAGAAAACAGACAAATTTCTGGGGTCTCCCTGTTTGGTCTACATTTAAAAACTTCTTATCATTATAAAAGCTTTATTTTCTTCTTAAAATTTGATAAACTGATAACAATTGACCAGTTTCCAACATTCTTAATGTCAAATTTATTTTTTTCCTAAAATTATTGAATGAAAAAGTGTTAGTGCTTAACAAACGTTGAGTAGTATATTTCAATCCAAAAGCAAGTCATTTTGAAATAAAAACCCGTTTTGAAATTAACAATTTTGCCTTTCAGATAAACGACAACAACATACTGAATTATACTATAATACAAATGAATCATGACATTATCCCCCCTCCACCCTAAAAAAAAAAAAGAAAAGAGAAAAAGCTGAAATTGATTTTTCGTTTACTCTCTTTCGACCAATATATAACGAGATAAAAATTCAAATTTCTTGGTTAAGTGTTTAAAGGATATGATCTGCATTTAAAATAGACACGGAAGTTTATTTCAAACCAGGTCAATTCTTCAAACGGGTAGAACCAAAACGGGTTGAACCCAACAACAACCATTTCACACTGGACAATCCGTTCGATAAATTAATTTCGATGATAAATTAATTTCAATAAAACAACGACATTCACTCTTGCAATCTCTTGAAATTAACTGGCATAATATCACTTTATAAGGATGTATACACATACCAACCAAAATGGTTTAGTGTTACACAGAAATCATATTCGAATCACCTACAAATACTTGATTAAGGCAGGTTGAACAACATTTCATTTCCATGATTCACTTTAAGTTTATTTCAACCTGGGGTATTTTTTCAATAGGGGTTTAAAGGATAAAAAACGTGTTTTGCAGTAAAAATTTTAACCGGTTTTGAAATAAATTGAATTTTGAAACAAATATTTCAAGGTGGGGTGACATTACAAAACTGAAAACATTCCCCGCTAAGGAAAAAATGTTTTTTTTTCAAAGTGGAAATATATGCAGTTGAAACCCGATTTCAATGACAGTTTTGCTGTGACTCACTCTTTGAAATATTTTTCTAAAGAATTAAGTTTGTTTCGAAACTGGTTAAACATTTTTTTTCAAAACGCGTTGCAATTAGTTCAACTCGTATTGAGTCGGACTGTCAATCTAGAGGTCCCGGGTTCGATACCCGACGACGGCAATCATTCTTTCCGACTATTTGTCTCCCACCAATGGGTTGATGATCGTAGACCTACGTGGGACAGCAGCTGAAGGCTAGGAAAGGATGTGATGGTAGTACTGGTGTGAGAAATACCAGGAATCCATTGTTAGGTGCTCTAGCCGCCACGATATAGATGAAAAATTGTTGAAAGCGGCATAAGTTCCGATTCAAACAAACAAACAAATTAACCTGTATTGAAAAAAGAACCTCGGTTTGATATAAACACAAAGTGAATCATTAAAATGGCAGAATGCACATGCAACTTTAATTGTTAAGTCACTCTTTTAGGGATTCAAATCCTATCTCAACACTAAACCATTTTGATAGGTATTGATATACATTCTTCGGAAAACAGACTTTCAGTCAACATCAAAAAAGTATTGGGGTGAATTTTCTCAACTCACACTAGATATTTCTTCTGATGTGCCTTTCCTTTTTTTCCTTTTTCGTATTGATGTGGAAATCTTTGTTTGTTTTTGTTTGAATGGGTTTTACGCCGCTTTCAACAATTTCGCAGTTATATCTCGGCGGCCGGAGCACCTAACAATTGATTCCTGGTATTTCTTCCACCTGTACTACCATTACACCCTTTTCTAGCCTCCGACTGCTATCTCACATAGGTTTACGATTATATCAACCCATTGGTGAGAGACAAACGTCGGAAAGGATATTTGCCGCCACCGGGGATCGAACCCACGACTTCCAGATTGGAAGTCTTATGCCTAACCAACTGCGCTATGGTGGCGGCGATGTGGACATTTAATTTGATACCAATTCGTTTCGAAATAAAATCACGTTTTGAAATAAAATATTCGCCTTTCAAGAAAACAATAATAATGAAATGTAGATGTGGAAATCTACATTTCATTATTATTGTTTTCTTGAAAGACGAATATTTTATTTCAAAACGTGTTTTTATTTCGAAACGAATTGGTATCAAATTTAAAAAAAAAGATTTCGAGGTAATTTAACAGCTCTGGACTTCTTTGAAATAATTTGTTTCAAAACGGGTGTTCATTTCAAAGCGGGTTGTAATACACGTTCACGTCCGTAAATGACACTTACAGCCTAAATGATAATTTAATAATTTGTATGGACGTAATTACAAAATTGATGAAATACTTTAAATCCATAAAATCCATTTACGCGTATTTAAGGTGCCGTTTTCCGATAGATCTGAAAATGAAAAATGTTAAGGACGATTTCGGGAGTTCGTTCTTGCGCAACGTCTTTGCACATCGAACTCTTCAAAAAGGAGTATGCGCTCCTAACTTGCACTTATCTCGGACGTAACAAAAACACTACAAAACTACTCTAAATTTCTATATTTCGCGAAAAAATGCGTTCATGAAGACGATTAACTAATCCTATCACTAAAACAATAATAAATAAATTATCGAAGCCATTTAACTTTATAGAATAAAGGATATGACGTCAGCGTCATTTTTGTAGGTATTTGTGACGTTAACGTTCCCGCGCATAATCACACATCAAACAACGTTATCAGTCGTCAGTCCGATAGCTACATGTTATCGTCACATTTTATTTTGACGGTGTTAATTTTTGAAAGGGTGACCTTGATAAACGATCCTGTCGTTGTCAAATGATCTTGTCAGATTTTTAATCTCCAATGTTTGAATTAATTTTTAACAAACCTAGGTGTATTTGAAATTTTATTGGGGGATGGGTGTGTGAGCGAGATAGACGACCTTGATCTCATCATATGACTTTGATCAGGTAATTTGGTGATACTTATTGACAAGTTCGATTAATATTCCATATGTGAGTATTTATTTTCAACAGGCTTGAAGATTTTTTAAAATACTAGATTTTTGCGTATTTCATGTAACGTTGGCCTTGATATATGACCTTGACCTTTTCATATGCTTTGACCTTTGGATTCGCTGACGCAAACAAAGTGATACCCTAATTGTTGAGGAATTCAACTCCATAATCGGTTAATTTAAGTAGGATTGAATATCATTTTATACATAAAATTGGCACGAGAAAATGAATTTGAAGTGAGTTTTTCCTTAGCGTCAAAACTGGGTGACCTAGAATTTTGCATTTTTTCTCAAAAATTAGCACGGTGACCATACCTTTTTTATATCAATATCACACGAACATATAATTATCTACAAAATATAGAAAAAATAAAATTTTCTATCTCAGAGATTTTGAGAAATTTAATCAAAAGTAATAAATTTTGAAAATATTCTCGATCATTTTCGATATACCAGTTTTTACGCATTGGGAAAAAATACGTTCAAAATCATTATTTTTCCCTTCAATTGACAATTGTGTATTAGATACAGTGAAAATAACTTCCTATCTATGAAATTAGAATAAAATTGATATGAGTTGTTTGATAAGATTTGATTGTGTTATGGTTTTATGTCATTACCAAGAAATGAAAATCGGCGAAAAATCGGACAAAAATTTACTCGATACCTATGACATTCTATGATGTTTTACGAAAAATCTGATTCGGTGACCCCCTTTTTTCTTTCCATTTTTGAAATCGGCATACTTTGATCTACAAAATATGAAAAAATAAAAAAAATCTATCTCAGAAAATTAATTCTAGCAATCGTCCTTAAGTCACACACATTTGTACTTATTGTAAAAATATAAATAAACTTCGGGTATTTTTTAACCCATAAATAGTGCAATATTCGTTTCATTCTGGTGGATGTACAGATTAAAATATCGTGAAATCGACATGGTTCGTACTGGAATGAACTTAGAATGAATTAGAATGAGCGACATGATTGGGGGATGAATCAAATCAAAGGGAGGAAATACAATATTTCTAATTTCATTCAAGGTGAACGAAATTAACGATATTTATTTCCTCCCTTTGATAGAATATACACACAAGTTCCAAAAAAAGAGTTCCATGTCTCCATGAACGAATCAGTCGCTGAAATCACTTAAAGTATTTTGAGCAATTTGACAGCGTTGTTGTGTTGCGACAGCATTTCCGACAGTTTCAGCTGCAGAGTCGCACATATTACTCCGATTTTGACAGACATACATTTTTTTCTATCTCTCTCTTGTCTCTCACTCCTTTTATCAGCCACATGAATCGTCTGTTTCATTTCAGAATCCAAAGATTCCTAATGAAAAATCAATGATCATCATAAAACTTTTGATTGTCTGCATAGCACTGCTTAAGCTTACTCAGTGACATTACTAGGTTGGCATTTATGTGTTGTTTGCATTTTTTTCATCTTCCTTAAAAATCAAAATCTGCAATTTTTATTTTACATTTTTTCAAGTTGAATGAAAAAATGACTAAAACATATTTCTTATAATTTGATTATAGCGAAATAACCGAAAAATTCTGGATTTTGTTTCCGCACTTTTCTTAGAACTTTGTAAAACGATTTTTTTGTCTTTACATTTTTTTTATTCTTATTAGAAAGCAAAACACACAAAAAAGGCCCAAAAACGAAAACTAAGGACTTGCCTTTTGGATTTTTTGTTCTCGAGCGCTGAGACAGCCCTTAACATATGGAATACTTTTTCGCGGAGTGAGTGAATAATACACGATGTCATGTGCCTCTTTTAACCCTTTCCTGTTTTACAACATTTTGGACCTGTCCAAATTCAAAGGTTTGGCAGACGAAAATTAAAAGTCTATTTAATTTGAAAAATAACCATTTTGTAGGGTAGAAAATAGTGTGGAAAAAGAAGAAATTGCTTGTCAGAAGAAATTTCTTCTTTTTTCACAATGTTTTCTCAATCGTAAAAACACAGGCACGTAAACAGCAGGGATTAAACAGCAAAGGGTTAATAAGACTCAACTACGGATACAGATTACCCACGTAGCAAACCTGATTGGTATTTTTTAATTACACATCTTGCTCATAAATGGCGCTCGATTGTGTCAGTTGCATGCATCGATTTTAAACCTAAATAATTACTTTGAAAAAAAAGTCTTGGAATTACGCAAATTCTCGCATTCCGTTGTTTCTCTCTTTTTTTTAAATGTAAAATTATTCACATGTGAACGATGAATCTGTGATTACATGATGACACCATGAAACCATCCCTGCGTTCAAGGTCACGTTTAACTAAACTTCTCACTATTACCGGCTCACTACCCTAATTTAAGGTTAAGGTAGCGGTACCGTAACAGTTCCACAACGCTTTGGAAGTAATGAACTTTAACAATTCTAACCGAGGTTCCCTAATGATTTTCATTAGGAAACCTCGGTCAAAATTGTGAAAGTTCGTGAGTTCCGAAACGTTGCGGAACTATTACAGGTCCACTACCTTGAGCTTTGTTGTTCGCAGACAATTACTCTTTATCAAAATTTTCTAATCGTCCATTCTTTTTCAACTTCCTTTTATTCTCTCATGCTCACTTAAATTTCTAGTCTTATTAAAACAAAGGAAAAAAAGAAGAATTGGCGCTCAAATGTGTCAGATGCATGCATCGATTTCAAAAGTAAATAATTACTTTTAAAAAAGTCTTGGAATTACGCAAATTCTCGCATTCCCGTGTTTCGCTCTTTTTTTAAATGTAAAATTAATCACATGTGAATGATAGAGCTGTGATTACATGATGGCACCATGTTTGAATCTGACAGACAATTAAGTTATCCCTGAGGATCTGTAATAAATAAGTGTACCAAATCATCATTAGTAGTGTGCATTGAATTACTATTGATTTTCACAATCTAATCTATTAGTGTCGACATAATGATCTTCTCTTGGTGATGAATTTAAACCGTATTTAGTGCAATCTTGATTTAATAACAACATATCTTACCGATTTTTTTTTTTCAAATATATCGTTAAATCGGCCAGCATGTAAACCATCCCTGCGTTGAAGGTCCCGTTTTACTAAACTTTCGATTACCGACTCACTACTCTAATTCTTAAAACATTAATTCTTCAGATATTTCGATTTTAATACGTGAATTTGAAATAGGTCTTTTATCATTGTTCAAGTTAAGTTCAAGGTTAAGGTAGATCTAGTGGTACCAAAATAGTTCGAAACGCTTTGGAAGTAATGAACTTTAACAATTTTAACCGAGGTTCCCTAATGATTTTCATTAGGAAACCTCGGTCAAAATTGTGAAAGTTCGTGAGTTCCGAAACGTTATGGAACTATTACAGGTCCACTACCTTGAGCTTTGTTATCCGCAGACAATTACTCTTTATCAAAATTTTCTAATCGTCCATTCTTTTTCAACTTCCTATTATTCTCTCATGTTCACTTAAATTTCTAGTCTTATTAAAACAAAGGAAAAAAAAAAGAATTGGTGCTCGATTGCGTCAGGTGCATGCATCGATTTCAAAACTCTATAATTACTTTTAAAACGGTCTTGGAATTACGCGAATTCTCGCATTCCCGTGTTTCTCCTTTTTTAAACGTAAAATTAATCACATGTGAATGATGAAGCTGTGATTACATGATGACACCATGTTTGAATCTGACAGACAATTAAGTTATCCCCGAGGAGCTGTAATAAATAAGTGTACCAAATCATCATTTGTAGTGTGCATTGAAATACTATTGATTTTCACAATCTAATCTATTAATGTCGACATAATGATCTTCTCTGGGTGATGAATTTAAACCGTATTTAGTGCAGTCTTCATTTAGGAACATATCTTACCGATTTTTTTCCAAATGTATCGTTAAACCGGCCAGCATGTAAACCATCCCTGCGTTCAAGGTCACGTTTAACTAAACTTCTCACTATAACCGGCTCACTACCCTAATTCTCAAACATAAATTTCGATTTTAATAAGTAATATTGACATTGGTCTTTTATCATTGTTCAAGTAAAATTTAAGGTTAAGGTAGCGGTACCGTAACAGTTCCACAACGCTTTGGAAGTAATGAACTTTAACAATTCTAACCGAGGTTCCCTAATGATTTTCATTAGGAAACCTCGGTCAAAATTGTGAAAGTTCGTGAGTTCCGAAACGTTGCGGAACTATTACAGGTCCACTACCTTGAGCTTTGTTGTTCGCAGACAATTACTCTTTATCAAAATTTTCTAATCGTCCATTCTTTTTCAACTTCCTATTATTCTCTCATGCTCACTTAAATTTCTAGTCTTATTAAAACAAAGGAAAAAAAGAAGAATTGGCGCTCAAATGTGTCAGATGCATGCATCGATTTCAAAAGTAAATAATTACTTTTAAAAAAGTCTTGGAATTACGCAAATTCTCGCATTCCCGTGTTTCGCTCTTTTTTTAAATGTAAAATTAATCACATGTGAATGATAGAGCTGTGATTACATGATGACACCATGTTTGAATCTGACAGACAATTAAGTTATCCCTGAGGATCTGTAATAAATAAGTGTACCAAATCATCATTAGTAGTGTGCATTGAATTACTATTGATTTTCACAATCTAATCTATTAGTGTCGACATAATGATCTTCTCTTGGTGATGAATTTAAACCGTATTTAGTGCAATCTTGATTTAATAACAACATATCTTACCGATTTTTTTTTTCAAATATATCGTTAAATCGGCCAGCATGTAAACCATCCCTGCGTTGAAGGTCCCGTTTTACTAAACTTTCGATTACCGACTCACTACTCTAATTCTTAAAACATTAATTCTTCAGATATTTCGATTTTAATACGTGAATTTGAAATAGGTCTTTTATCATTGTTCAAGTTAAGTTCAAGGTTAAGGTAGATCTAGTGGTACCAAAATAGTTCGAAACGCTTTGGAAGTAATGAACTTTAACAATTTTAACCGAGGTTCCCTAATGATTTTCATTAGGAAACCTCGGTCAAAATTGTGAAAGTTCGTGAGTTCCGAAACGTTATGGAACTATTACAGGTTCACTACCTTGAGCTTTGTTATCCGCAGACAATTACTCTTTATCAAAATTTTATAATCGTCCATTCTTTTTCAACTTCCTATTATTCTCTCATGTTCACTTAAATTTCTAGTCTTATTAAAACAAAGGAAAAAAAAAAAAAGAATTGGTGCTCGATTGCGTCAGGTGCATGCATCGATTTCAAAACTCTATAATTACTTTTAAAACGGTCTTGGAATTACGCGAATTCTCGCATTCCCGTGTTTCTCCTTTTTTAAACGTAAAATTAATCACATGTGAATGATGAAGCTGTGATAACATGATGACACCATGTTTGAATCTGACAGACAATTAAGTTATCCCCGAGGAGCTGTAATAAATAAGTGTACCAAATCATCATTAGTAGTGTGCATTGAATTACTATTGATTTTCACAATCTAATCTATTAATGACTAGTCTATTAATGACACCATGTTTGAATCTGACAGACAATTAAGTTATCCCCGAGGAGCTGTAATAAATAAGTGTACCAAATCATCATTAGTAGTGTGCATTGAATTACTATTGATTTTCACAATCTAATCTATTAGTGTCGACATAATGATCTTCTCTGGGTGATGAATTTAAACCGTATTTAGTGCAATCTAGATTTAGTTAACATCTGATCGATTCCTGAAAAAATCCCTTTAAATACATATTACAATCACATTTAACCATACGTTAAGGAACTTTATATTTGGAATGAGTTATATGTTTATTGAATAAAGTTGCATTGAAAGGAGGGCCACAGAAAAAAGCTAATTTCATTATGGTGAACGAAATAAGCGATTTTTAGCTCCAATGGCCGAAGCGAGCTATTGTCATGGCGGATTGTCTGTCTTGCGTCCGTTCGTGCGTCTTTTTGCGTGCGTATATACCCTTTCTTTAAACATCTTCTCCTAAACCAATGGGCAGATTTTAACGAAACTTAATAGAATTGTTTTCACTTTAAAAATCTTCTATTAACAAACATTGGACCGATTCAAATGAAACTTAGTATGGATGTTCCTCGGGAGACCCTTAATTGAAATTGTTAAAGATATTTTGATTGACCAAAAAAATGCGGGCCAGGGCGGAACTTATTTTTACTTAATTTTCAATTAAAGATCTTTTAAACTCTTCTCGTCCAAAACCATTGGACCGATTTTTATGATACTTGGCATTGATGTTCATTGGGAGATCCTTTAAATTAATTGTTATAGAAATTTTGATTGACCCTCAAATATGGGCTTGGCAGGGCATGGCTTATTTTCGTTTTTAATTCTTTTAAATATCATTACCAATTTCAGGATGTTATTAACTCATTCTTACACTGCCCACTCTGGGTTCTGTTTAAGAATTATCAATAAATTAGAGTACTTCTATCCCGGGCAGTCTTTGCAGAGCTCACAATCGAAATTTAATTTGAGACATTCTTTGTCCCCTATTGGAATTACAGGGTTAATGATTTTAACAATTGTTTTGCTAATAAAAAATATAATTGCAAAATTGCACTGAAGACAGCGTGCTTGAAGGACTGGATACTGTAATTGGGAGTAGGAAATTATTTTGAAAAGGCATTTTTCGAACTTTTTTTTAAGTAAAACCAGAATGTAATAGTTTTTAATCAGGTACAGTTAATTTCATCGTGAAACTTACACTTGTTCCGATCGTCCATTCTTTTTCAACTTCCTATTATTCTCTCATGCTCACTTAAATTTCTAGTCTTATTAAAACAAAGGAAAAAAAGAAGAATTGGCGCTCAAATGTGTCAGATGCATGCATCGATTTCAAAAGTAAATAATTACTTTTAAAAAAGTCTTTAAATTCTCGCATTCCCGTGTTTCGCTCTTTTTTTAAATGTAAAATTAATCACATGTGAATGATAGAGCTGTGATTACATGATGACACCATGTTTGAATCTGACAGACAATTAAGTTATCCCTGAGGATCTGTAATAAATAAGTGTACCAAATCATCATTAGTAGTGTGCATTGAATTACTATTGATTTTCACAATCTAATCTATTAGTGTCGACATAATGATCTTCTCTTGGTGATGAATTTAAACCGTATTTAGTGCAATCTTGATTTAATAACAACATATCTTACCGATTTTTTTTTTCAAATATATCGTTAAATCGGCCAGCATGTAAACCATCCCTGCGTTGAAGGTCCCGTTTTACTAAACTTTCGATTACCGACTCACTACTCTAATTCTTAAAACATTAATTCTTCAGATATTTCGATTTTAATACGTGAATTTGAAATAGGTCTTTTATCATTGTTCAAGTTATGTTCAAGGTTAAGGTAGATCTAGTGGTACCAAAATAGTTCGAAACGCTTTGGAAGTAATGAACTTTAACAATTTTAACCGAGGTTCCCTAATGATTTTCATTAGGAAACCTCGGTCAAAATTGTGAAAGTTCATGAGTTCCGAAACGTTATGGAACTATTACAGGTTCACTACCTTGAGCTTTGTTATCCGCAGACAATTACTCTTTATCAAAATTTTCTAATCGTCCATTCTTTTTCAACTTCCTATTATTCTCTCATGTTCACTTAAATTTCTAGTCTTATTAAAACAAAGGAAAAAAAAAAAAGAATTGGTACTCGATTGCGTCAGGTGCATGCATCGATTTCAAAACTCTATAATTACTTTTAAAACGGTCTTGGAATTACGCGAATTCTCGCATTCCCGTGTTTCTCCTTTTTTAAACGTAAAATTAATCACATGTGAATGATGAAGCTGTGATAACATGATGACACCATGTTTGAATCTGACAGACAATTAAGTTATCCCCGAGGAGCTGTAATAAATAAGTGTACCAAATCATCATTAGTAGTGTGCATTGAATTACTATTGATTTTCACAATCTAATCTATTAGTGTCGACATAATGATCTTCTCTGGGTGATGAATTTAAACCGTATTTAGTGCAATCTAGATTTAGTTAACATCTGACCGATTCCTGAAAAAATCCCTTTAAATACATATTACAATCACATTTAACCATACGTTAAGGAACTTTATATTTGGAATAAATTTGGAATGAGTTATATGTTTATTGAATAAAGTTGCATTGAAAGGAGGGCCACAGAAAAAAGCTAATTTCATTATGGTGAACGAAATAAGCGATTTTTAGCTCCAATGGCCGAAGCGAGCTATTGTCATGGCGGATTGTCTGTCTTGCGTCCGTTCGTGCGTCTTTTTGCGTGCGTATATACCCTTTCTTTAAACATCTTCTCCTAAACCAATGGGCAGATTTTAACGAAACTTAATAGAATTGTTTTCACTTTAAAAATCTTCTATTAACAAACATTGGACCGATTCAAATGAAACTTAGTATGGATGTTCCTCGGGAGACCCTTAATTGAAATTGTTAAAGATATTTTGATTGACCAAAAAAATGCGGGCCAGGGCGGAACTTATTTTTACTTAATTTTCAATTAAAGATCTTTTAAACTCTTCTCGTCCAAAACCATTGGACCGATTTTTATGATACTTGGCATTGATGTTCATTGGGAGATCCTTTAAATTAATTGTTATAGAAATTTTGATTGACCCTCAAATATGGGCTTGGCAGGGCATGGCTTATTTTCGTTTTTAATTCTTTTAAATATCATTACCAATTTCAGGATGTTATTAACTCATTCTTACACTGCCCACTCTGGGTTCTGTTTAAGAATTATCAATAAATTAGAGTACTTCTATCCCGGGCAGTCTTTGCAGAGCTCACAATCGAAATTTAATTTGAGACATTCTTTGTCCCCTATTGGAATTACAGGGTTAATGATTTTAACAATTGTTTTGCTAATAAAAAATATAATTGCAAAATTGCACTGAAGACAGCGTGCTTGAAGGACTGGATACTGTAATTGGGAGTAGGAAATTATTTTGAAAAGGCATTTTTCGAACTTTTTTTTAAGTAAAACCAGAATGTAAGAGTTTTTAATCAGGTACAGTTAATTTCATCGTGAAACTTACACTTGTTCCGATCGTCCATTCTTTTTCAACTTCCTATTATTCTCTCATGCTCACTTAAATTTCTAGTCTTATTAAAACAAAGGAAAAAAAGAAGAATTGGCGCTCAAATGTGTCAGATGCATGCATCGATTTCAAAAGTAAATAATTACTTTTAAAAAAGTCTTTAAATTCTCGCATTCCCGTGTTTCGCTCTTTTTTTAAATGTAAAATTAATCACATGTGAATGATAGAGCTGTGATTACATGATGACACCATGTTTGAATCTGACAGACAATTAAGTTATCCCTGAGGATCTGTAATAAATAAGTGTACCAAATCATCATTAGTAGTGTGCATTGAATTACTATTGATTTTCACAATCTAATCTATTAGTGTCGACATAATGATCTTCTCTTGGTGATGAATTTAAACCGTATTTAGTGCAATCTTGATTTAATAACAACATATCTTACCGATTTTTTTTTCAAATATATCGTTAAATCGGCCAGCATGTAAACCATCCCTGCGTTGAAGGTCCCGTTTTACTAAACTTTCGATTACCGACTCACTACTCTAATTCTTAAAACATTAATTCTTCAGATATTTCGATTTTAATACGTGAATTTGAAATAGGTCTTTTATCATTGTTCAAGTTAAGTTCAAGGTTAAGGTAGATCTAGTGGTACCAAAATAGTTCGAAACGCTTTGGAAGTAATGAACTTTAACAATTTTAACCGAGGTTCCCTAATGATTTTCATTAGGAAACCTCGGTCAAAATTGTGAAAGTTCGTGAGTTCCGAAACGTTATGGAACTATTACAGGTTCACTACCTTGAGCTTTGTTATCCGCAGACAATTACTCTTTATCAAAATTTTCTAATCGTCCATTCTTTTTCAACTTCCTATTATTCTCTCATGTTCACTTAAATTTCTAGTCTTATTAAAACAAAGGAAAAAAAAAAAAAGAATTGGTGCTCGATTGCGTCAGGTGCATGCATCGATTTCAAAACTCTATAATTACTTTTAAAACGGTCTTGGAATTACGCGAATTCTCGCATTCCCGTGTTTCTCCTTTTTTAAATGTAAAATTAATCACATGTGAATGATGAAGCTGTGATAACATGATGACACCATGTTTGAATCTGACAGACAATTAAGTTATCCCCGAGGAGCTGTAATAAATAAGTGTACCAAATCATCATTAGTAGTGTGCATTGAATTACTATTGATTTTCACAATCTAATCTATTAGTGTCGACATAATGATCTTCTCTGGGTGATGAATTTAAACCGTATTTAGTGCAATCTAGATTTAGTTAACATCTGACCGATTCCTGAAAAAATCCCTTTAAATACATATTACAATCACATTTAACCATACGTTAAGGAACTTTATATTTGGAATAAATTTGGAATGAGTTATATGTTTATTGAATAAAGTTGCATTGAAAGGAGGGCCACAGAAAAAAGCTAATTTCATTATGGTGAACGAAATAAGCGATTTTTAGCTCCAATGGCCGAAGCGAGCTATTGTCATGGCGGATTGTCTGTCTTGCGTCCGTTCGTGCGTCTTTTTGCGTGCGTATATACCCTTTCTTTAAACATCTTCTCCTAAACCAATGGGCAGATTTTAACGAAACTTAATAGAATTGTTTTCACTTTAAAAATCTTCTATTAACAAACATTGGACCGATTCAAATGAAACTTAGTATGGATGTTCCTCGGGAGACCCTTAATTGAAATTGTTAAAGATATTTTGATTGACCAAAAAAATGCGGGCCAGGGCGGAACTTATTTTTACTTAATTTTCAATTAAAGATCTTTTAAACTCTTCTCGTCCAAAACCATTGGACCGATTTTTATGATACTTGGCATTGATGTTCATTGGGAGATCCTTTAAATTAATTGTTATAGAAATTTTGATTGACCCTCAAATATGGGCTTGGCAGGGCATGGCTTATTTTCGTTTTTAATTCTTTTAAATATCATTACCAATTTCAGGATGTTATTAACTCATTCTTACACTGCCCACTCTGGGTTCTGTTTAAGAATTATCAATAAATTAGAGTACTTCTATCCCGGGCAGTCTTTGCAGAGCTCACAATCGAAATTTAATTTGAGACATTCTTTGTCCCCTATTGGAATTACAGGGTTAATGATTTTAACAATTGTTTTGCTTATAAAAAATATAATTGCAAAATTGCACTGAAGACAGCGTGCTTGAAGGACTGGATACTGTAATTGGGAGTAGGAAAATATTTTGAAAAGGCATTTTTCGAACTTTTTTTTAAGTAAAACCAGAATGTAAGAGTTTTTAATCAGGTACAGTTAATTTCATCGTGAAACTTACACTTGTTCCGATCGTCCATTCTTTTTCAACTTCCTATTATTCTCTCATGCTCACTTAAATTTCTAGTCTTATTAAAACAAAGGAAAAAAAGAAGAATTGGCGCTCAAATGTGTCAGATGCATGCATCGATTTCAAAAGTAAATAATTACTTTTAAAAAAGTCTTTAAATTCTCGCATTCCCGTGTTTCGCTCTTTTTTTAAATGTAAAATTAATCACATGTGAATGATAGAGCTGTGATTACATGATGACACCATGTTTGAATCTGACAGACAATTAAGTTATCCCTGAGGATCTGTAATAAATAAGTGTACCAAATCATCATTAGTAGTGTGCATTGAATTACTATTGATTTTCACAATCTAATCTATTAGTGTCGACATAATGATCTTCTCTTGGTGATGAATTTAAACCGTATTTAGTGCAATCTTGATTTAATAACAACATATCTTACCGATTTTTTTTTTCAAATATATCGTTAAATCGGCCAGCATGTAAACCATCCCTGCGTTGAAGGTCCCGTTTTACTAAACTTTCGATTACCGACTCACTACTCTAATTCTTAAAACATTAATTCTTCAGATATTTCGATTTTAATACGTGAATTTGAAATAGGTCTTTTATCATTGTTCAAGTTAAGTTCAAGGTTAAGGTAGATCTAGTGGTACCAAAATAGTTCGAAACGCTTTGGAAGTAATGAACTTTAACAATTTTAACCGAGGTTCCCTAATGATTTTCATTAGGAAACCTCGGTCAAAATTGTGAAAGTTCGTGAGTTCCGAAACGTTATGGAACTATTACAGGTTCACTACCTTGAGCTTTGTTATCCGCAGACAATTACTCTTTATCAAAATTTTCTAATCGTCCATTCTTTTTCAACTTCCTATTATTCTCTCATGTTCACTTAAATTTCTAGTCTTATTAAAACAAAGGAAAAAAAAAAAGAATTGGTGCTCGATTGCGTCAGGTGCATGCATCGATTTCAAAACTCTATAATTACTTTTAAAACGGTCTTGGAATTACGCGAATTCTCGCATTCCCGTGTTTCTCCTTTTTTAAACGTAAAATTAATCACATGTGAATGATGAAGCTGTGATAACATGATGACACCATGTTTGAATCTGACAGACAATTAAGTTATCCCCGAGGAGCTGTAATAAATAAGTGTACCAAATCATCATTAGTAGTGTGCATTGAATTACTATTGATTTTCACAATCTAATCTATTAGTGTCGACATAATGATCTTCTCTGGGTGATGAATTTAAACCGTATTTAGTGCAATCTAGATTTAGTTAACATCTGACCGATTCCTGAAAAAATCCCTTTAAATACATATTACAATCACATTTAACCATACGTTAAGGAACTTTATATTTGGAATAAATTTGGAATGAGTTATATGTTTATTGAATAAAGTTGCATTGAAAGGAGGGCCACAGAAAAAAGCTAATTTCATTATGGTGAACGAAATAAGCGATTTTTAGCTCCAATGGCCGAAGCGAGCTATTGTCATGGCGGATTGTCTGTCTTGCGTCCGTTCGTGCGTCTTTTTGCGTGCGTATATACCCTTTCTTTAAACATCTTCTCCTAAACCAATGGGCAGATTTTAACGAAACTTAATAGAATTGTTTTCACTTTAAAAATCTTCTATTAACAAACATTGGACCGATTCAAATGAAACTTAGTATGGATGTTCCTCGGGAGACCCTTAATTGAAATTGTTAAAGATATTTTGATTGACCAAAAAAATGCGGGCCAGGGCGGAACTTATTTTTACTTAATTTTCAATTAAAGATCTTTTAAACTCTTCTCGTCCAAAACCATTGGACCGATTTTTATGATACTTGGCATTGATGTTCATTGGGAGATCCTTTAAATTAATTGTTATAGAAATTTTGATTGACCCTCAAATATGGGCTTGGCAGGGCATGGCTTATTTTCGTTTTTAATTCTTTTAAATATCATTACCAATTTCAGGATGTTATTAACTCATTCTTACACTGCCCACTCTGGGTTCTGTTTAAGAATTATCAATAAATTAGAGTACTTCTATCCCGGGCAGTCTTTGCAGAGCTCACAATCGAAATTTAATTTGAGACATTCTTTGTCCCCTATTGGAATTACAGGGTTAATGATTTTAACAATTGTTTTGCTAATAAAAAATATAATTGCAAAATTGCACTGAAGACAGCGTGCTTGAAGGACTGGATACTGTAATTGGGAGTAGGAAATTATTTTGAAAAGGCATTTTTCGAACTTTTTTTTTAAGTAAAACCAGAATGTAAGAGTTTTTAATCAGGTACAGTTAATTTCATCGTGAAACTTACACTTGTTCCGATCAAAACCATTCTAAATCGGTCTATCAGCGTTCCATTCATTCATTCCCAACACTCACTCATATCGATCATAAACGCTCAAAATTCTTAAAAAAAAAAAACACACACACACACACACACAGTTCGAAATCGTTCAAATAAATCTACGTTTTAATCAAATCGATCAAATTATTCTAGAAATTGATTAACTGGTGTGGATTTCAGGGTGACTGATAGGTCCATAAAGACACACAACCAAAATAACGTATATTTCATGAAAGGAAGGTAATCAATATTGCAAATTTTGTTCATCCTGAACAAAATTTTCGATATGGATTACTTCCCATTAAATTCACTCAAAACTCGCTCCACACACTCAACCAATTTCATTCCTAAATCATTCCAAAATCATTCACCTTGTCAATTTCATGATGTTGTTTACTGTATTCCGAATTTAGCATGGCAAGGGTTAGAAACTTATAGTTTGGAGCGAGATCTTCGATGCTTTTTAAACAATTTAAGTTAGATTAATTAACTGCATTTACTTGAACATGGAGAAAGTGATTAAGGTAATGGACCTGTAACAGTTCCGCATTGTTTCGCAAGTCATTTACTTAAACAGTGTTAACGGCCGCCACCATAGCGCAGTTGGTTAGGCATAAGACTTCTAATCTGAAAGTCGTGGGTTCGATCCCCGGTGGCGGCTAAAATCCTTTCCGACGTTGTCTTTCACCAATGGGTAGATAATCGTAAACCTATGTGAAATAGCAGTCGGAGGCTAGGAAAGGGTGTAATGGTAGTACAGGTAAAAGAAATACCAGGAATCCATTGTTAGGTGCTCCGGCCGCCGCGATATAACTGAAATAATGTTGAAAGCGGCGTAAAACCCCATTCAATCAATTAAACAGTGTTAACCGAGGTTTCCTAATGATATCATTAGGTCACCTCGGTTAACATTGTGAAAATTCACGAGTTCCGAAATGTTTCGGAACTGTAACGCATCCACTGCCTTAAGAACCTGATAAAGTATGCGGATCGGTATTCGTGCGAGAATCTTAACTGTGCTGATATTATGTAATCTACATTTAGGCTTTCGTAGCTTTTGCACCGAAGTAACGTTTTATATTTATAATATCGCATTTCCTGGGAATAAAATCCATCCGAATAATTCATATTTTTTATAATAATTAAAAAAGAGACTTTTTCTCTTAATTTCAGAAATGGTTCCCATAGCAATGAGGCGACAGGTGCACGAAGATTATTGATTTCAAACAAACCAGACGATTATTAAACAATGTCAGCCGTGAGAGGTACCTAAATACATCTCGAGAGAGAAAATTATTTGTATAACCCGTCATGGTAAACAGGGACCAATCTGCTACAGTCTTAAATACTTAAGAACATGTCGGACACCTTCAATTAGTTCACACAACTCTTTGCACACGTGCACAACGGGAAATAATATCCAACACTTTCGCGAATGTTTTCATCCTGAACGCATCAATTTGCAACATTTCCGCGAATGTTTTCATCCTGAACGCATCAATTTACAAAATTTTCGCGAAGTTTATCATCCTGAACCCATCAATTTGCAACATTTTCGCGAATGTTTTAATCCTGAAAGCATCACTGCGTTCAGGATGTAAACATTCGCGGAAATCTTGCAAATTATGTCCCGCTTTGTACGTATGAAAACAGTTTGCAACGTATTGTCGGACATTTTCAATAAGTCTAGGAAATCAGATTCCAGTCTGTAACAGTCTGTACTATTTTAGATTGTGTCAGGCATCATGATTTTCAAAAAGTGCACACTTTTGCTTGCATACACGGAAAGGCAGGGCATAATTTGCGACATTTTTGCGAAAATTTTCATCCTGAAAGTAGCCTGCAGTCAGGATGAAAATATTTTCAAAAATTTTACAAATTATGCCCGTGAGAAAACAGTCTGCAACGTTTTGTCAGATATTTTCAATAAGTCAAGGAAAACAGGGACCAGTCCGTCAAAGTCTGAAATTCTTTTGACTGTGTCAGACATTTTTAATAAGAACACAAAGCTGTTTGCACACGCACAAAGCGAGGCATAATTTGCAACATTTTTGCGAATGTTTTCATCCTGAAAGCATAACTGCGTTCAGGATGAAAATATTCGCGAAAATGTTGCAAATTATGTCCCGCTTCGTACGAGTGAAAACAGTTTGCAACGTATTGTCGGACATTTTCAATAAGTCAGGAAATCAGAGACCAGTCTACCACAGTCTGAACTATGAAAACATCCGCAAAGATGTTGAAAATTTCGACCCGCTTTTCGCGTCTGCAAACAGTTTGCAACGTTTTATCAATAAGTTCTCATTTTTTTGAAATCAGCCATGCATTTAGACTGGTAGCCGTCTCTTAAATAGAGGTACATTATGTAGCCGGGATGTGTATAAGGGGTATTTGTATTGCCTTGTCGTACAAGCTAGCTTTTATAGCGACGTGATAGAGCACTCGCTTTGGGATGTAGAGAGAAGTTAACTCACTTTAAGGTCATAATGGTTCAACTTTGTTATCTACCTTGTTACAAACTTCTGAAAGCAGGGCCTGAATCCCAGATTCGTTCAGAATGAAAACAATCGCGAAAATATTGCGAATTATGCTCCGCACATGTGCAAACAGTTTGTAATGTTTTGGCAGCCTGAAAGCAGGGCAGATATTAAAAGGAGAAACTGTAAACACTCGGACTATTCAAAAACATTCAAAGATTACAACATATATATATCAATTGCTGAAAAAATTCAAGCATTTAAACTGAGGTAATAAATATTCGCTAATACCGTTCATATTGATTCCATTCAAAATCCTCTGAGCCAACTATTTCAATTTTATTCTATTCCGTGCGATGTCCGTGCGGCGACCGTGCGGTGACCGCACAAGGCTACGGGCATGCGATTTTTAAAGAAGTGGATAACATTTTTTTAAACGAGATCGCAGGTGTCTACGGTGCCCGCAAGACCGTGCGATGATCGCACGGACACCGTATGTCACCGCACTATTTTATGCTTACGGCGAGATACGGGCGCCGTACGGGCTGCGTGGGCAAAATGTAAACGAGGCTTTAGTTACCTCGTGAAATTGACATTCATCTCAATCAAGACAATTCTAAGTCGCTCACTCAGCGCTCTATTCATTCATCCCAAACACTTACTCAAACCTCTCAGAAAACGTTCGAAATGACTAAAAAAGATAAAATCAAAAGCTACATTCAAAATTAATATAAATATAAAAAATCGCGATTTCACTGACATAATTTAAAAATGTAAGTTCCTGATTGATTCTTGTAGAATCTGTTAAGTAGAATATTTATTAAAGATTCTGAACAAAATTAGCGGTATTGGATTACCACTCTTTAATTTCACTCGAAACTCCTTCAACCCACTCATTCAATTCCATTCGAAAATCATTCCAAAATCATTCACCTTGTAAATTTAACGATGTTGTTAATTGTAACATCATTCACAAAATTAATCTCATATTTACAAGATGTGTTTTGAAACAGCCATACCTCCAGCATTGCCAATTTTTAGAGAAAAGTGCACGAATGACTTTGTCAATGAATAAGTTCTAATTTTACACATATTTGACCTTGAAAATATCCTTGACCTTTACCCATTACATTGAAGATGGTACCAATGGAAAGCTCTTGGTGCAAGCAATACACTAACTGATAAAAAATGCCAAAGTTTAAGCCTTAAGGAGACTAAAAATCGTACAAATAACAATATCTTGAAATTGACAAGGTGAATGATTTTCGAATGACAAACCTTATGTATTTTGAATGACGTTGTTGATTCAATTTTTTTCAGTGAGTTTGGATGGTTTTTGATGGTTTAGGTGAGTTTTTGGAATGAATGAATGGAACCCATTAGCGAGTGATTCGGAATGATTATGATCGAGATGAATGTCAATTTCACGATGTTGTTAACTGTACGACAAAAACACAACGTTCTCCCGATGTACCTTGAATTGTTGAACGAAACTAGCGCTTTTGTATTACCTGGCCTCAACTTCATTCAAATTTTACTCATTCTACTTACTCAATTTCATCCTAATTGATTCTTGCTCATTTTCTTGTCAATTTTACAGTTAGTAACATCATAAAATTGACTGTCATTACGAGCATAATCATTCTTAAATGCTCACTCAGCGCTCCATTCATTCATTCATTCCAAACGCTCACCCAAACAATTCAAAGGCTCAAAAAAGTTTTTAAAAAAGCTTCAAAATCGTTCACAATGATCAACATTTCTTTTTTTAGGTTTAAACCCATTTATTTTACATGGATTGGGAAACAAGTTCTTGCAATTTCGAATAATCCCCCTCGATTCTGCTTCCTGGAAAATTCACTAGTGCTCGCGCCGAATGTGTGTGCCAGTGAAAAAACCCAGATCCATAGCCGCTCCCGGGAATCGAACTCAGTAATCGAACATGGGTCAAGAGGCCGACGCTTTACCTCTAAGAACACGGAAACCACACAAGATTTCATTCAAACCAATCAAATCATTACACAGTTGCAAAACTTAACAGCAAATGAGGATTTACATTTTTACCCCCATTTATTTACATTTGAAACTCAATCCACGCAGTCATTCATCGTCCAAAAATCGTTCCAAAGACATTCAACTTGTTAATTTAACGATGTTGTTAACTGTAGTACTACATGTGGATAAAATGTTACATTAGTCGGTCATTAGATCAATCTATTATCTACTTAATTCATACAGCTTTCTGAACGATTCTTGTTTAACGCTTGTAATATGAATAATGATATCTTGATGAGAGCACGAATATCAATTACAGAATGGAAATGGATTAGATTTTGTACTGTGAATAAAATTCCATTAATCTGCCATTTGTTATCTATACATGTATTCGAAACGAGGATCGTGATCATGAAAGGCTAGGATATTATTTGTTCCTTTAATTTCACACGTTGTGTCACAGTTAAGAACATCCTGAAATCGACGGTCTAATGACATTGCAATGCTTTCCGAATGAAACTGTAGTAAGTGAGATAAGCTAGTGTTGAGTGGAATTAAAGGGAAGTAATACAGTATTGCTGATTGTCAATTACACAAGATTTCTAGCTGTACATAAATGTGAACTAATGACATTGCAATGCTTTCCGAATGAAACTGTAGTAAGAGAGATAAACAAGTGTTGGGTGGAATTAAAGGGAAGTAATACAGTATTGCTGATTGTCAATTACACAAGATTCTAGCTGAACATAGATCTAATCAAATGACATTGCAATAATTTACGAATGAAACTGTAGTAAGTGCGATAAGCGAGTTTTGAGTGGAATTAAAGGGAAGTAATACAGAATTGCTGAGTGTCAATTACACAAGATTTCTAGCTGTTCATAAATGTGTTCAAATGACGTTGCAATGCTTTCCGAATGAAACTGTAGTAAGTGAGATAAGCTAGTGTTGAGTGGAATTAAAGGGAAATAATACAGTATTGCTGATTGTCAATTACACAAGATTCTAGCTGAACATAGATCTAATCAAATGACATTGCAATAATTTACAAATGAAACTGTAGTAAGTGCGATAAGCGAGTTTTGAGTGGAATTAAAGGGAAGTAATACAGAATTGCTGAGTGTCAATTAGTCAAGATTTCTAGCTGTTCATAAATGTGTTCAAATGACATTGCAATGATTTCCGAATGAAACTGTAGTAAGTGCGACAAGCGAGTTTTGAGTGGAATTAAAGGGAAGTAATACAGTATTGCTGAGTGTCAATTACACAAGATTTCTAGCTGTTCATAAATGTGTTCAAATGACATTGCAATGATTTCCGAAAGAAACTGTAGTAAGTGCGATAAGCGAGTTTTGAGTGGAATTAATGGGAAGTAATACAGTATTGCTGATTGTCAATTACACAAGATTTCTAGCTGTACATAAATGTGTTCAAATGACATTGCAATGATTTCCGAATGAAACTGTAGTTAGTGCGATAAGCGAGTTTAGAGTGGAATTTAAGGGAAGTGATACAGTATTGCTGAGTGTCAATTACACAAGATTTCTAGTTGTACATAAATGTGTTCAAATGACATTGCAATGATTTCCGAATGAAACTGTAGTGAGTGCGATAAGCGAGTTTTGAGTGGAATTAAAGGGAAGTAATACAGTATTGCTTAGTGTCAATTACACAAGATTTCTAGCTGATCATAAATGTGTTCAAATGACATTGCAATGATTTCCGAATGAAACTGAAGGAAGTGAGATAAGCGAGTTTTGAGTGGAATTAAAGGGAAGTAATACAGTATTGCTGATTGTCAATTACACAAGATTTCTAGCTGTACATAGATGTGAACTAATGACATTGCAATGATTTCCGAATGAAACTGTAGTAAGTGCGATAAGCGAGTTTTGAGTGGAATTAAAGGGAAGAAATACAGTATTGCTGAGTGTCAATTACACAAGATTTCTAGCTGTTCATAAATGTGTTCAAATGATATTGCAATGATTTCCGAATGAAACTGTAGTGAGTGCGATTAGCGAGTTTTGACTGGAATTAAAGGGAAGTAATACAGTATTGCTGAGTGGCAATTACACAAGATTTCTAGCTGTGTAACATTAATGTGATCTAATGATATTACAATGATACCCGAATGAAACTGTAGTAAGTGCGATAAGCGAGTTTTGAGTGGAATTAAAGGGAAGTAATACAGTATTGCTGAGTGTCAATTACACAAGATTTCTATCTGAATATGATCTCCGGAACTTTTACCAAGGATACAATACCGATTTTTGGCATACATGGATCGCTAGCGATCGATAATAAAAATGTTTTTACGAATCACCCTGCACATTTCATGTATATTTCCGCAAGAAAGAGTGAGGTTCGAGAAACCGTTATCTCCTTTCATTTTCAACGTAAAATTGATCTTTGATTACTCACTTGAAATTGCAGAGCTATATTAGTAATTGGTACCGAAAATACAAGACGAAATTAATCTTTACCGTGGATCTTCGTTATAATAACGATGTTAACTTAAACGGAGGCAAAAAAGTACAGTAAACAACATCGTGAAATTGACAAGGTGAATGATTTTGGAATTATTTCGGAATGAAATTGATTGAGTGTGTGGAGCGAGATTTGAGTTAATAAATGGGAGGTACTCCATATCGCAAATTTTGTTCAGGATGAACAAAATTGGCGATATTGATTTCCTCCCTTTAATAAAATATGCATACA
This sequence comes from Fragum whitleyi, assembly GCA_948146395.1. Lineage (NCBI taxonomy): Eukaryota > Metazoa > Mollusca > Bivalvia > Cardiida > Cardiidae > Fragum > Fragum whitleyi. The sequence continues at coordinate 80,068,150 of OX411543.1, forward strand.
AGTTCTTTAGATAGCTTCCTTTATCTTCAAGAACCTATTAGACGCTTACAATTTGAAAAATGTCAGTGAAATCTTATTTTTTCTTTATCAAATTTTATATTGAAGTCATTGTTGATTCTATATTTTTCAATGGGTTTGAGCGTTTTTGAATGGTTTGAGTGTTTGGAGTGAATGAATGGATCGCTGAGTGAGCGATTTAGAATGGTTTTGATTAAGGTAAATGTCCATTACACGATGTTATTTACTGTAGAATATCGTAGATCATGACCTAGGTAAGATGAAAAAATTAAAACTGATTGTTATGGATTTGAATGAGTGGATTAACTTGATTTTGAATAAAATTGAAGGGATGTAATGCAAAATATATAATTTTGTTCAAGGTGAAAGAAATGGGCGATTTAATTACCTCTTTTTTCTATAAGTAGTTTTCTATGTCTTAACGAACCAAGCAGACGCTTCGAAATTCAAGAAAGTCGGTGAAATCAGTTAATCTATGGAACAAATTGAACTTCTTTCTAGTTTCCGGGCTTTATATTGGAGCGTATTTGAATGGTTTTCAAGTATAATGTTTGAAACTAGTGATTGGGGCGTCGGGTTAGAAAAAAAAAAAAAACTTTTGATCGGCGTGAGTGTCAATTTGATTTTGTTATCTTTACTCCTTTTACAGTGTCATGAAAACTATATTCTATAAACTTAAATTTATCTTTTGCTTAAACTAGATACCCAAACAGTATATCTTTTACAATATATTCCGTAATAGAATTCACTAATCTTTGGACAACTATAAGGTAGTGGACCCGTTATATTCCCGCAACATTTTGGAACTCATGGTCTTATACCATGCTAATCTATGTTTTCTGATGAAACATTAGGAAACCTCACCTAATGTATTAAAGAAAATGACATTCTAAACATTGGTGAACTTTAACGGATCCACTACCTTTAAGGACATTTATATTTTTCATACTAAAACTAGAAAAAACAGACGCATTGATTTTTTTTGTTTTGTTTTGCTTTGCTTTGTTTTGTTTCTTCGTGTATTTTGAGAAACTGCAACATAAATCAGAAACGTTAGAAAATATAGAAGACATAAGAGATATGCATGACACCTTTTAGTGACTTGAAGCAACGCAGTAAAATGTGAATTAAAAGCCACCTACAGGACTAACAAAGAGCGGTCGTTATTAAAAGGTCGCTTAAAGGCCCCTTTTCGTTACAATCAGGAAACATTATTTTAAATAAATATGTATATTTGTTACTTTAATCAAAAATAAGTTAGGAGAACGCAGCCTTTTGAATAGATTTATTTAAATCGAACTAAAGTTTAAGCTCTACTGACCGAAGGTCAGAAGAGCTATTGGCTACCGGTTTTCTCATTCGGCGTCCGTCCGTCTGGCTGTCTGGCCGTCTGTCCGTCCTTCCGTCCATTACTTTTGCTTGCGAACGTTCTAGAGTCCATTGTTTTGACCCAATTGTCATAAAACTAGGTCGGAATGATTGGAACATCACAAGGATCCTTCCTTTCGGAAAAAGGTCAGATCCGTTAAGGGTCATGGGAAAAGGAGCCTCATCAAAATTTACTTATAAATTCCTCGTTAACGCTCTAAAGATCAGTGTTTACACTCGATTGACTTTAAACTTGCTCAGAATGATTGAACTATAACAAAGTTGGTTCCTTTCAGAAAGGGCCCGATACGTCAAGCGCCAAGCGATACGAGAAAATGGGTCAACTGAAAAAAAAGCATATCCTCGTTAACGCTTTCAAGTCCACACTTTTCATCCGATTGTCTTCAAACTTGATAAGAATGATTGTACCATGACACGGATCGTTCCTTTGGAAAATGGCCTCAATCCGTCAAGCGTTATTAGAAAAGGGGCCAATTGATAATAATTGGAAAATTTAATATGAAAATACCCGTAAACTCTCTAAAATCCACAGTTTCATCCGATTGTCTCCAAACTATGTCAGAATGATTTAACAATCACAAGGATTTTTTTCTTTCGAAAATAAGTCAGCTTTGTCAAGCGTCAGAGGAAAAAGGGCCAAAATAAATGATTAGAAATTCCTCGTCAACGCTCTAAAGTCCACAATTTTCATCAGATTGTCTTCAAACTTGCTCAGAATGATTGTAACATCACAATGATTCCAACTTTTTTATTTTTTGATTGATTGATTTAGCTTTACGACAAAAGGGCCCTGTTTTTGAAAGTATAATTTTAAGAATTCATTGTAAACGTTTCTCATATATGCATGAAAGTTAATGAAAATTTCACTAAGTATTCTACATCATTTGACCATGTGCAAATAGATGTGGACTGGTGATTTTATACTGCGTCATAGAAAAAGGGGCGTGAATGTAAAATTTTTTGTTATCAAAACTCCTATTTATTTACGGATACATTTATGTGAAACTTGTACACATAGTCACTGGAAATGGATGGTGGAAAGTTCTGTGAAAGTAGATTTATTTTTAACACGACTCTGATTTATACATGGAAGTTAATCGAAAATTCACTTTGTATTCTATATCATGTAGCCATTTGCATATTGATGTGGTCTAGTGATTTTATTCTGTGTCATAGTAAAGGGGACCTTGATGTTAACTTCTTATTAACGAAACTCCTCTTTTATCAATGGATATATTCATATGAAACTTCCACAGAACATTCCTATTACAGTGACTATATGCATTTGTTGCTGTGCCACGTCATGATAAAAGGGGCCTTTATAGTTTATATATATCCTGTGTCATGGTAAAAAGGGCCTTCAGGTTATATTATTTATTTACTGTTTACACAACTTCTACATATATGCATAGATTGTCATGAAACTTATATATATATGGCCATTGCCACAACTTTGCCATTTGGTGCAATTATGTTATGGGAAAAGGGGCCTTTAAGTAAATTTCTTATCAACACAACTCCTCCCTTATTTATGAATTCTGAACAAAATTAGCGATATTGGATAACCTCCCTTTAACTTCACTCAAATACACTCATTCAATTTTATTTCAAAATCGTCTCGAAATCATCCACCTTGTCAATTTCACAATTTTGTTAATTGTAATTGTAAGGATATGCTTAGATTCAATGCTGCTCAAAATGAAGCAAAAATTACGTATAAATTTAATTAAGGGGGGTAGAATCATACGAAATAAAAGAAATGATTGAATCCGTCCTTACGAAGGAAAACACGGTATATATTGTATCATCACTGTACTTTGGTTCAAAGCACAATTTAAGTGTGAAAGGGCTGAAAAAATCAGGCTTTCGAAATATTTTTTTTGTTTGTTTTTGTGCGCAAATTTTTCGGAAAGAGACGCAAAAATTCATTGGATGTCAATGAAATTGCCTAAAAATCAAACTATAGCCATCCAATTGCCTTGACGTCGCGCACGGTAATGCGGCACTAAAATGTAACGTCAAAATAGCAAACGTCGATTGTGTAGCGTCTAGTGTTTTTTTGTGTTTTTTGGTCAGAAAAAAGTACACGTAATCATTATATTGCTCACTCTTTCTACAGCTATAGTAATGTCAGAAAATATAGTTATCATTAAAGATTTAAAACCCGCCCCTATCACTCGCAAAGAATGCAAAATGTCATATTATTTTCAACTTCGCAGAAATATGTAGACATGCGAATACTGGATAAAGCCTTTTGTAGAGTTAGGCTTATTTCCACTCTAAATATGAAGATGTATTGGGCTAGACGCTTCTTTTGAAACATTATTTATGTTATAATGTAGAGGTAAATCTGACATTCTGAAATATTCACCCTATTTTTATTGCAATGACTAATTCGATCTAACAGCAGCTTGTTCATATAAAGTGATGGCAGCAATACATGCGTTTTTGTAAAAGGAATATGACGCACCCCCTTTTCTTGTTTGAAAAAAGTTATTACATTTTGCTAAGTTTGCTTCGAACTCACTTTTCTTGGGTCTTTAGAACAACGACTTACAGTCCATGTATACAAGTCTTTGCGAAAAATGTATCAAACATTCTTTTTTGCTTTCCGAAATTAACATAAGCGATTTCGGGCAATATTGGCCCTCTTGTTTATATCTAGTTCTTACCTTCCCCTATTCGCATCGCCACTTCCAGACAGATATTCTTCTCGCAAGATATTACGATTTCTTTTTCTATTTCTCCCCTTGAACTGCGGATTTAATCTACTCTGTATTCGTCTGAAGTAAGTCCGCGAATCAAACATAACGTCGTTGTGAGAAAATGCGCGTTTTTTAAGAAATCGTTCCACACGAACTAATATCAATATCTCTTTTATTCGAAAATATTTTTTCATGACATTTTGATATGATTATTAAGAGAAAAATAATATTTCTTAGCTTTATTTGAATTATCGTATGAATAAAGGAACTGCATTTTTTAGCGTATTAAGAATGGAAAAAACAGTTCTATAACCGCCTAAAAAGATTTCGTTCTACACGAATTTCGGCTTATCAATTTTCCGATTAAAACTCAAATTGATATCTTTTTACACATTTAAGAAAAACAGAAAAATAATATTTTTAATTTAAAGATTGGTTGCAATTGAACTATTTTAAATTAAAATATAAAAGAAAATCGTCAATTTTTCGGCGTCTTAATGTTTGATGTTACGCTTCACTTTTTGTTATACAGAAAGCGGTATTTTTCTTATTTGTGGTTAAATTTCAATCTCCGTTGGTAAAATTGTTGGATGTCATGTCAGTTTAGATTTGATGTTCTTTCAAGCAGTTTAAACATTATAAAACTGTGTAAAATTTAAGATGGGTATCTTCCGGTGATGCTTTTATGTTACATGTTACACGCGTTTTTTTCGCTTAAATTACAATTTGAAACTCCTTTTTATGAAATCATACGAAAATGGTTGCAATAAAAGTTTGATATATAAATTGGCCATGGTTTAAGCGTAATTTAGATATTACATATAAGGATGGTGCGACCAAGGAGTCTTGTTATGATTAGTTTTAAAACACAGAGGGTGACGTTTTTTTAAAAGTGCCGCATTACCGTGCGCGACGTCCTTTCTTTTTTACCTAAATATTTAACCTCTGTAATTAATTGTAATTATGCAATGTAAAAAGCTATAAAGGTCACTCTTTTTCATTTAACGTTTCGCGATGCGCGTCTCTCGTTTGGTCGACGGAATAATTTAGTGTTCCTGGCGAAAAGGAAAACACTTATTTGGGAAATAGACATTAGAAAAAACTCTAATGTCTAATTGTATAAATCAAAGTACTGAAAGTACTGATAAGTTGGAATGCGTTCAAGAGATGGTGACCCCAAGCTACTAACGAAGCTGACGCCTCCCGCCCACCACAGGTGATCACATAATACGTCTCGTCTTTTGACGGGCGTATATAAATCAATGTATTTCAAAAACGAGAGACGCTTAAACCTCTGAATCGCTATACAGGCCTGCCACGCCCAAATTAATGGGCTAATGACAATTTTGCCAACAATATTTGAAGGGGTCATCAAAGGAAGATTCTTGTAAAGTTTGATTGAAATCTTTTCAGTGGTTCAGGAGGGGATGTCGTTCAATGATTATGGGCTCAAAATAAGTCCCGCTCTGCCATTCCCATATTTATTGGCCAATTAGAATAACGCGATAATTTTGAAGAGGGTCACATTCTGGCAAAATTTCTCTTAAATTGGCCCATTGGTTTAGGAGAAGAAGAAGTCTTAAGAAAGTTGACGACGGTCCTAAAAGCTCTCCTTGAGCACGTTGTGCTCAGGTGAGCTAAAAAAGAAGAAAATAATACGGACCATACAGCCGACTAATGGACGCACATGGGAACACTTATTCACTCAAAACAGTTTTTATATTATTTTTCAAATGAATTCTGCTCCATTCGAGTTATATATTACATTTCTAATTAGAAGTGTCGCAAAGTGGACCTCAACAAGTGATTTGTCCGTGATAAAAAGATTTTTTCGCAGGGAAGTCTTTACTTCATGAGTTGGAATCTAAAGACAATTTTTGGACGAAGTGATTTCGACCTTTCTGACTCCAAAATTGGGCACTTTCTCGGGTCATTGACAAGTTTTGTGATTTGGGTCAATTGGTTGTTCAGTTAGAGTGGAAACTATTAACTGCTTAAATTTACTGATGACCGTGACATGTATGACCCCGAAACAATTAGACATTTCTTTTGGTCATGGGCAATATTTGTGTAAAGTTTCGTTATTGCAGGTCAATTGCTTCTCCGTTTATCTAGCGGAAAGCCAAATGTCAATGGACTGAGAGACAGACATGATAAAATCAATATATGCTCATCTACTTCTGAGTTGGGGGTACTGTTAATAACATCGTGAAATTGATAAGGTGAACGATTTTGGAATGATTTAGGCATGATGTTGAATGAGTGAGCGGAGCGAGTTTTGAGTGAAATTTAGGGAGGGAATCCAGTGTCGCTTAGTTTGTTCAGGATGAACAAAATAAGCTATATATAAAACCTATATAAAATATGCATAAAAGTTCAATCAATAGCTTTCTATATGGTCAAGAACCAATCAGACGCTTTAAATTTCAATTGTGTCAGTGAAATCGCGAATTGGTTCTTGCTAAACTCATTTTGAATGTACATGTTGATCTTATTTTTTAATAACTTTGAGCGGTTTTGAATGGTTTGAGTGAGTGTTTGGAATGAATCAATGGAGCGCTGAGTGAGCGATTAAGAATTTTTTTTATTGAGATGAATGTCAATTTCACGATGTAACTAACTGTATGGTGGTGCTCTTAAACGTGTTGATGTGTAAGAATGTGAAGAAAAGAAGTTGAACTAGTTGGTTTTGTTTCAAATGGCAAATTGTCTTATTGGGCAAAGATATACATAATTCAATTAAAGACATGGTGGCAAGGGTTTATATGGATGAGTATTGGGTTTTTACAATAAATTATTCATGTAGATAACTGCAATATGACGAAAAAAAAACCGACAGTATGTTGCAAAAATATTTATTAACTTTAAAAGTGTATCATCACTTTAAGAACAGATTTTTATTTCGTAGCTTAGACATAAATTTACAATATAACACCTTGTCAAAGAAGGTCGTTCAGAAAAAGAAACTATACCTTTTAAAGAAGCTATAACTCAATTCTACAAAAAATAGGTCGCGACCTTACCAAATAAGCAGATCACGTGATTTGTCTGTGCTATTGCTACAATACTGAGAAAACAGATCGCGACATTACCAAATAAGCAGATCACGTGATTGGCTAGTGCTATTGTCAATTGCTGACCTTATTGGACTTGACTTATCACATGATTTCCAAATATAGTAATGCAAATATGTGATACTAATATATTCGTACAATATTTTCAATAAATATCGTTTAAAACATAAATTAGCGTGTTAATAATATACGTGAATGATAGTTGTGTAATTGTACAGCATTATTACTTTTTGATGAAATAAACTGTACGTCTTTGTCAAGTTGCGATATACAAAATAGGCCGAAGTGTATTCACATCCTGTTCACGTGATATGTGTTCTCAAGAAAACCGAAATGAAATTATCTTGTGTTCATTTTGCGGTTTTGTTAAATCTTAGTTGGAATTGCTCCGCATTCCAACTTAAAAATGTGTATTGCTTATCTCGAGGGTAACCATGTGAATGGCGTCAAATTCCGTATTTAACAATCATTTTGTCAAATCGCGGCGACTGGAGCACTTTAAAGATAGATTCCTGTATTTCTCTCGCCAGTACTGCAGTTAACAACATCGTGAAATTGACATTCATCTCGATCAGAACCATTTCAAATCACTCTCTTAGCATTTCATTTATTCATTCAAAACACTCACTAAAACCATTCAAAAACGCTCAAAACTCACTGGAAAGAATCACCAACGTCATTTGAAAATAGATAATGCTAGAATTTCATTCCTCTTGACTTTCATTTAATCGAATTTTCCAATTTCGATATTGATCTGCTATTACTATCCAGCACATGGATTAGTCGAGCTTCGCTGTCCTCCGACAGCTCTTGTTTTACCCCTAGCTTCTATCTGGCTTCGATAAACAGTTACCGATCCATTGATGGGAGGCAAATAACGGGGGAAAATGTGCTGCCGCCGGGGACCGAGCCCCTTAGTCTCTAGTTAACTGCTCACAGTGCATGAAGCCGATGTCTCCTTATTCATTTTATGCATTCTCAGTTTTTCAAACGAGAACCAATGATATAACACCGATGTTTAATTCACATGTTCTTTATAAGTTGTAAAAAAAACTTGAATTATGTGTTTCTTAATTTCTCTTCCACAGTGATAAAAGAAATTATGAAGACGCTAAAACCATTACAGGGGTGTCGACAGAGCTCAACAGTAATAGGTACATGAATAATATTCAAGGAGTTATCGCCTCATTTTCACCGAAATTCTCTCCCCTGGGAAATGATTACGAAAGAATGAGTAATGAGCATTATTAGCGTAGTTGCCAGCACGTGTTTCTTGTGTGATTATTAACTGTCAGCGGACATTATAACATGTAGATTCCAGAAATGATTGCTCCCAGTCTGCCGTACCTGTGTTTTCGTGGGTCTCGATGTGTGAGGAGAAATTAGTCTTGATTGATGCTGCATTAGATTTAATATTGCCGCGGATTTTATAGAACGTGAAAATATGTTACACTCTCGATTTCATCTATCCGGGTTATTTTTGTCATAATATAAAATCGGTTAAGTTTTTACTTGATTAACGATAAATATCAACCATTCAGGAGTGATGAATTATTTACAAACGGGATGATTTTGGGATGAAATCAAATTTAAACTATTGATAATGGCATATTCGAATCTAGAAAATGACAGTCATATTTGAAAACATTCTTTGTCCGCATATGTTTAAAAGTAATAATTTATAGGATATAAGATTCTAAAAAAGTCACTTTTTTCTCACCTGATGTTAAAATATTTTATATTTTACAGTGTAACCACATCATGAGATTGAATGATGGAATTCTCTCTTTATTCACGATAAATGTGGTTTATGCCAAAATCTCTCTCGGTGCACAAAAACAGGTGTTTTCTACAAGTGTTTTGAGCACTGATGATCATTCGAGATACACACCAGATAATAACACCAGATGAAACGTACGGAATTTAAAGACAATGTATTACAGTGTAGGTGGATTAACGATGACTTGAAATGTTACTTCGTTAATATTTTGGGAATTCGTATGTTTGAATGATTGGATTTTTGAATAATGAGGGTTACTCAACCATATCAATGACGTCAGTTATTTCGATTGGGTTGTCATAATAACTTTGCCAGAGTGTCGGAAAAATAATTAAGTGTCTTTCACGTGTACATTATTATGTGGAATATCTCCTCTCTGACATAACAATTCAAGATTGCTTAAACAATTAGTCCCTTAGAGTAACTGCCTTTCAATCGTTCATTTAAGTTTAAAAAATCTTTTACTATCTTTAGAAGTAAACGATTTATACTATCATTTTAATATCGATGTTGCCTTATATTTTTATTTGAAAAAAAAAATCAAATCTAATCAACTGAATTCGTGATATATCATAATGGAGTACTATGTCGAATGACTCCGTTTATCATGAAATTCCTAGCTTCTCTCCTAAAAATAAATCAAAAGTGGTTTTATGGAAAGAGCTCATAAATAAGGAGATGATAGGCTTCATGGTGGGGGAGTTTGAAGCCGAACAAAGTAGATAAACGATAGAGTTATTAACATTATAATCACCATCACAAAAAACATCTGTGCTCGGCAGTTTCACAGTTTTACCATAAAATATCGATTCAATCTCCGATATTTACCAACTCGCCTCAATATGTCGGTAGTAAGCGTCGAGCCAGCCAATGAAAACAAGCGTATTGATTCTACGGAGAATCTCCTTACAACGCCAGTCAGTGAATGTAGAAGTGAAATTGACGTGAACCATGAAACATCAACTGTTGACGGACTACCCCCGCAACATGACGCCAACATGGACGCCAAGGGCCAACACAATAATTCTTGTGCCCTGACAGTAAAAAGCCCAAAAGGTTCATCAGCAGGGAATAAGAACTCGCTAAGTGATGGGAGAGTAAATCGTGCATATACATCTCCCGACATTGAGTTACAAAGTTTTACGAGTAATGAAAACCCGCCAGACTCGCGTAAATTGACAACCAACATTGAGAGCCGTCCAAATATGACGGATGCCAATACGCTACAACCTTCACACAATTTACCGCGTTCACAGATGGATAGTCGACCAGGTGCGTTATACAGCACCCTGCAAACACAGATTAGTTTGGATGAGGACAGTAGAGAACTAAGAGCTCATTCCAGTGAGGAACGGGAGGATTCGCGTCATAGATCCACGACAAAGGAAAATATCTCGGATATCTCCGACATTGGGGCGGACTTTATGCGTGTGAATGGAGCCATCGGCTCCTTCAAGCAGCTACAGAAGCCGACTTCGATGCAATCCCTGCCGACCTCCAGCAAGATGAGCTATACCTCGGAGGATGCAGGGGTTGCGCTCGTACAGACTGGGGAATACCCGCCGGACAGGTCGAAACAAATTCGACAAAAACCTAATGTTGGATATAGACTCGGGAGGAGAAAGGAACTTTACGAAAAACGTAAAAAGATTTCTGATTATTGTTTAGTGTTTGGAATGTTCGGAATTGTTGCAATGGTGTTGGAAACGGAATTGACAATGGCGAACATTTACAAAAAGGTATGATATTTCATTATAATTAGCCTACATATTATATCTTTATATATACATTTTAGCGGTTAGAGAGATACATGTATATTATATCCATTTCCCATTGCAACACTTTTCTCGGAAGAAACACCTGCTAAGAAAAAATGCGCCATACTAGCAATTCATCATAACCTCACAATGTTTTCTTGTGGACTATATCAAAACTCTAACGATTTGTCATTTTAGTGTAATCGTTATGACCGGAAATTGTTAAATATTCTCCATGCTACTTTCAGAGAAATTCGTTAGAATATATAGGTGTATTAAAACTGTTTGATACCTTTTTAGTATCACACACGATTTATACCAATTTTGAAAAGCTTTAAGAACCCTCATCGCAGTGTGTTGCATCATTAATCAAGCTGCAGTGACGAGGTTTTGGACTTGAATCGGCATTACATTATTATACGACAAATCTTGGTGATAACCTGCTTTTAATTACTCATACACGTATTCTAAAAAATATTCAATACAAAACGGCAGTGCTTTTGTTGTATTGGCTATTAATTGATAACTGAATGATGAGTTCATTATTCATTTTCAACTATATTGCGTTACATGTGAAACGTTAAGATATTTTCATTTCTTCGTGATATGACCACTTAATCTGATCTTCATCCCTTTAAAATGACTAAACAAATAAATTGAGCCTGTGCGTGAGATTTCAACAATGTGAAATATGCGCAAAGTAAAGACTCTGGCCAGCCTGTGCATCCGCAGAGTCTGACAAGACTCTTCACTATGCGTTTGATAGATAGATAAGGTCTCAAAGTTTCTTTAGACCATCAGGTAACTTTATAGTTACCGTATGTGTCTGTCTACTCTACATAATGTTTGCACCTCACTAATATATAAAATTGTTGGAAATGTCACGCACAGGCTCAATTGAAAGTTAAAATGTATATGAACAATAGTACTTTGAATTTCCCATGCAATAGGTGGCCCTTATTCTGCTGAATTGCTTTTTCAATGCAAAAGAAATGCAATATTTGTGAGACATTGCAACCAGTTTTTTATTACAAAGGTTCTGTAGAGAGCTGGTTTTGTAGACTGAGATCAGACTGCACAACTGTGCAGGATGATCTTTGTCTCTACTGCCAATCAAAGCTTTGTTAACAACAGAAAAAATGTTGTGAACAGCTGGAGAAGGGTTAAAATGTAAATAACCACTCGCATCTGCGAAAAAAACAATAAAGCGTTTGCATAGTAATTGGGTTTCTGATCGACTCTCACATTTTAACATTGATACTGCCAGTTCTAAAAAATTTTAAGTCTCTGAAAGTTCATCTTTTGTTGCTGTGCAAACTATTTTGTTGCATACCAGATTTGAATCTAGCAAGACTCGAATTGAATCGTTGTTACTTTTGACATGTACTTTGCTTACCGAAAAAACTTTCAGATTTGTAATCCTTCCTCTCATTCATTAGTTTAATTCCTTGGTAGAATCTTTGAATAGTTTAAGTTAAAGTTTGTTGCTTCAAGGGGCTTAAATGCTTAAATGTTGATTGTTTGGACCTTCATAGTGGCTTAATATTGTCTATTGTCTTAATTATTTGAATAACGAATTCCCTTTCCCAAATATTTGTCTGGAAAGCTAGTTTACGCGCAAAAATATTCTTTTTAAAAAGGTTTCATTTTGAACGATACTGGAATTGATTAAATTTGCCGACTTTCTAGGTTGTTGAACCAGTCTGATTATTGCAACCATCGATTACCAAATATTTTATCTGAATTTTGTCATTTGTGTAAAATTAAATTTAAAGAATTCCAAGCAACATCTATTCCTCTAGTGATCCCGTCATAGTCGTTTGTATTTCAGAATTGACCTATATTGCAATATAGGCATCATTTCCTGGGCTTTAAAATTGTTTTTTTCCTTTAATACAAAAAGAACCAAACTATTTTTGTTGATAAATAGCCCGCTTATCCCGAACGTCCATTACATCGTGATTAGCCCGGTTAGCTTAGACGATAAAGCGTTGGGCTGTTATTTCTGTGGTATTGTTTTAAAACCTGGTAACTTTTACCAAAGCCCTCGTTATCACAGGGTATAACGTGCCACGCCGACACCAGAAGGTTCGTGGCCACCTGATCGATTTTTTCGATACGGAACTAACGGTGGAGTAACTTTTTGACTGATTTATAAACCGAAATAATCATTTTCACTTCAAATTTTAGTATCACTGTCAAGATAAATGGTTCTTCTTTTAGGAAATAAAAGTAGAGGATAAAAACTAAGCCAAATGAGCGAGTTCTAGCCCTAGGAGTGAGTGATTTTGCTTGTTTTTTAGGTTTGTCATTATTTTTTTGTCAAACAACCTGACTATTCTTAATTTCTTGTGATTGTCTAAGAGCATTTATGTATCCTCTACACGCATACCAAATTTCTCGGCGAAAGATCCACATTAAGCGAGGATATTCGTACTTTTATTGGCCTGGGTAGCGGAGAATATGATAACTAGACACCCCCTATCACAAATTCTGGTGTCGATTTCCAATCGAAAAAAATTCAGGGGGTGTCTAGTTATCATATTTTCCGCTACCCAGGCCAATAAAAGTACGAATATCTTCGCTTTATGTGGATCTTTTGCCGAGAAATTTGGAATGTGTGTAGAGGATACATAAATGCTCTTAGACAAACACAAACAATGAAGAATAGTCAGGTTGTTTGACAAAAAAAAATAATGACAAACCTAAAAAAACAACAAAGTCACTCACTCCTAGGGCTAGAACTCGCTCATTTTGCTTAGTTGTTACCCTCTACTTTTATTTCCTAAAAGAAGAACCATTTATCTCGACAGTGATACTAAAAATTGAAATGAAAATGATTATTTTGGTTTACAAATCAGTCAAAAACTTGTCCCACCGTTAGTTCCGTATCGAAAAAATCGATCAGGTGTCCATGAACCTTCTGGTGTCGGCGTGGCACGTTATACCCTGTGGTTATACGCGCAGTTTGTCTCCAATCGGCGAAGAGTACCATTAAGTGGGATTGGCAGCTGACAGGCGACGGCTCGGATTAAATGTTGAAAACGACAGGAGACTATGGTTAGGTGAATCAGTTTCTGCCTTATAATTGCAATTAAGTTGAATGTGACGAAACACAATTCAAAAAACAAATTCTTTACAACTTTACGAAAACTTTTTATCAACAGATCGTGTCTACACTGATTTTTTTCTTATCAAAGCATTGGCATATGTACATAGTGTGTTGGGGGCTGAAAGAAAGAGAACAAAACAGAATTATTCAATACTGCACAAACATTAACTTCTATGAATTGCAAATATAAATGAGAAAAAAAACACTTTCGCCAGCCAGCCTTTAAACATAGGAAAACGATATAGTAGTCCATCGTTTTGTGGCAAATTGAACCCATTACAATATCAGGTTTGTTAGTGCCTAACACATGTTATTAATAACGAACTACCCCATGCTTGTAAATAAATGTTAAGTGTATATAAATATATAAAGAAAGCTTTTGATACACGTTGTATACTGGTAATTATTCTACTGGTCTCGATTCGATACCACTGACTGATGGTCATCACTAAAATGTCGGCTTTTGATAAACAGACCACGCTTGAAGTGAATTGACCAATTAGAAAACAGTATTTCAAAAGTATATATCACATTTACAAATCCCAGCACCGTATTTACAGATATAGTTCCGCAAGAAAGAGTGAGGTTCGAGAAACCGTTATCTCCTATCATTTTCAATGTAAATTTGATCTCTGATCACTTACTTGACATTACAGGTCTATATATGACGGTAGTACGCCATGCACGTGGATCTCGCCAGATTTTGAGTGCCGCGTCTTTTCAAAAAGATAACGAACATTTTAAATGAGCATTTTTGCAACTGTTGAAATTCTTTTCGAAAAAAGAGCGCTCAAATAAAATACTCATTATCTTTTTGAAATGACTCGGCATCAAGAAAGTGCCATAATTGGGGGGGGGGGGGGGGGGGGCTGTTTTTGTCCTGTCTATTTGCCCGTTTGTCTCCAATATTTTATTTTAAATTTCGCAATAAAACTTGTCCATGTTGCTTCAAATTTGACATATTGTTCGCCTGAAATGGGATCATTCTCCTTTTCAAGTATTTAGAAGGCCTCCGCGCCAATAGTTGGGGGGGGGGGGGAAGATATAATTTGTCAATTTGTCCTTTAACTCGTTTTCATTTGACAATACAGTAAATAACATCGTGAAATTGACAAGGTGAATGATTTTGGAATGATTGTGTGGAGCGAGTTTTGAGTGAAATTAAAGGGAGGTAATCCAGTATTGTAAATTTTGTTCAGGATGAACAAAATTAGCAATATTGATTACCTCCCTTTAATAAAATATGCAACAAGTTCTGTAGATAGCTTCTTATTTCTTCAAGAACCTTTCAGACGCTTACGATTTCAATTAATTAAGTGATATCCCGATTATTTTTCCCAGCTATTTTTATTTTGAACGAAGTTGCTGTTATATGTTTTCAGTGTGTTTGGAGCGTTTTTGAATGATTTGAGTGAGTGTCTGGAATGAATGAAGGGAGCGCTGAGTGAGCGATTAAGAATGGTTTTGATTGAGTCAAATGTCAATTTCATGATGTAATTAACTGTAACCTGTAACTGGTTAGTGGAATAGTTTTCATATTTCACATGTGTATTGCTTGTGACGAAAACCTTTCCGTGCGTGTCAACTTCAGGGTCATCGAAAGTCAATGCTATTTTTCACAGTCAAAAAAATATTTGGTAAATTTAAACTTCATGTTGCCAGGGTTTGACTGTTGATTTCTGTATTATATCAAACTACTTTTTCAGGAAAACAGCTCTGCTGATGATGAAAACGTTAGCGAAGCGTTTTCGAAATGATACCTCGCTTTGCACGTCTGTGCACGTGCAAAGCGGGGTAACATTTCGAAGCGCTCGTGAAACGTTTTACATCCTGAACACAGGGTTGCAGTGCCAGGTCCATTTGTGTTGAACAAACACGTTTTTTAGGGAGTTTTCAGACTGTATGTTGTTTTAGTATCGGGTAATTGTTATTTTAAAATGGGATCTCTTGGTGATCTATTTTAAGTCCAACCTGTTTTTCCCTCAAAATTTATATTTCATGGAACTCGCCGATGGTCCCCTTAACGGCCCATATTTCCTTGTATTCTTTGTATCAGATGGAAGTGAACACAATATTCACCTAGTCTATTAAGCTCACGCGATAACCGCGATATTGTATATAAACACTGGATCAATCCATTTTATTGAAAACGTCGTCCATGTCAATTGGCTGCCTTTATTATACTGAAAAAAAACATGCAGTAGTTTATCTGAGTGGCGTAGTCGAGTGGATAAGGACGACAGAATATTGATCAAGCGGTCCGAGTTCGATTCTGCATCGCGACATGAAACATGATCTTTTTTCAATTTATACATTAATGGCATATTTGTTTAATTATGTTAAATGCTAATTTTGAAAATGCTTCAAAGGATATTTGTATTTTTTGGATTGAAAAGATATATGCTATATTTACTTCACCGTAGGGATGAATATAAATCCCAGCTTAGATATAGTCTGAAACTGGGATTTGACTATTCCAAGATTCAAAATTTAAAAGATTTCAAGCTTATAAATTGAATGCAATAGCCAAAACAATCGTAGACCAAAAGCATTTATTTCATTATTTGATATTTTGGCGCATAAAATCGATAAAACTTTTTTTTTCCGAACGGTATTGTCCAGTATATTTAATCCTTTGATGCATATCTAAAAAAAATAGAGAAACACATAGAAAAGAAATTTATCTGTGTGTACTTGATGATGTAAAAAACTTAATTTTCTCGAAAAAAAAAACAACAATAACAATCTGGCGCTGACAGGATACGAACCGGGGGCGTTTTGGTAATAATTAGTAAATATTCAAGCATGCGTATCCACTGAGCCATCGCAGTCATTCACATACGTCACGGTATTTTAAATATATTATATCAGGTCCTGACCAGCGAGTTTTCAAGTAACCTGCACTACCTATAGAAAATGTCGATACAACCGTCTAAATGTTAACATTATCGCGTGAAATTTATACATGAAAACACAGGGAAAATAACCGGCCATATTCGGGGTCAGTGAATGAAGACGATATATGGCTATAATCTATAGAAATATGGTAGAATAATCTAGTTGACGACAAACTCAATGGTTCTAGTGGCGTGTAGAAGACCATTATATCACCAATATAGAGATTTGTTTTTCTCACAATTCGATGTCATTGAACCGGCCTAAGACAGGTTTAGCAATGAATTACGTTATGCTTGTCATATCCAATCAATTTCCTCCCCGCACCATTCTTGAACATTTTTATTGGGCTCTGAGGATTTAACCTACATTCGATTAGGATTTTTTTCTTTATAAATGAAATAATCGCTAGACATTTTCGTCCCCATTTGACATGAATGGTAGCTAATTTATTTATTTGTCTACGTCGTCTCAGAAAGCGGACGAAACAAAGCTTTCGCGTAAAGGATTTGTTTTCATTTCTCTATTGCCTGCATTATTCATAGACATTTATATCTACTGCACAGAAAACGAAATATATTTCACGTTATTAATGTTAGCTGTTTTAGTAACTTCCAAGGATTTTTTTTATTTGTAAGCAAAATGTAATTTGTCTAGCTGTATTTTTGTATTATTTAGATGAGCACAAGCAATTAGTCAACATATGACAGCCTTACTAATACCGGTATATCCAAACCGTTATTGAAAATGGTCAATTTGTTAGACAGCAACAACTGTACGATATTTGTGTGATATTGGCCAATTTCTACAAAATATAGTAAGCACTCACTTGTCAGGTACTACTATAAGCCATAAAACTTGGGTCCAAACACGTCGTTTTTCAAACAATTAATCTTGACAGATTTTTGAACTCGTATGTCATTACAATTTTGATTGTGTAAAGACATTCAAAGTATGGAATTATATCAGAAAATGTCTCTTGACAAATATGTACATAATATTTCTTTAATATAGTGTATGAACTGCAAACAATTTAACTTGTAATAAAAAACAGAAACATTTTCAATTATGTTTGATGCTGCAGCAAGCTTTAAATCTATCTTTAAAAAATACCTGATCTTTTTTAGTTCTATGTTAACAAAATAGGTCAAAACCTATATTTTGCAATGGTGCTTATTTGAGTTTTATTTTTATATATTGTTTCACTTGGCAAATTGTCTTCATGGTCAATAGAAGAACATTGATTTGTCTGGCTGGTTGGCCGTGTTGTTAGCGTAATCGACTCAACTTGGTGGTTGCGGGTTCGATCCCTACGACCTAGAAGGGCAGTGTATTTCGACAGGACACGTGACATACAGAGCTCCAGCTGTCACAACTTTAAAAGCGGGTAGCAGTGGTTAGAATTCATTGTCTCTCTCCAAAAGTTCGGATAAAACACTTTATATAAATCTTAGACTCGTGTTGATGCCCTTCAGTCCGTACTCAAATAAATGGATATTTCATATATGTAAACAGCTGTTTTTGTGTTATCTTTTTTTTCTTTTGTTTGACACTCTGAAGCTTGAAGAACATGTAGTTACGCTTTTAAAATCGACTCCAATGAGTTGGTTTTGTTTCACGTCCATTTCTATGTAAATTAAGATTAATAATCTTAAATATTTAGTTTAGACATATTTTATTGCCATTTTTAATACAAACATACAGATTCATAACGTATACGAGGGTTGTCCGGAAAGTTTGTAGACAGTGTGAAATTCTCATGAATTACTTCCTTTTTATTCATAATTCTTATGTTGATCTCTACCCTAAATATTACTGACTTTATACCCGAAGAAAAATGCTCAAATTTTCCATGGACATGTATATGGCAGTTGCCTAAGCAACCCATCCTAGCGGTACCCGGAGCACGTCGAAATTATCAACGTTTACCGATAACGAGTGAATACTTAAACAACTTTTTCAAGGGTTATATCTTTTGAGAATATCAAACTTAATAT
Organism: Fragum whitleyi; assembly: GCA_948146395.1. Taxonomy (NCBI): domain Eukaryota; kingdom Metazoa; phylum Mollusca; class Bivalvia; order Cardiida; family Cardiidae; genus Fragum; species Fragum whitleyi. Next base: position 80,086,877 of record OX411543.1, read on the forward strand.
GTATTTATTGGGCCAAATTTATGACTTTTATCCAGTAATATTTTCAAGGTGATCGCTTCATAAATAATCGAATGAATTAAGATTATTATTGTAAACCGTGCATAAAAGTAACGGAAAATGACGCCGTCAGTCGTTGCGGCGGAGCAGCGTCTAATCTGCTTTTTTTCTGTAGAATCCGGGAAACGCGAAGAAATATATAACTCTGGACCTTTTGTAATATTTACTGGAACATGTTGCCAATCCTTCTCAACACATGGTAATTTTCAGTTGAAAATTTCCATAAACTACATGTGGTAATATTTTTTTTTTTTTTTTTCAACAAAGCTGCTTCAATGCGCTTTAGCTGGGAACGTCATTATGACGAAGGAACAAATGTTAATAGTTGTTGGAGAGTCCTTCTGCAATAATAACTGGACAGTTGGAATAGTTGATAGTCAAAAACACTATATATGAATTGAGGTTTTTTCATCTATTTTATTCTTTTTTATTTATTTTATCATTTATTTATTTATCTATCGATTTTTTTTCTTTTAAAGAAAAAAAAACGTTTAGATAATAAAACAATACAGACAAATGAGTTTTGCGCGTTTTTTGGTATGGTTTTTAAGAAAACAGACGTTACATGACTACTGCAATCCAGGATACACATGACCACAGCTACCAGCATTGATTGAAACATTTATTGGTAATTTGTTGTATCTTTAAATTCAGTCGAATTTCTTTTATTTCTGGGTTAATGTATTAAATTGCAAAACCAAGCGGCAAAAGTTGGTGTTCATTTTTTTCCATTGGTTATAAGCAATACACATTTTTTCTAAAAGTGGACAAGGCTTGCTCTTTAATAAACATGGAAAATTAAAAATGTTGGTTGAAATATAGGCAAACCAGCGATAAATTACTGTAATTGGTACTTAATAGATTCGATTAAAAGGAGTCGAATTTATACGTCGACGTCAGATTGTGCGTTACGTCATTTTGTGCTCCGCGACAACTAACATGCCTTTACAAAATTCCATATAATTTTATTATTTTTTAGAGAATCTCCTTATAAATTTGCATAGCGGTTCTTTAAATTATTGAATTTTGAGGAATAATTTTAAATAACGCTAGATATACAGTTTTTATGTACTAGACGATGTCTACGATCTTTCCGGACAACCCTCGTATACATATATTAACTTCGGCAAAGGGGTCTGGTCACATGTTCGAACAGCTTAGATCGACCATTTCCTTAAATATTTAAAGGATGTGTTATAACGCATCGAAATTTAAACAAATTTATATGAATGCATTACATGTTACACGCAAAACATTACATGTAATTAATGGAAATTTAGCTATTTTATATAAAAATGCTTTCAACAGGTCTGTGAACAAGGCTAGAAAATGTCCAACAATTTATAGATAACATCCAACGTAATGGGAGTTCTAAATCGATGACAGGTCAAAGTATTAACAATATGGGTTATTCCGGGAACACATTAATGGGCCATTACTTCACATTAATGGCGACATAAGCGATCAGAGAGGAAAAAATCATAGGACATGGAAGGCGTTTTTTGGTGAACATATTGAAAGTAATGCAGGGACTCGCCAACTAGTGGTTAAATATAAAAGTACGAATACACATCCGGACCCATTCTCATTCTCGATTCAAGGTTTCTCAAATTTTAATTTGAGATTAAAGCAGCAATTCATTTTACGCTTTTTCAAAATTATAATGATAATAATAATGAAATCTTAATTAGTTGTTATAAATATCAACTTATTAATATTAGGGCGTATCTTTTATTTTAATATTTATTTAATATCAAAATTTGAGAAAATTCTCGGTTGAGCCTGAGAAAATTTTATAACCTCGGGCTCGAAATAATGGCGTTTTTTTTAAACAATTCTAGGATGGTTTCCAGTTGTCTTATCACATAATAAATTCACGGCTAGACCAAAGTATTTAACCCTGCGTTCATACATTAACCCTTTGCTGTTTAATCCGTGCTTTTTACGTGCCTGCCATTTTATGATTGTAAAAACATTGCGAAAAAAGAAGAAATTGCTTCTGACAAGCAATTTCTTCTTTTTCCACACTATTTTCAACCCTACTGAATGGTTATTTTTCAAATTAAATCCACTTTAAATTTTCGTCTGCAAACCTTTGAATTTGGACAGGTCCAAAATTTTGTAAAACAGGAAAGGGTTAAACATCACATGGACGTCAACTAAGCGGGTATAGTTGTACTATTGACATCATCAACCTTAGATGTAATCACTATTTATCCTAAAATGTTCAAATTTTGTCCCTTCTTTCATTTAAGAATTAGACTAAACGTTTACTTTTCATTTGAGACCGATGTTTTCTGCCGTTTTTAACACAAGTACAGCCATAACAATTCATCTGTACCGTCGGCTGCTCACCCCTGTTAATCGAACTACTTATCATAATCCCATTGGAGGGAGACACATGACTTGTGTAACTTTATTGACTTTAGAAAATTTTAGGATGAAAGTTTGCCGAGCTGGGCTTCGAACTCAAGACACCACGACTGAATTCCCTTTACGTATTATACGTTATGAATGTGATCGCAGGTTCACAGTACAATATTAGAACTTCAATTACTTGTTATTCGATACACACCCGTATGAAACAAACAGTGTGACTTTGGACGTCATAACGTAGTCAAATGTCAGTAACATGAGATGTTATTGGTGTCAGGATTTCAGGGATTGATCGAACAGAGATATTTACAGAATACGGCCAACGCTCAGGCAAATGATATCACTGAGTGCGAATGTAAAGAACATTTGAGCCTGTGCGTGACATTTCCAACAATTTGAACTGTTCGTGAGGTGTATACACTTAGCGCAGACAGCCATAAACTGTAAATATAAAGTTACCTGGTGGTCTACGGATTCTTTGAGATCTTATCTATCTACCAAACACAAAGAAAATACTCTGGTCAGACTGTACGGATGCACAGGCTAGCCAGAGTCTTTACTTTGCTCATATTTGAATTGTTCGAAACTTCACGCATAGGCTCATTGAACTTGCTTATTGAGAAAAGAATGCCATGAAAGATTTTAGAATGAATTGAGAATGAGTTTGAATGAGTTGGATGGTGAGTTTTGAATGACATCAAAGGTGTGTGGGTGGGGATACAATCATGCTTATTATGTTAAAAGTGAAATGATAAACATGTACTTGGTCGACCTGACAAGCCGAGTCGGTAGCTTTCTACTTTAGAGTTTTGTGTACATTAAACCCCATGTTCTAGATGTAATCGTCTGTGAAAACGTCTGTTTTCATGTGCAAAGCGCAGTCAGGAACATCGCTCGGACTTTTCCGTAAACTGGAAAGTATCTCGGACGTAATATGTAGGAATTTTGGGTCATCTTTTAGGTAATTCGGCCTCTGGTGGTACTTTGGTTTTTAAAAACGCTTGAAGAAAATCACATTTTTTAAATTCCTTCCTATCATGTTGGAGAATTTTTGGGCTTATTATAACATAAAATCAAAACGCAGTTAAACACTTTTATTCTTCCTTGATTTTGTTTAATGCAACGTTTTATCTTATAACCTCTATTTGTCTTGTTTTCGTCGATGTTATTACAGAAATGCAAATTTCTAAAAATAACCGCATTATCTACGGATATTAGTATAGTTAAAAGGTAATTAACAAACCGCCCTGACAAACATTTTATTTTCACCAATGTGATATGACGTTAATACGTGTAAAGGTTGACGCAAAATTCTACACCTGTTTCGTCATCAATTTCCTAGTACACGTATGTCCCGAGGAACGCGTGCACGTTACTCCGGAATGGCTGCATTAAGGAGCCTCCACCATCACGGCTACGAATTTTGACGACAGAATTTGTGTAGTCAAGCACGTGAAATATCCCTTTTTTCTCTCTAATAGGCTAATTATGAACATTGTTACAAATGAATATTAGCAACATATCTGGAATCTACAAAACAAACAGGAAAAATGTCAATTGCCACGTAATTGTATTGGCTCGACCATTACGCAAATTTAACCATAAGGATAAAACGCACGAAACGTACTAAATGTTGAGGTTAAACAGTTAAAAGTATTATTATGTCATTAATTTCATTAATAGATCAGAACGAATATTATTCTTCTCTAAAGGATGGTAGTCTCCCTTTATTTATTTATCTATTTATTTATTCATTTATTTATTTATTTATTTGTTTATGGTTTTTTTTTTGAAAAAAAATGAAAGAGAATTCCATGAACGCTGCAAAGTCATGGCTTTCGACTACATGTTCACCATTCGGAACACCACTCGGCCAATCTCACGATCAACCTCGGCTGTAGACGGACTATTTTTAAAAAGTACGGGAAACCCTTGGAAAAACTCGATGACGTCAGTTAAAATGTCGTTAGCCCTCGAAACTGTGAGTGAAAACATTCGACGTCGCCAACGCTACTTGTTTAAGCCACTGACGTGAAATCACCGAATCCTTATATAAATATCTTTAGAATCATAAAATAACGGCTGAAAAAAATCTGAAGATTTTTCAGCCGTTATTTACTGTAAAAGTTATAAATCTACAGTGCTAATTTTCCTACTCTCTTTCCGCCGAAAAAAATGCACGATTTTGTTACATACCCATCCGCCTTACATACATCCGAGGTATGTTGCAGTTTACGGAAATGGCCGAGTGATATTCCGAATGACATGATAACCTCTTGTAACCTTTCAACAAGTTACGAACGAAGCTTTTACATAGCCAGAGCAGATAAAGAGTTTCTCATTGGAACTCTATGTTGTGGGTTACTGGTTTGAATCGTCTCGTCGAGACTATTCAAAATGACTACCCATAATATAGGATATGTGTACAGTTGAAATAGTTGTATTAGAACTACAAAATATCCCCTCTGTAACTCTAATTTTAGATTGAATATCTTTCTGTATTTATAAACAGAATCGGATAGAATGTATTACTTTCCGTTTTCTAGATTTTCGCCCAATTAAATTTGACTAATTGAGTAATTAAGACGGCATAGCTCACGGATGAAAACGATTTTGGAGTAGCTTGTCTAGCATTAACTCTACTAAATCAACGTAATAAGGCATCTGCTCTGTATCAAAATGAAATGTTTTGGTGATCTGATAATCTCATATTTGAAGAGGCATGGTAAGGTTTATTTATATTTTAATTGACCTTAATAGAAATGGAAAATGTTTGGAAATCAATAACCGACCAACTGTATCGATTTACTAATTACTACACGCGATAAATTGGATGAATTTCGTCTTACCCGGAGCATATCTTCTGCATTTATGAATAATTTGGCAAAATTGTTGCACCCGTAATAGTTCTGCAACATTTCGGACCACATATTCTTTCACAGTGTTAACCGAGGTTTCCTAATGAAATTCATTAGGAAACCTCGGTTAACAACGTTAAGTTCATTATTTCTGAGACTCTGCAAAACTATTATGGTTATCTTAAAAAGTTCAAGAGTCATACGAAGAATTTGTTTTTGATACACACAAGCCAGGTCAGGCGCTGAAGGTCAAACGATTAATGCGACAAAATATGTGTCAACCAGAGCATATCCGTGAGTCCATGGTCTAGTGGAAAGGACGATTGCTTTTGGAGCGAAAGATCCCGGGATCGAATCCCAACCGGTCGATGGGATTCTTTCTGATAAAAAAAAAATACCCCCAAGTTCCTCCTCTCCACCCAGGTGTGTAAATGGGTACCTGTGAGAATGTAAGTCTAAGTGCTGTAGCAGCCGTATATAAACAGCCGACTTGCAATTCGATGATCGGGGATTTAAATGTGAAGTCGGTTTAATATGCCAGGGATAGAAACAGATTACAAGCCTAATTTAACCTTTTTTTCATCTTTAATATATCTCCTACAAAAATGAATGGATTTGAAAAATAACTTGTCATGCATTTTCTTCTTTATGAAAACTTGTGTCATGCAAATAGTTTGTTTTGATAAACCAAAGTTAAAGGACACCGCTCAGGGACAACCGATAAAAATTGTCTAGTTTTGAAAATATCTCTTAAATTAATACACTGGTTTTCAAAATAATTCGCCACAGTCTTTGCACTTACTGGGTACTGCGGACCCATCCAAGGTCAAGGTCACAGGTCTTGTTCGGAGCATATCACCAACATTTAGGAATGTTTAGGAACTCTCGTCACAGTTGTTCGATATGATGAAACTGGTCTAGCCAAGAACACATCTTCTACATTCAAGATGAGATTTCACAGTGCGGATGCACATGCTGGTCAGAGTCTTTGCTTTGCGCATATTTGAAATTGTTGGGAATCTCACAGGCTCATATTATCAATTCATTATATTTTAACTTTTTAAACGATTAGAACTCTATCGACGGAGACAAGTTAGCCGGATGATGTTAGGGTTTGTTCAATTAATATAATTATTTCGCAGATCGCGGGGAATATATCTTGCAGCGCACTAACATTTGTCAACAATTAATGCTATACCACAGGGAAAAGATGTCGTTTTTCCCGCATAGGTGAAAAGTTCAGTTCGGATTAATTTCGATAATTGTGTTTCTAATTAAAATATTCTCAGCTAAATATACAGTAAAACTTGTATTAAACGACCACTTACAGGACTACAAAAAGGCGGTCGTTAAAGAGAATGTTTGCTTAGTACATATTCTTTTTTTTTTAACCCTTTGCTGTTTAATCCCTGCTTTTTACGTGCCTGTGATTTTATGATTTAGAAAACATTGTGAAAAAAGAAGAAATTGCTTCTGACAAGCAATTTCTTCTTTTTCAACACTATTTTCTACCCTACTAAATGATTATTTTTCAAATTAAACCCACTTTTTATTTCTGTCTGCAAAACCTTTGAATTTGGACAGGTCCAAAATTTTGTAAAACAGGAAAGGGTTAAGATTGAATATGTATATTTTTGCGATTTTTCAAAATAATCTTATGTTATCCAAACTCATTAGAATCGTCTCAATGGAACGATTCTCTAGAGTTTTAAGAATATAGGCAAAGTATACAATCATTCTAGACCCGCGTTATCTTCTTTGTAAGATATTTTGATTTAAGGAATGGGATTTTGAAAACTGGACGCTTAATTGACATGGTCGCTCGAGCAAGATTGATTGTACCAAAAATTTTAATCAACGAATTTCAAGAATTTTCCCCATTTATCACAAAAAATTGAGTAATATCATAAATAAAATATAAAATGTGTGTCAATAAAACACCACATCTAAAACAGATAAAAACTCGACAGGGCCTCGATTTTTTCCTGTTGGTAGATGACTCATTAAACAAATTAGGTATTTCTGGGACGCTTAGTCTGTATCTTCTATTTTTGCTGAACTTTTCTAGAATGTAGTCTTCGGTTAATGGGAGTTAAATTATGTTTAAGGTTCATTAACTCTGCAGATATTTGTGGTAATTACCGGACTTTGCAGTTCCCTTGATCTCCGGATGTTTTTTTGATCCTGGCTATAAAAATCAATCAAATTGCGTATACATTATCTCGGATAATGAGACTATTTCCATTTTTTCTAGATCTATAAGTTTTAGTTTTCACTGACAAAGAAAACTTTGGCACCAGCTCTCATTAAATACATGCAGTATGGCAATCTGTCAAATGTGGGTCTACTTTTGCTGGAAAAAACGTAATAAGTGCACGAATTGTATCAGAGTGGTTTAGCTTTTTGTGATTATTTTGTATCAGTCTTACCCCCTCCACTCCACACCCACACCCACACCAAACACACAAAACTTCTCGACCAGAGAATCCTAATTACACTGTATGAAATATGAATACGCAAAGCGGATCCTGACAAAAGTGAATTTAGGATTTTCGTTTTATGCACCTATAAAAACAAATCATTCTCTTCTTATTTATTATTATTAAATTAAAGCAAAATAAGAGACAAATGAATTTGCATTCAAATCAGAGTATATCTTGGCCAAATCAGAACACAATGAACGTTTCTGAAAGACGAACTCAAAGTTTGACTTTGAAAATTCGACCCCTTAGGCAAAAAGGACAATCATGTCTTCATGAAATGAATATTTAAAAAAAAAAGATATTTGTTCCACTAAGTGTAAACCAGAGTTTTCATTTCATAATTTCTTTCTTAAGGTAGTGGAACCTAAATAGTTCCTCTATATTTCGGACCATTTCTTTCACAATATTGAGCGTGGTTTTCTAATGAAAATAATTAGGAAACCTCGGTTAAGACTGTTAAAGTTCATTACTTCCAAAACGTCGTAGATTCAGTTGGTAGAGCATCGGACTAACAGTCTGAAGGTCCCAACTTCAAAAAAACGACAGCGACACTCGTTCTTACCGGCTATTTGTCTCCAACCAAAGGGTTGTTAACCATAGACCTATTTGGAATAGCAACTGGTGTGATAAATACCAGGAATTCATTGTTAGGTGCTCCAGGGGCCGTGTTACGACTGAAAAATTGTGTAAAGCGACGTTAAATCCCATTCAATCAATCAAACACACAAGTTTAAATAATGACAAGATGAAGATGTAATCTATTTACTTACATGTTTATAGTTTGTTTCCAATTGCTTGTTACAGAACTAAAAACACCATAGCACCCACTTTGGGATGACACCGACGATCCAAATATGTCTAATATCTAAGGTTATTTGAGATGAAAGAATGCATTTCAACAGATCTTTCCCGTTATATTCATTCAATTTACCGATGGATGCATGTTTGTATTGATTCAAAGCACAAGTTTGAGTCGTTATCATAAATTCAGCATTCAGGATTACAAAACGGTGATAACAGTTAGCCAATTATTCCCCGCTTTGCATGCAAGTGCACGTGCAGAGCGGGGAATAATTGGCTAACTGTTTGCACCTGAATGCAGTGCTTGTTTTTTAACAATCGTTTGATGCTTATAGGTAGATTTCGCGTGGTGAGCCGTGAAATCATTTTTAACGGTAAAATTCCCGCACTATTCTTTCAAAATAGATAAAACGGGTTTAAACAATACCTAAAAGAGATACAAATTACCTTTCAAATGAAACTTATTGCTTGTCTTAAATCGCAAGATTAACTCGCTACATGTACTTTCAAAGTTGAAATGGAGGAATCACGTTCAATGCCTATCATACACTTTTTAAATATACCCGAAATATCCATGGTAATGGACTCAACGCTTACGTCAGAGCTAACTAATTTCATATGCATGCAAAATCGAGTACAGTTGTACAATTTAGAAGCGTCAAAGATCAATTTTACATTGAAAATTATAAGCAATTAAGGTTTCTCGATACTCACATTAACTTGCGCAACTATAATAAAACAGGGGATGATAACGTTTCAATTTTCTAAATCTAAGCACGATAGTACGAGTAATGAACGTCGAGTAAAAACGATTTTTACACGATACAGTTTAGAACACGTTGCCCGACGGCGGCACTCATTTTTATTTACAAGTCTCCAGCCAATTTGGTGATAATCGTAGACATATGTGGGAGATGGAGGCTAGGAAAGGGTGTAATTGTAGTACTAGTGCGAGAAAAAAAACAGGAAACCATTGTAAGGTGCTCCAGCCGCCGCGATATAACTGAAAGATGGTTGAAAGCTGCGTAAAACCCCAATCAAACAAACAAAAAAAAATAAGAGCGGGAATGAGTTTTTAATGAAATTTAAAGGAGATATAACTAAATCACTAATTTTGATAATTATTGAGAACGAAACTGGCGATTATTATTACCACCATTTGATAGATATCTAGATATACATGCAATTTTTGTAAGTACATTTCTTTGTCTTCAAGAGACAAGCATATGTTTCCAAATCAAGCTAATAATGGAAATTGTGGATTTTTGAAGCAATTTGAATGTATATTTGTGTAGGACCAACTGGACGATTCAAGCGAAACTTTAACATCATAGAACTTTGTAGACAAATTGAATGAAATTTGGTACGTTTTGAGCGATTTTGGGGCGTTTGAAAAGTGTTGTGATTGGTTTGCTAAACCTTGTAATCTATTCACGAGAAAGTTTTCAAACGCGCAGCCTGCGTTCAATATGGAAACATTTGCGAAGCGCGGAGCGTTTAAGAAATGATACCCTGCTTTGCACGTGAAAACACGTGCAAAGTGGGGTACGATTTCTAAACGTTCGCATTTTTGGATCCCGCACACAGGATCGATTTTATTGGCGGCGCGGCCGATATTAGCTACGAGTGACATAGTGCAATATCGCTTTTACACATTATGTGAGGGAGGCATAGAACAATACTGGGAAATAGGTTTTCCAGGTATGCAGTAGGCCTACATAGATGTTACACGTTAACATGTAACATACCAGTTACTATTACGTTCACTTATTCAGTTCCAGAAAGCAAGCGACATTCAAGTAGTGAAACTGAAAACATCAAATAGATTTGTTTGTTTGTTTGTTTGTTTGTTTGTTTGTTTGAATGGAGATTTACGCTTTGTTTGAATGTGGTTTTACGCTGATTTTAACATTATTTCAGTCATATCGGTGCGGCTGGAGCACTTAACAATGGATTCCTGGTATTTCTCACAGTACTACAATTACACCCTTTTCTAGCCTCCGGCTGCTTTCCCACATAGGTCTACGATTACCAACCCATTGGTGGTAGACAAATAGTCAGAAAGGATAAGTGCCGCCGTCGGGCATCGAACCCGGGACCTCTAGATTGACAGTCGGACGCGCTACCAACTACACTTTGACGGCGGCTAACACAAAATTGAACGATTTAGTCAAAGCATTTTGTGCTTATGTTTGTAATCAGAATGCAGTTATCAAACTTAGAGCTTGGTTTCTTTGCAAATGTTGGTAATCAAATTTAGACTATTTGTTTAACACCAACTCAAGGTTTTGGCAATACATATTATTTCAAAAATAATATAGGTAGGATGCCTTTATGTATGCAGAAGTTGATAACATTGATCAGATGCAGACATTTCCAACAATTTCACATATGTAACAAAATTAAGCAATCTAACCAACGATAAAATGCAAAAAAATAAGTCGTGAACCCGATGATTCTTATTTTAAATGCTATAATTTTTAGCGATGTTTGAACGTTTGAATGGTTCGAGAGAATGGAATGAATGAATGTAGCGCTGAGTGAGCGATTAAAAACGGTTCTGGTCGGAATGACGGTAAATTTCACGATGTTCTTAAATATAGCATCGCGAAATGAACCAAAATCTTTTGAAACCGACAATGGGAATCGAAAGCATTTTCTTCAATGCTATTCAAAATATTGTCAAAATTCCTGGATGATGAAACACTTGGCAATTTAACAACAAAGCCGAGAAATAATATATGTGACCCGTCACGCGAAAGGGTACCATCTGGAAAGTGCATAAGTGTCGACCCTTGTCAGACTGCGCGATTTGTGCAGCCTGAAAAGGGTCGGAACTTTTCGCACATTACTAATTTTCTGTATCTAGAATAATTCATTTAACCTTCCCGTAAAAGAATTTTTCAAAATGCGACCTCAAGTTGGCCTGTTCTAGAACCAATCTCTTTTTAAATACTAATGTTACGAAATTCCCAGATGGTCCCATTTTGCCTGACGAGACATATATAAATGATTAACTCTTTGACAGATAAAGACATTTTTATTCTACAAAGGTTTTTACATCTGTGAAAGGTTACGGGAAAAAATAGACCCTCATTATTTTGAGATATATATAAGAGCAGAATTTATTTTTTTCTGAATTCTAGCCATTCGAAAATCAACGCCATTCTTCTAATATTACCCAAAGAATTGAAATCCGTGACCAAGTGCTCTTAACCCTTTGCTGTTAAATCCCTGCTTTTTACGTGCCTGTAATTTTATGATTGAGAAAACATTGTGAAAAAAGAAGAAATTGCTTCTGACAAGCAATTTCTTCTTTTTCCACACTATTTTCTACCTTACTGAATGGTTATTTTTTAAATTAAATCTATTTTAAATTTTCGTCTGCAAAACCTTTGAATTTGGACAGGTCCAAAATTTTGTTAAACAGGCAAGGGTTAACAACAAGAGGTAACGACCTTCTGATTTAATGTCGGGGCATCCAACCACTTTAGAGTGCGGTGTTCTTTCGTCCTCCATTAAGAAAGCCGCTAATGAGTTCCAGTCGAGAATTCCGGCTAATCTGTTATTCTAATGTAACCCAACATTTCAATTTACAACTGGTCTTTTACCGGGATAAACACTATCGTCACGAAGTCCTGCCTTTTTAATGGCATACAGCGGATTGATTGATCGAATGGAGTTTTACGCCGCTTTCAACATTTTTTCATTTATATCGCAGCGACTGGAGCAACTTACAATGGATTCCTGGTATTTCTCTCACCAGTACAACCATCAAACCCTTTCCTTACCTCTAGCTGCTATCTCACATAGGTCGACGATTATCAACCCATCGAAACAGTCTTCAATTCTTTCAGTTTGAGGTTGATTTCAAGATGGCCCTACAGACTAACATAACTGGATAGTTTTGAGATTCCGGGCTATTTACTCTGAGACTTGCACCACATTTTCGCTCCTGAAAACCATGTAGGAATTTGTATGTTTAAACCCCCTTTACAGAATTTCTAGACCAATATTTGTATTAATTCGATAAAATAAATGTACGGACAGTTATAATCGTATAATCGGGTAATCGATTACTCGCTGGTAACAAGATCTCCGGTACCCGGGTACAAAAATTCTACTCGTACTAGCTCTATAGTTAACAACATCGTGGAATTGACATTTATCTTGATCAAAATCATTCCTAATCACTCGCTTAGCGTTCCATTCACCCATTCAACTCACTCAAACCACTCAAAAACGCCCAAACTCACTAAAAAAGATTGAAAAAGATCCAAAATAAATAAATCTAGAAGCATTCCCGATTTCACTGACATATTTGAATTTGTAAGTGCCAGATTGGTTCGTGAGGAAATAGGGGTTTATTTTTAGAACTTGTATACATATATTACTAAAGGGAGTTAATAAATATCGCTAATTTTGCCAGTTCACCATGAACAAAATTTGCGATATCGGATTACCCCCCCCCCCATTAAATTCAATCTAAACTAGCTCCACACACTCAATTAATTTCATTCCAAAACCGTTCACCATGTCAATTTCACGATATTGATAACTGTAATTGTGGGTGACATAGTGACATAATGAAGTCACCAAATAGCTTGACGCATATTCGAAGTGGAGAACTAATTTTACCATATTTGTCTCGACAAAATAAATAGATATAAATATTTATAACATAAATGCTTCCGTGTGTTATTATTCCATTCTATTGCACTGTCCTAAATAGCGTGTATACAATATCTAGTATAAACTATACGCCCGGAGAGATTTGGAGGGAATTTAATCATGGCCGTCCCGCGGGATTCGGCAGCACGCGTGATAATCGAGTTGAAGTAAATTAATACATTAACGGCGGTCCTATACCGAAGCTAAATGACATATATTTGTTGTACTGATAATTGTCATCTACTATATGTTTTTTTTCTTGTTTTTTTAGCTCACCTGAGCACGAAGTGCTCAAGGTGAGCTATTGGGATCGTAGAATGTCCGTCGTCCGTCGTCGGGCGTCGTCCGTCGTCCGTCGTGCGTCGTGCGTCGTCCGTCGTCCAAAATTTCTTTAAACATCTTCTCCTCCTAAACCAGGGGGCCAATCTTGATGAAACTTGGCAGGGATGTTCCTTGGGTCAAGCTCTACCAAAGTTGTTCAATTAAATGAAATCCACCCTTAACTTTTCCTTTACCCTTAACAAAAAGGGTGAAAATATGAAAATCTTTAAAAATCTTCTTCTCTGAAACCAGAAGGCAGACAGCTTTCATATTTGGTATGTAGCATCATCTAGTGGACCTCTACCAAGTTTGTTCATATCAAGACCCTGGGGTCATATTTGGGCTTTGCCCGGGCCCAACCCTTTTTACATAGAATCAAAGAGCGAAAATCTTTAAAAATCTTCTTCTCTGTAACCAGATGGAAGACAGCTTAAATATTTGGTGTGTAGCATCACCTAGTGGGCCTCTACCAAATTTGTTTGTAAAAAGACCCTTGGGTCATATTTGGGCTTAGCACAGGTGCATCCCTTTATCTCTTATGAGTACGAAGGGTAAAAAAATGAAAATCTTCAAAAATCTTCTTCTCTGAAACCAGAAGGCAGACAGCTTTCATATTTGGTATGTAGCATCATCTAGTGGACCTCTACCAAGTTTGTTCATATCAAGACCCTGGGGTCATATTTGGGCTTTGCCCGGGCCCAACCCTTTTTACATAGAATCAAAGAGCGAAAATCTTTAAAAATCTTCTTCTCTGTAACCAGATGGAAGACAGCTTGAATATTTGGTGTGTAGCATCACTTAGTGGGCCTCTACCAAGTTTGTTCGTAACAAGACCCTATGGTCTTATTTGGGCTTTACACGGGTGCATCCCTTTATCTCTTATGAGCACGAAGGGTAAAAAAAATGAAAATCTTCAAAAATCTTCTACTCTGAAACCAGAAGGCAGACAGCTTTCATATTTGGTATATAGCATCATCTAGTGGACCTCTTCCAAGTTTGTTCATATCAAAACCCTGGGGTCACTTTTGGGGTCCACCCGGGTGCATCCCTTTTTACATAGAATCAAAGAGCGAAAATCTTTAAAAATCTTCTTCTCTGTAACCAGATGGAAGACAGCTTGAATATTTGGTGTGTAGCATCACTTAGTGGGCCTCTACCAAGTTTGTTCGTAACAAGACCCTATGGTCTTATTTGGGCTTTACACGGGTGCATCCCTTTATCTCTTATGAGCACGAAGGGTAAAAAAATGAAAATCTTCAAAAATCTTCTACTCTGAAACCAGAAGGCAGACAGCTTTCATATTTGGTATATAGCATCATCTAGTGGACCTCTTCCAAGTTTGTTCATATCAAAACCCTGGGGTCACTTTTGGGGTCCACCCGGGTGCATCCCTTTTTACATAGAATCAAAGAGCAAAAAGGCTATTCTGTCTTGCTCTTCGCTGAAAAAGTTCCATGGTATTGATCTTAGGCAATTATCTTCTTTTTGACATCTGCCTATCTATTTAATGTGATGTCCTAGGGGTCATAGAGACTCAGGTGAGCGATCTAGGACCATCTTGGTCCTCTTGTTTTCATATTATTTCCTTTTATTCTGCGTTATTATTCAATTGGCAGTACGTGGCTTAGTCGTGACGTAATTTGGCGAATTGCTTTTCAATACTTTTGTTTCTTTCAAAAGTAAGTCGGCAATTACCGTTAACGCTTGTTACACTGTTTCCCAAAACTAGAATAATAAACGTGCTTAGCGAAAGTGAACACGTTTCATCGTTTCGTTACCTAATAAGCTTGTCCAAGCTGAAGTAATGGGGAAATTCAAATGGCAGCCCGGGAGTCGCGTAAGATGATGTAATTATCTAAAATTAACTGTAATATGCATGCGCAGAAAAGACATTCATGTGAACGGAGTTACCAACTGGTGGTAGTAAACAAACTTCACATTTACCGCTACAATAATTAATAAACCAAGAAATATCGTTATCCCATTAAGAAATGTGATAAACTCGTGCAAAATACTATATTAAACAAGAAAAAAGTATTTGGCGTTTAAAGTAAACGAGAACATTTGTTTTATGTAATCAAATTGTTGTGCACTATATTCGACGCCATTTTGGAACCCAAGTAACACTTGCCTGACCCAGGATCAGAAGCGTCGAGGTTGAAAGGTTGAAGTGACATCACTAGTGTCGATACCGAGGTCGTTCTGATGGAAACCCGGTTAACTCGGGTCGAAAACGAGTCCGATATGAACTTACCCAATGGGAGTTCGGTCACCAACCCTACGATTTTGATTTTGTAACATATCAATGAATCTGAGTAATCATTGATCAAAGCTGATTTATCTTAACCTAATATGCATCGATCCAATACTTAGGCTCCGCCCTACCAGGGCAATAATCTTACATTATACCATGGAATAACCTTAGTCGTATGGAGTAACTTCCGTTCGATTGAGAGTGGGTGCGTGCGTTTGTATGGAGTGGGAGTCCGGAGCTTAACCCGATCTACATTATTGGGTGAATTTCAAAATAAGTGTGCACAATTGTTTCCCTTTGAGTGCACTATTGTCATTCGATAAGTTTGTCTGGATACGCTAAAGGTCAGTGTCGCAGCTGAAGGTCAAATGGGTTAACCAAGTTTCCAAAACTTCTTTCATAACACTTAATTGACATGCTTGGACAAGAAAATAATAGGTGAATGAAAAAAAAAAAAAACAAAAAAACAAAGCACTTAAAAAGACATTGATACCTTACTTGATCATTTAAACTATGTCAACCCGATTAGCTCAGTAGGTAGAGCGCTGGAATTCAGAGTCATTGAAGGTCGATCGCGTGGGTTCGATTCTCGGGCTAGCACCGAACAAACTAATTGTCTTTCGGTTGAGACGCTAAACAGAGGTCCCGTGAGACCTTGCTTTACACCGAGCATAATAATAAATAACCATGGCGGATCTCAGCAGAAGTTTTGTCATGTATCCTTGCACTATTCCCCGTAACAACTGGCCGTCTTCTGAAGGCATCGCTCATATGGGCGTATGCTACGGTAGCATCAATAAATAAGCGGAAAACAATATTTTGAATGTTTCTTAGATTTAA
Organism: Fragum whitleyi; assembly: GCA_948146395.1. Taxonomy (NCBI): domain Eukaryota; kingdom Metazoa; phylum Mollusca; class Bivalvia; order Cardiida; family Cardiidae; genus Fragum; species Fragum whitleyi. The sequence continues at coordinate 80,103,538 of OX411543.1, forward strand.
ATGAGATGTTGATCGTTTTGAACGAGTGCGAATGCTTTTATAACAATTTCGGAACGTTTTTGAGTGATTTGAGTGAGAGTTTGGAATGAATGAATAAATGGGACCCTGATTGAGTGATTTAGAATGGTTTTGATCGGAATGAATGGCAAGATCACGATGTTAGGTACTGTAAAACATTTTGATAAAATATAACTAGAACAACAAAAAAAAAGAACATGATAGACAGATTTTGTTAATATCATCGCCTTTCGACATTCCGAACATCAGTTGATTTTAAGCAATGGGTTATGCTTAGAAAAAGTACAATGTATAAATTTATCTTAAAAGAATGCACCTCCGACCCTATTCCAAAATTGTGTCAAGAGACTTTAGAAAAAATGAATTTCTTAAAAGCTGCAAGTGCCACATAACTATAATGTCTATATGGAATTCTTAACATGCAAATGAGTTTAAGGCTTTTGGGGAATTGAACGTTTTGAAAGGAATCATTTCATAATTCAAAAAAGTACAAACATTCCATACTCTTTCTAGTGATATATGTACAGTTAACAACATCATGAAATTGACATTCATCTCGGTCAAAACCATTCTTAATCGCTCGCCCATACATTCATTCTAAACTCTCACTCGAATCATTCAAAAACGCTCCAAAATCACTACAAAATGGAAATCACAAACTAAATTTGAAATAAATATAACTAGAAAAAAATCGCGATTTCACTGACATAATTGAAATGATAAGCGTCTGATTGGTTCTTTAAATAGGAAGCTATTTAAATCGGCGATATTGGATTACCTCCCTTTAATTTCAGTCAAAGCTCATATAACGCACTAATTCAATTTCATTCAAAATTCATTCATTTTAACAATTTTAAGATTTTTTTACTGTACCTTTCTATTGAGTTCGATCTCCGACGGCGGCACTCATCCTTTCCGACTATTTTTCTCAATGGGTTGATAATCGTTGACCTATGAAAGATGGCAGCTTTAGGCTAGGAAGGGATGTCATGGAAGTACTGGCGAAAATAATACCAGGAATCCGTTGTTTGGTACTCCAGCCGTCGCAATATAACTGAAAGATAGTAGAAAGCGTCGTAAACCCCCAATTCAAAAAAAAACTTTCGGCTTACCGCGTCAGAATTTTGTATTGGCAGAGGAATTTAGATTTGACTGATATAAAATGGAACAATCTAGTTATGTCGGTATTATCTAGTTATGTGAAAATATACCTAGATATTTCCCGACAAAGCCTCGACTCTAATTTCCTCCTACAAACAGATTTAGGCCACAATAAAACTTTTACTAGGAGACAATCGTCTATTGACGCTTTACCAAATATATTCTGCATATAACAATTACACGACGTATATATGACATGAAATCTGGACTGCACTGTGTGCATTATGCAAACACGTTTGTGAACGTTTGGAAACTGTTCCCCGTCGTACACGTGTGCGAAGCGGGGGACGAGATACAGGGAGCGATAATTAGCGATACAGTATCGCTAATTTGGTTACCTTTCTATTGACGAAAAATACTGGGTAAGTGAAAGTTTTATTGATGGGTTTATTTAATGTCTTTACTTACCAATCAGACCCACCTTTATTTACGAAAGTCAGTCAAATCTTGGGATTTTGGTTCAGTATGAACGTCGATGAAGTTGTTTAGAAGAATTAGTGATTTTTTAGCGTTTTAATGGTTTGAATACGTGTTATAAGTGAATGAATTGAGCGACGGGTGAGTGCTTTAAAGGTGTTCTTTCACAGATTTTCATAGAAAATACAAAACTTGTTATTTCATTTGGAAATGTGTGTATTTTCAGACGTTTAATAATGGCCACATGGCATTGGCACTAAAAATGACATATTTCAATAATTTTGAAACTTATTTTTTTGAGGCGTAAAGATCAGTAAGGGATCCAGTTTATTAATTTCCAGTCTATAAATTTCAAAATGGTTCTTTTCCGCGAAAAATCTTTCATTTTTGCATGTATTGATATGAGGTTTACAGCCGACAAATACTTTTACCTTAATCTTTGATTGAATAAGACAAACATGTGGAATGCACAGGCGTAAAAAGTTGGCTCGAAATTGAAAAATGATATTTTAGGCGTTGGTAGTTGCTTTATTTTTTCAGAATGAATTTTGCTAAATTCAGGAATATTGGCCTTTTTTAGCTCACCTGAGCACAACGTGCTCAAGTGAGCTATTGTGATCACCTTTTGTCCGGCGTCCGTGCGTCGTCCGTCGTGCGTCGTGCGTCGTCCGTCGTCCGTCGTCCGTCAACAATTTCTTTAAACGACATCTCCTCCTAAACTACTGAGCCAATTTTAACCAAACTTGGCAGAAATGTTCCTTAGGTGGTCCCCTTTAAGGATTGCTAAAAGAATTAAAATCGGTGAAAAACTCTGGTTGCTATGGCAACCAAAGTTAAAAATTTAAGAAAATCTTAAAAATTCTTCTTCTTCTGAACCAGCAGCCCTACAGCCTTGTAATTTGGTATGGATGATCAGCTCATAGACCTTGATAAAAATAGCTAAAATCATATCTGTTGGGCCACCAGGTGAAGAGCATCGGGGGGGAGGGGGTAGTACTTTGGGTAAATTTTGTAATCTTTAACCTTCTTCTTCTTCTGATCATGAAGGCCTACAGCCTCAAAATTTTGCATGTATCATCACCTCATAGACCTTAATAAAAATTGCTAAAATTATATGTGTAGGGCCACCAGGTGCGGAGCACCAGGGGGGAAGGGGTAGTACTTCGATGAAAATTTTGTAATCTTTAACCTTTTTCTTCTTCTAAACCAGGAGACCTACAGATTTGAATATTGGCATGGATGATCAGCATATGGACCTTTATAAAAATATCTAAAATCATGACTGTAGATTCACCAGGTGCGTAGCACCAGGGGGGAGAGGGTACTACTTTTGTGAAAATTTTGTAATCTTTAATCTTCTTCTTCTTCTGAACCACAAGCCCTACAGACTTGAAAATTGGCATGGAGGATCAGCTCATAGACCTTAATTTAAATAGCTAAAATCATGACTGTAAAGCCAACAGGTGCGGAGCAGCAGGCGGGAGGGGGGAGTACTTTGTGAAAATTTTGTAACTTTAATCTTCATCTTCTAATGAACCAGGAGCCCTACAGACTTCAATATTGGCATGGATGATAAGCATATGGAACTAAAATAAAATAGCTAAAATCATGAATGTAGGGCCACCAGATGCGGAGCATTAGGGGGCAGGGGGTAGTACTTTGGATCAATTTTGAAATCTTTAACCTTATTCTTCTCCTGGATCAGGAACCCTACAGACTTGAAAATTGTCATGGGTGATCAATATATTGACATTAATAATAGCTAAAATCATGACTGTAGGATCACCAGGTGCTGATTGTCTTGGGGAGGGGGTAGTACTTTGGATCATTTTTGAAATCTTTAAACTTCTTCTAATGAGCCAAGAGTCCTACAATCTTGAAAATTGGTATGGATGATCAGCATATGGACATATATTGAAATAGCTAAAATCATGACTGTAGATTCACCAGGTGCAGAGCATCTTGGGGGAGGGGGGAGTGCTTTGTTGAGAATTTTGAATCCCTACAGCCTTTATATTTGACATGGATTGATCAACTCATTAAAGAAAACTTTAAAAGTCTCAGACTCAGCCTGTATATCTGGCATAGATTAGCTGATCACAGACCTTTTATGGAAAAAGCTTAAATAAATAATGTCCAGGGGAGGAGCAGAGGGGGGGAATGATTATTTCAAATGTTATCTGATTGAATAAGTGAAAATCTCTTTTTCTGTGGTTGCATGGACATACCTAGGTAATGAAGCTTTTTTCTCAGGTGAGCGACCCAGGGCCAACGGCCCTCTTGTTTCCATGTATTACCAGATTGAACCTTATTATTTTAAAGGCTTCAACATGATGAGATCGTTACTTCCGATTTATTTTACGAAAATTTTCAAAAATCCCATTTTCCCAATCTGTGAAAGAGCAGCTTTAAAATAGGTTTGATTAAATTGAATGTCAATTTCATGATTATTTTAACTGCAGTGTTATCTGACTACACCAAATTACTCTTAGTGTTGAAGCTGGTAGCCCGTAATGGTTCTTCAGTGAGTTTGAACTGGTCTTGGGTGCGTGCTGATGAAGCGTTCGGGGTTAATGGATCTGTCATTGAAGTCAATCAATACGCTTTAATCAGCTCGGTTAATTGATAACGGATTGAATACACGAACCAACAAGGGTATTTGGAGAACACGGTCGGAAGGTCGGCATTTGAAACAAGAAAAAAGGTTTTTTTCTGGTACACCTTTTAACATCATGAAATTGACAGTTGATCAAAACTATTCAAATTCATTCGCTCAGCGCTCCAATCATTCGTTCCAAATAAGATCACTAACTACACTTAAAATAGATAAAGTCAGAAAAAAATCGCGATTTCACTGACAAAAATGAAATAGTAAACATCTGATTGGATCTTAACACTTTCCTGATTTACAAAATTTTGGACCTGTCCAAATTCAAAGGTTTTGCAGACGAAAATTTAAAGTGGATTTAATTTGAAAAATAACCATCCAGTAGGGTAGAAAATAGTGTGGAAAAAGAATAAATTGCTTGTCAGAAGCAATTTCTTCTTTTTTCACAATGTTTCTCAAGAATAAAATCACAGGCACGTAAAAAGCAGGGATTAAACAGTAAAGGGTTAAAGTAAAGGGATGCCATTAATAGAACTTGTATGCATACTTTTTTTTAAATGGAAGAAATAGATATCGGTAATTTTGTTCATCCAATACAAAGTTTGTGTTATTGGATCACATTCCTTTACTTTCACTCAAAACTCTATCATCGCACTCATTTAATTTCGTTCAAAAATCACTCCAAACTCATTCACCTTGTCCATTTTACGATGATGTTAACTGCACAAAGTAAAAGTAGACAAAATCAATTTGATTAATGTTTATACATTAGCGACCATTAATTACTTTAAATAACTGCACTGCATTTGTTTATAATACGAATCACAAGTTTTCAACTTTGATGTTTTCGTGTTTTTTTTTTTTTTTTTTTTTTTGTTTTTTTTTTTTGTTTTCAAATTAAATGATTCTTGAAATGTTTGTTCAGTATCAAAGCATGGCCGATTTTTTTTCATCACGCATACGAATTTTCCTTGAATGTGCAGACGACTCTAAATGAAATGCAGCTCGTGAACGGACTATTACTTAGTATATATTATTAATTGCATCATTATATTTGAAACAAACGCGGGGTTCAATTGTTGACACAAGGTTTACAGATACAAACATCGTGAAATTGACATTCATCTCACTCAAAACCATTCTAAATCGCTCACTCAGCGTTCCATACATTCATTCACTCACTCAAACCATTCAAAAACGCTCCAAAGCCACTGAAATAAAATATCAACAACTTATTATTATTTTCTTTTATGTTAATACGTTTAAATTAGTATTGAAACAGAATTACGGCTTGAATCTTAAATTGTTTGAGAAAATTTTGAATTGAGAATGAGAAAAGTTTTATAACCTCGGGCCAAGATGCTAGTGTCTAAGACAGTTTCCGACAATCTCAAGCCTCGTGATTTCTTGTATATATGAATTTTATAATCTTATTTACAATGTATAGCTCCCATTATCGTTTCTCTTGCATCATTCTTTTTACAGTTCGTTGAACATGCATGTAATCTTCACATTGGAGGAATAAAAAAATATAGAGTCTAAGAAAGCTGTTGTTTTATTAGGCCTGTGTATTTCTAATTATGGGTTGAGAAAACTAAGTCTATTTAAAGCCCAATAATAGGCTACTTAACCCAGTAAAATGTAGTTTAACAATGTTAACACATGTATCTTTATAGTCCTAGGAAGGCAAAAAAAAACTTCACAAGAAAGCTCCAACATGGATTCTACATGTACAGAAGCTCTTAAATTGCAGTTAAGAACATCTTCAAATTAACAAATTGAATGATTTTTCAAGATGAACGAAATTAGCGATTTACATTACATATTTTGAATAAAAATACTAAAATACATATGATTTGTATAAATAGATTTTTCCGTCTTTATGGACCAATAAGACGCGTCCAAATTCAAGCAAACCATGTTATTTTTGCGCGATTTCAATGTGGTTGTTGAGTTTAATATTGATATTTGGGTTTTTGAATAGTTTTCGTGTGTGTTCGAATGAGTGAAGTGAGCGCGGAGTGAATGATTAAGAATGGTTTCGATCGGAGGGAGTGCCAAGTGGTACAGTTAGTTATATCGTGATATTGACATTTACCTCCATCAAAACCATTCTAAATCGCATACTCAGCGCTCCATTCCTTCATTCCAAACACTCACTCAAACCATTCAAAAACGCCAAAATCCGTTGAAAAATATAGAATCAACAACGTCAAACAAAATAAATTGAGAAAAATCGCGATTTCATGGACATAATTCAAATAGTTAGCGTCTCATAGTTAATTGAAGAAATAGGAAGCTATTTATAGAAGTTGTTTGCATTTTTTATTAAAGGGAGTTAATCAATATCGCTAATTTTGTTCATCCTGAACAAAATTTGCAATGTGTGATTACCTCCCACTAAATTCACTCAAAACTCGCTACACACACTCATTCAATTTCATTCTTAAATAATTCATAAACCATTCAAATTGTCAATTACACGATGTTGTTAACCCCCCGTTCACACAATGCTGCGACTTTAAGATGATCATCCCGATCAAGCCACGATCTGAAAAAGTATTATATCGGGGCGGACCGGGGCCGATCGGCGTCTAAATCGAGCAATTTGGCAAATTATGATCTTCATTACGACCGTAGTACGATACTCCCACGTCCAACGCGCTGCTGACACGCTTCTACTACGATGTCACTACGATGTTACGCAGACCGTTGCCGACCAGCGGCCGCATTTACGGCGTTTATACTACGCTTCCTCTACGACATTCAATATCATTCTACGACGCTACGCAGACCTAGAAGATTGTACGACGGTATCGCTACGGTGGTTCCGGTCATATCACGCTTGTAGTACGCTTCTAGTACGATTTTGGAGATGATGTATATATATCTTGGGTTTCAACCATTATTTTTCACTTCTTTCCAAACTTCAAACATGAACGGACGTATAAATGCTGATCTGTTTCATCTGGCTTTACTTTACCAAGAACAAATGTTGGTTGGAATTGCACAGATCGTTAACAGGCGGAGGCGCATAAGAAGGCCAAGAAGATACTGGGTACGACCATGGCTATCTGCCGATAGGAGGCTCCAGTTTGGAAACTTTGACACACTGCTGCGAGAACTCCGAATCGAAGACACCAATTCCTTCTTTAACTTTTTGAGGATGGAACCAGCGATGTTCGATGAGCTGCTCCATAGAATTGGCCCTAGTATTCAGAAGAAAGATACAGGTTGGAGGAAATCGCTTGAACCAGACATCTCGTTTATAGGAGATAAGTATCCTAGTAATGGGAGCGTTGTAGGAGCGTACTCGATATGTTACCTTATTTACTACGCTTTTACTGCGCTTTTACTACGATCATGAAGATCTCTCCACGATGCTTCCGCGCTGCTTGTACGATTACGGCGCTTTTACTATGCTCTTTTTACGACTTTACCCCGATTCTTGTTGGCCACGATCCCGCTACGCTTATTTTGAGCATGCCCAAAATAAGCGTGGCGAGGGCGTAGAGCTTCCCGATCATGAAGACCCTACCGCGATCATACTGCGCTTATGAAGACTCCAATACGTTTCTCCTGCGATTTGTCACGATCGGCCACGTTTTCGGCCACGCTTTGATCGTAGTAGAAGCGGCGTCTATGTGTGAACGGGGGGTAACTGAAGGAAGAAGCCGATACAAAATTGTATCATAAGAAAACCTTTTTCTCACATAGCTCCCTAATTTGGAACACTTATCTTACACACGTGTAAGATCACATTCTAAGTGACGTCATCACGACGTCATCTAAGGCACGTTTCGCAGTATTTCAATCATCAAGGCTTTTCAAAAAATTGGTTTTCAATGTACATGTACAAAATATTATAAAAGAAAAAATATAAAAAGAATATATTACTCGAATTTACTCGAGATAAACTGATCTTAATCTGGTTTAGAATAGAAAAAAATATTACGCTCACTACGGCTCGCTTAATAACATTTCTATTCTAGACTTGATTAAAATAATTATATAACACGCATGCCGTGGACGTACCTTTTTGTCTCAGAAAAATAACGAAACATAAATCGGCAGCAGTCCCTATGCTTAGGAAACCTAGTGCTGAAAAAAAGGAACACGTGATCAATGACTTCTGCTTGCAGCCGACTGCAATATTCCACCGGATTGTATAAGCGGATTAGACATCAATAATTCCGTCTGTCTAACTTGTAATTTCCTAGCGTCTGACTTACTAATTGCCCAAATAACCGTGCTATCTACACGTATCGTCATGTACCTGCGGGATTCAATAGCATCAGCTCGTCTGGATTTTGTTTAGAAGGGTTTAGAGGGATCAAAAGAAACTGGAATGAAAGAAAACAATGACAAAAGAGCAGCGAAGGGCCATTTAGGACTTGCGGAAAGCAATGATCCTACACAGCCGGACCAGTATCGGTACTCTTGGCCCTAGGCAGTTTTCTAAATATAAATTGCACATACTACTGTTGTATATAATGAATATAGGCCTATGGCCTCCTCTGGAACCAATCTGTTTTTCATGCGGTAATTCGCCTGTACAGCGATTTTTACATGGGAGAATAAATTAAAAATAAATGTAATTTGGTTGACCCTAGTCATAGACACACACCCTAAAGTATTTAAACGTTATCTATTATGAGTAAAAAAATCGCAATTTCGTGAACATTCTTTGAATAATCATTCTTGATTCAGTACAATGTAGGATGAGTTACACGAAAATACAAATCAATCGACAAACGGCGGCTTTTTCGGGAAACGCGTTTCGCAAATGTTCACGAGTACAGACGGGGGCTTTAATGAACGCCCATACACGAAAATGATCGAAACAAAATGGCGGTAAATATCAAAAGAAAAATTGTTCAACAATCATCATTTAAAAAGAATGTAAAAGTTTTGATCGATCATTCTAATTTTACTCCAAGTATAGATAAGTATAGGTTTTATTTCAAAATAAATTATTTTTTGATTATGAAAGTAACTATTTGCCATCTTAATATTTTATTTACTAGCTCTTACCATAGCATTTTCCCAGAAACAAATCTGTGATTTTGATTCAAAGTTTAACTTACTTCTCAGTTTAATACGAAATCATATCGCGCCCTGATAAAAAAAGGCAATTAAGTTTTAGTAGCACCATACTTTATTTAGATTGTCAGTCAAAAGCAAAATGAACCGATGTATTCTAGGAGGGAAATTTCTTTAGAAGGAACTTTAAAATTTTTAAAGATCAACATTCTTGCTCTGCGAGATTTAAAAAAAAGAATGATGTTTTAAATGCATAGGATTTTAATTTGTAAAACATGTGGTATCGTTCGAGCGAACTAAAATCCTTGGCGCCAACTTGTCAACATTTCGCAACAAGTCTTGTATAAATCCCTTTTTATTTTGATCTTAACAGCATCAAGTCGATGGCCGACTAAAAACTCGTAGCCCCAGCTTAAAGAAGCTGGGGCTACGATGTTTTTGTGGCGCATCGACGATATATCACCAAAGAATTGAGAAGAATCTACGCTCCAATCTCTCCTAGGATTCCACTTATGAGCCAGTATTGCATCTGTCATATTAAGACGTTCAGTTAACTTGAACGTAATCAATCATATATGACATGAGGATGAAATATGTTTCTTCAATTTCTTGGAAAACTATAGTCTACAAGGGACGGACGCTGTTATTCTTGTTCATATAATGGCTCCCAAATTGCAATATAAAGAGCGATGAGTACAGTTAATAACGCGGTGAAATTGACACTACCTCCGCCCAAAAGACTTAGAAGGCGTTCACTGAGCACCCCACTCTTTCATTTCAAACATTCACCCGTACCACTCAAAGACGCTCTAAAATAATAATGATAATAATAATAATAAACAACAACATTCAAATCGATAAAAAAATACATCATTTCACAGGCCAACTTGAACTTTTGAAGCGCCTGATTTTTTCATTAAAACTTGAACATATATTTTATTAAAAAAGAAGGGATACAATTCGCTTATTCCGTTCATCTTGAACGGCATAAGGGATTTTGTATTACTTCCCTTCAAACCATTCAAAAACAATACATTCCACTAATTCATTTCCATTCCAAAATCATCCCAAACTTATTTACCTTGTCCGTTTTGCGATGTACCTGCATGAATATTACCGGCTATTTGATACAAAATGTGGGAATAATTGATCCGAGACTTTTCACTGTTGATGGGTTTTATCGTTAACATTTCTACAAAACAAGTTAAACAGTTAATGACCTTTACTCTACCTTTTACTTGAAAAAAAAATCTATTCTTTTTAAGTGCTTTGCGTAGAGTACCGAAGTAGACTATCAGCTTTTAATTTCACCACAAAACTATGTTCTTAACCATATTCGATAATGACCTGACCCAGCAAGGACTTTATACCTACGATCCTGCTTTAAGAGCATGGAAAGTAAGACGATAGGTATTATCGCTGATTGCGACGATTTTTTGCCTAATTGTATGAGTAATAGCCTCATGCATAATTCATATCTAATAGAAGGAAAAGGACTTCACTGCAATTATACCCTATCGATAAACGTTTATTGTGAATTAGGACCGGGAAGACGGGAATTAGAAGTCTCAACGGAAAGTCGGAATTCTTGATTAGGAAACACTAAAAAATATTCTTGTAGATTTTAGACCCTTTCTTGTTCTTTGGTTTGCGAAGAGTGTTTATTATATCTATACTCCACAGGCACGTGCCGCCGTCACAGCGCAGTTGGTAGCGCATCGGACTGTCAAACTAGAGGTCCCGGGTTCGATCCCCGACGGCGGCACTCATTCTTTCCGACTATTTGTCTCTCAGCAATGGGTCGATAATCGTAGACCTATGTGAGATAGCAGCTGGAGGCTAGGAAAGAATGTAATGATAGTACTGGCATGAGAAATTCCAGGAATCCATTGTTAGGTACTCCTGCCGCCGCGATATAACTGAAATAATATGGAAAGCGGCGTAAAACCTCATTCAATCAATCAATCTACAGGAACGAATTGGAGGAGAGGTAAAGGTTTCACCCTTTCTGGATATCTGTTTGTCTGTATCGCCATAACCCTTTCCTGTTTTACAAAATTTTGAACCTGTCTAAATTCAAAGGTTTTGCAGACGAAAATTGAAAGTGGATTTAAATTGAAAAATAACCATTCAGTAGGGTAGAAAATAGTGTGGAAAAAGAAGAAATTGCTTGTCAGAAGCAATTTCTTCTTTTTTCAAAATGTTTTCTCAATCATAATATCCCAGGCACGTAAAAAGCAGGGATTAAACAGCAAAGGGTAAACACCCGTCCTCGGACCCGAGACCTGTAGATTTTAGGGAGGACTGGTAGATCTTGCCATGTTACAGGTCCTTCAAGCCTGTAGTTAATGGCAGAATTAAGTATTTCTAATCTGTCCAGTTTTGAAAAACAGTTGATTTTCCAATATTAAAATTTGCATTATCCTAAGGAAAACATTGTGGAAAAAAAAGAAATTGCTTATCAAAAGCAATTTCTTCTTTTCCAACAATGTTTGTCCTGTACTTAATTCCTTGAATTTCTCAAAATCAAACATGGTTTTCTAACAGAACCTGCTGCCACAAGGAGGACATGTAACTTTTAGGCCTAACAGGTCCTTCAGGCTGATGACTTAAAGTGGTTAGTGTCAAACCCTTTAGACCTTTACATTTTCCTAACTCTAACTCAAAAACCAAGTGACCTAGAATGGTGAACATTTATACAATTGTTGCCTATGACACAGGGAAAAGACATATTGTTTTTAAGTTATGAAGACCATATTTAAGAACCAGAGTTCATTTTACCTTTTCCAGTTATAGATTAGGCGCCTACATAACGCGTCGGACTATCATTCAAAATGCCGCGGGTTCGATTCTCGACGGCGACACTCATCCTTTCCGACTATTTGTCTCCCAACTATGGGTTGATAATTATACCCTATGTGGGGTATAGCAGCTAGAGGATGTAACGGTCGTACTGGTGTTGGAAATACAATTGTTAGGCTCTCCAACCGTCGCGATATAACTGAAAGATTATTGAAAGCGGCGTAAAACCCCATTCAAACAAGCAACAAACAAACAAAAAAATGCATTTGAAGGTTATGATGATGAAAGTGCAAAATTACTAGATTAGAAAGGGACTTGTTTGGTGGTTTTTACATCTTCTGTACTGTAAGCTTCAATACTAGCTTTGGACCATAGAAATCAGGTGAATGAATAAAAACATCATTAGGTTAACGAGTTTATTAATCAAACAGTTTAAATGAGTTCCATTTAAACTATTCAATAGAAACAAAGAAGGATAGTGCTTGCAAACTTATTGAACGGTCAACTTGGTTTATTGAAAAATCATTTTCTATAGAACCGCTAATCTTGTTATAAATTTATGTGCCGGAAGCACCGAAAAAACTGCCATTGACCAAGTCAGTTAACGCGATTTTACATTGATCCCGCGTCACAAACTAGAAAAAAATACTATTTCGACGTTAGGTACCCTCTCATACCACTCGTTCAATATAGTTCAAAGATCATTCACAATGGTTCACCAAGTATCAATTTTACAGATAAGAACATCGAGAAATTGACAAGATGAATAACATTTTGAAATATTTTGGAATTAAATTGAAAGTGTGTGTTGTGCGACTTTTGAGCAAAATCAAAGTGAGATAATATTAATCGCTAATTTTGTTCATCTTGAACAAAATAAGCGATATTTACTATCTCCCTTTTATTAAATATACATACTTGTTTGAGTGTCTTGGTGAACTAATCAGGTATTTTAAAATCAAGACCAGCCAATAAAATCGTAGAATAATTTGATCCATTTGAATAAATTGTTAATCGTCTTGAGCGATTTCGAAATGTTTTTAAATGATTTTGGAGCGTTTTTGATTGATTTGAATGAGTATTTGGAATGAATGAATTGAGCACTAATTGAGCGATTTAGAGTGATTTTGGTTTGAATGACAGTCGATGTTTTTTAACTGTATCTGCCCTGCGTTCAGGATCACCAAACGGTTCAAATAGTTTTCAAATTGTACCACGCTTTGCACGTGCACTTGCGTGCAAAGCGGGGTACAATTTGAAAACTGTTTGAACCGTTTGGTGATCCTGAACGCAGGACTGTATCCATTTGGTGCTCTCTTGAGGATAGGGCACAATATTGGTCAATTAACCTAGATTCAGCTTAATATTAATTGTTTTACGTGTTTTGTAGAAATGTTAACAGAAAATATCCAACCCCAATAAAAAAAATCTAAGATCAATACGGTAAATGTATCAATAAGCTGGTCACATTATTACAGTTTAATACATTGTGAAATTGACAAGGTGAATGATTTTGGAATGAAGTTCATTCCAAATTATTCACCATGTCAATTTCATGGTTTTCCGTAAACTGTACATAAGGTCACGATGTGTCTTATACTTGTTAACATTATTGTTTTCATTATTATTATTATTATTATTATTATTATTATTAGTAGTAGTAGTGGTAGTAGTAGTAGTAGTAGTAGTATCAAATTGTTCATCGGACAGTGCTTTTAAACGCATTTTCACTTTTTTAAAGGTGTAAATGAAAAAAAAGTCAACTCCTTATAAATTCTTTAAATCCGTCCGAATTTATTGATGTGCAAGTCACCAGTTTAATACTTTCAGACTAATAACTATTTAGGCGGGGGTTTAACATGAAAAATAAAGAAAATATTTTTACTTCTACATGGAGAGTCGTAAATAGCAGTTTGCATGGAAACTGATTTCAACGATAATTCCCTGCTAAGTGATTAATATTCAAAGGGTTAATTTCACTCCCGCGCTGTAAATCATATTGAAAATCAAAATCTCAAATTGGAATCAGCCGTATAATCTTGAACCCTATTACCATATCTTGAAAGCGCGCCGATAATATAATTTGAACTGGGCCGGCGAAATAAAAATAGATTTTCCATTCTTTTCAAAGCGACCTTATCAGTAATTGAAAACGATTTTCAATACGCAACAGTCAATATCCATTGTTTTATTGTAAAGTTCAAAAATAATGTATATTGACCGAGATTGATTATCCGGCGAAACAATGGGTTTTCATGACTTCCTGACGTCACTTCCACGGTACTTTCTCTCTCTCTCTCTCTCTCTCTCTCTCTCTCTCTCTCTCTCTCTCTCTCTCTCTCTCTCTCTCTCTCTTTCTCTCTCTATCTCTCTCTGTCTCTCTCTCTGTCTGTCTGTCTGTCTGTCTCTCTCTCTCTCTCTCTCTCTCTCTCTCTCTCTCTCTCTCTCTCTCTCTCTCTCTCTCCCTCCCTCTCTCTCTCCCTCTCCCCCTCTCTCTCTTTTGCTCTCTCTCATTTGCTCTCTCTCTCATTTGCTCTTTCATTCTCTCTTTCTCTCTCATTTGCTCTCTCTTTTTCTCTCTCACTCTCCCTCTCCCTCTCTCTCTCTCTCTATCTCGTTCTCTCATATGCTCTGTCTTTCTCTCTCACTCTCTAACTCTCTCTTTCTCTCTCTCTCTTTCTCTCATTTGCTCTCTCCTTTTCTCTCTGTCTTTCTCTCCTCTCTCTCTATTGCTCTCTCTTTTTCTCTCCCTCTCTCTCTATTGCTCTCTCTCTTTTTCTCCCCCCCCCTCTCTTTCCCTCTCTCTTTCTTTCTCTCTCTCTCTCTCTCTCTCTCTCTCTTTCTCTTGCTTTCTCTTGTTCTTCCTCCCTCTCTCTTCCCCCCTCTCTCTCTCTCTTTCGCTCACTCTTTCTCTCTCTCTCACTCTTTTTTTCTCTCTCTCTTTCTATGTCTCTCTCGATCGCCCGCTCGAGTCTTTGAATGCACTGAAAATACGTGTAAGTTGTGACAAACCAAAATGATCGGAAGAAACAGATATATGTTGCACCAAATCTTTCCGTTTTTACGTTGTTTTTAAATTTCAACAAATCATTCGAGTTTTCGGGTAGAAATTCATTTTCGTCAAATTACTTCATGAAGTTATTTAACGTCATCGTTGATACGGCACTTTTAAGCGTCATAGTGCAATTCAATATTTAATTTGAAAGAAGGGTTTTTAACACTATGTGCACGTTGCACAAACAAAAGAAAAAAATCTTGAGGTCGATTGATATATCACGAAATGGATAATTTAAATCTTCAGTTTAATAGCAATGAAAGTATTTCAAATACGGGATGTAATGAAAATTATGGGTGGTATCAATCAAGCATGTTGTTTTGGTTGAAAATTGAATCTTGATAATCTAATTAACAAAACACACGCCTGTACTATAATACTTACAAACATGGTACGTATTACAACAAGTAACGATTTCATAATGCTTAACATGATCAAAACTTTGAAAGTTAATCAAATATAAGATTTAAATTTGTGAAAAATTGTGATATTCTGTTGAATTTTGTATACTATTTACATCTAAAGTTATGCTTATTTTTCAGCAACATAGATTTTGAAACCAGTAAACAGCTTTTCTTAATTTGGGGTAGTTTGTCGACAATAGACTTTACTCTTGGCCTAGAGGTCACGGGCGACTGTTTCATAATCTGATTCCTTATATTGAAGAGTATTTAGTGATAACACATGACAAAAGGAGAGATAATGAAACAAATGGTTGTGATAGGGATTTAGAATTTCCAAGTGTTACGCTTACAATACTTTGCTTGTCGGTGAACTAAAGGAACAAATCTACGTTCATGATGACCAATTGATATAAAGTTTTGCAAATTATACCCCGCTTTGCACGTTCACTTGCGTGCAAAGTGGGATATAATTTGCTTACAATTTGCACCGTTTTGTAACCCTGAACACAGGACTTAATTGTCATTTAACAGAGCGAAAGTCACACACAATATTCTGCTTAAGTTGCTTCGCCCTCCCATGTTTAAAGTCACAGTCAATACGAATTTTCTCTTTACCTGAGCCATCTTCAGGGGCTCAGGGGATCGCATTTCAAGAGGATTCTGTCAAATGGTGTGCGCTATTATACAGGCGACTGTCTAGTACTGAAGTTTCGTCAATAATTCAAGTCGATTTCGCGTCCCAAAACAACATTATAATTTTGCAGTAATATTTGCTCCGAAAAACTGATGAAGCACATTACATCTAGTTTGTTTTTCTGACAAAAGAAGCCGATTGAAATGAAATTTTCTAGAATTTCCAGAAATGATGAACTGAAATAAATGTGTCGATATTTGGCGTGAAACTATGCGTTAAAATGAAATTTCATTTTATATGTCAAAAGAAACAGCGCATTATAAAATCTGTCTACTCTAGAATCTTATTTCATACACGTTATCATATTTTCGTTCTTTGGTGTTCAGTTGTACGTGTACAGTGAAAAGAACTTCGTTCAAGTTGCACGAAATAAGAGATATTTATTATATCCCTTTAATGAAATATACATACTAATTGTATAAATAGATTCCATGTCTTTGCGGACCAATCAGGCACTTCCAAATTCAGACAGTCTGTAAAAAATAAAGTTTTTGGAGCGATTTGAGTTGAGCCGTTAAGCACTTGCAGTAAACTTGGAGCCATTTTGAATGGTTTGAGTGAGTGAATGAACGAATGAATTGAGCGCTGAGTTAGTGATTTGATCAAGAAAGCATTTGAACGGAGTTAGTGTCGATTTCTCGATGTAAACAAATTACATTTAATGGGACTGTAAAATTGTTGTGTAATCAAATTTTAGGCGTATAAACTATATGAAAGTTAAAAAGAAAGCCGTGATGAAGTTCTGAGTTCCCCGCCTTTAACTTTAACTTGAAATGTTTTTCTCTTGCACGAGGTTAAATTATAATGTTAGCATTTCATGATATTGATAAAATAATTAAGTGATCGTTACGACAAGCTTGAAGTGACGTTTGTTCCATAAATATTTGATCGAAACGTTGTTACGCTGCCCTAGCCAATACATACTATCTTAATTGACATGATCAAGCGCTGTAGATTAAGGCTTATAACCCTTTTCTGGTTCGTATTACATATCTGCGGTCGAGTTCTCTGAGACGTTTAGGATTGTAGGGCCTAATGAATATAACATTATTATTATTTTTTTTTTAATTCATATGAAATAGTTTTATCTTATAACTATATAGGCCTAGACATCCGTGTGATAACATCCCGCATGATATCACATAGTTATTTTTAGAACAAATACATAATGCGGTTATTTCAGAAACTTGCATTTCTGTTAGAAACATCTACAAAAACAAGGCAAATAGATAAATAATATAAGATAAATATAATACGTATTTAATGCATTGTATGAAAAAATATCTCACTCGGTTGTGGGAATTGGGACAGAGCCTGGACAATAATAAATTCTCCTAACCTCATTAGATATTTTTTCTCATACAAAACACTAAGTACGTATTATATATATCTCACATAGCTCCCGTTGTCGTCTAAGACAAACAGCCATTAGAAATATCCTTGTCTTACACATTGTGTAGGATAACATTCTAAATGACGTCATTATGGTGTCATCTAACTCACGTCATCGCGGTAATTTCATATTCTGGACGTTCAAAAATGGGTTTTAACGCACAAAAAATGTGTTTATGTGAGAACTTGAAGAATCTTGTTCTCGATTTTTATTTGAGACAAACTGACAGTTATTAGCTCGCAAAGGATTACAATTAATAACATCGTGAAATTGACGAGCTGAATAATTTTGGAATGATATTAAAATGTGTGTGTTGGGCGAGTTTTGAATGAAATTAAAGGGAGGTTGTCCAATACCGCTAATTGTGATGATAAACATAATTATAGATATTTATAGATATTTATTACATCCCTTTAACAAAATATGCATTCAAGTTTTATAAAAAGCTCCCTGTTTTTTCAAGAACCAATCAGACGCTTACAATTTCAATAATGTCAATGAAATCGCGATATTTTTCTTTTATATTCATTTTTTTGTCATTCTAGGGCGTTTTAGAGTGGTTTGGGTGAGTGTTTGGAATGAATGATTTGAGCGCATAATGAGCGACTTAAACGGTTATAATTGAGATGCATGTCAATTTCACGATAACGCTATGATGTTGTCTAGTAATCACGTACAAAATGACGCTATTTGAGATAATTTGCCCTTTAATTTTCGCTTTTTTTTCATTTTGCATTAAGTAATAAGAATGAACAGTCGTCTTAGATTGCTCACTATTTCATTGCATGAAAGCTATATTTTCACTTGGAGCTTTTATCTATGATCGATACTGTACGGGCCATCCAGTTATCCCCTTTTCGCCTGCCGGACCACAAGGATGTACGTAACATCCTGCGATCAACAACTTTAATGTGACGTAAAGCAAAGGTCTAGCAAATCTAACAAAATCACCGATCAACGACAATATCATTGTGAAAGTTTTTAGGGATTGTGACGATGTGTCACTTAATGTATCGACAGTAACTGCCCTGCGTTCATAATGATAAAAAGGTGTAAACAGTCTCCCAATTATACCCCGCTTTGCACGTGGACTGACGTGCAAAACGGGGCATAATTGGCAAACGTTTGCACCGTTTTGTCATCCTGAAAGCAGGGCTGCTTTTTTTCCATTTTTTTTTTTTTTTTTTTTTTTTTTTTGTTGCGAAAAAAAATGTTTTGGTGTTGCAGTTTATCTGGTTTTAAATTTTACTTGACTCTAAATCCGCTGATTTTGTAGATATAGTGGCAAGCGTTTCATCAAAACTGAGTCTAAGCTGATTATACTCGTCTATCTTTAGGGATTCTGATATCAAACACCAGAAAGTTCTTTGAACATGTTCGATTTGTATTTTGAATGTCCAGTAGGTTTATTAATTATCCCAGCGGGGTGAGATTAACAAAAAATTCTGTTTATCTTAAGTTCACTATCTATTACTTTTTTATCAAAATTAGTTTTGTTTCTAGTCGAAAAACGAAACAAAGCGAAAATTATCCAAACAAAAACATTAACAGCTGTTGGTAGAACCCTTTCCTTGAGGGAATGCAGTAAAGTTTTATCAATGGACTTAGACTACTGCTCGAGGGATCGAGCGAGCGCACTCCAGTTAATAACCAACAAGAAAATAGAAGACGCGTCGGGACCGGATGGCGAACTTAAGCCTTCGCATTAATTCGAGTTTCGCCATATCGAGGGAACAGAAGACCACTGTATGATGAATAAAATTGTTATTTTGATTTGAACATTTTGTTTCTGACGATGCTTTGTGTTGCATTGATAAAAACGCACTCGAAAAAAAATTGTCGACCTTTTATTTTCTCAGCAAAGTACGGTCTGCAAAGCAATTCAAGTATTCAAACGCTTCTTCTTGTATTAGGCCATGCGTTCATGATGACAAAACATTGCAAAATGTTTGCAAATTTTACCCGGCTTTGCACGCAAGTGCACGTGCAAAGCGGAGTAAAATTTGCCAAAAGTTTGCACCGTTTTGTCACCCTAAACGCAGGACAGGTCTGTATTATATAAAGGGCCAAACTTTAATTGAAGCCATTAATCTCTTTCACTGGAGACCTGGAATGACATGCCATAACAATTCATATAATCAACAGTCAACGCCTAAACACCATGTATTGGATTTATGCAACTAATTTTCTGCTTGCTGTATGTTTAGCCAATCGGGAATCCTCGGTGTCGTTACAGTTAACAACATCGTGAAATTTACTTTCGTTCCTATCAAAATCATTCTTCTTAGTCATTCACTCAGCGCTCCATTCATTCATTCCAAACACTCACTTAAATCGATCAAAAACGCTCCAAAATCATCAGAAAAGGTAATTAATATTGCTAATTTCGTTCATCTAGAACAAAAATAGCGATATTGGTTTACTTCCCATGGAATTCACTCAAAATCGCTCATCTCACTCATTCAATTTCATTCAAAATCATTCCAAAATCATTCATCTTGTCAATTTCACGATGTTCTTAACTGTACCATATATACCTCAGAAAAGCGGTATAGACCTCGGGAAAAGTGGGAATGCAGCCTTGGGAGCGAATCGTTTAAAAGATGGTTACAAGACGTCAAAATCACCCATTCACTCAGCGCTCCATTCATTCATTCATTCATTCATTCCAAACACTCACTCAAATTGATCAAAAACGCTCCAAAATCACCAGAAAATATTTGGAAATCGTTCAAGACGGTCAACAGCTAATTCAAATCTATCAAATAATTCACCTATTTTATTGGCTATTGTAGATTTTAAAGTGTCTGATTGGGCCACGAAGACACACAAACAGAAAATTACGTACATTTTATTAAAGGGAGGTGATAAATATTGCTAATTTCGTTCATCTAGAACAAAATTAGCGATATTTGCTTACCTCCCTTGAAATTCACTCAAAATTGCTCATCTCACTCATTCAATTTCATTCCAAAACCATTCCAAAATCATTCATCTTGTCAATTTCACAATGTTCTAAACTGTACCATATAGACTTTAGGAAAATTAGGAATGCAACCCTGAAAGCGCATCATTTCGAACGTGGGTTACAAGACATCAAAATCACCAATGCTCCACTGAAGACGACGCAAATTAAAAATATCAAGTGTTTCACTGCGTGTGCCATCAAATTAAAATATGCTGAAAAGATCTTCGCGAACGATCATAAAGTATGAAGGAAAAGTGTTTTTCTTCGAACGTATTGCCAAAGAGCACCACCCGGAGCCGAATTACCTAAAAATGAATCAAAATTACTACAATTACTTTCTAGATTACGGAAAAGTTGGAGCATTCTTCCAAATAATATTTTGCTAGTCAATTCGCTTTAACAGACATGATTGTGAGAATATCAACATTGTAAAAAGGACACTTTGCTGTCTCATTGTTGGTTGAAAATGATGTCCTTATGTATAACCTTCTAAAAAAAGATATTATTACTATTATTATAATTATTATTATTATTATTATTATTATTATTATTATTATTATTATTACCAGCGAAAATGCTCCATCTACTAAACGCGACAGGAATCGACTCTGGCCGGTCTGTCAGGCCTGAGTGGAATGACGGGCTCAGAGCATCTTTGGTAGCCCGGTGTCAGTCCATTCTGTAGACTATGTACATTAAAAAGTTACAAGGAACGATTAAAATAAATCCATTTCATTCTGCTAGTATCATCGGAGACCCCGGGTCTCCCTATTTGCTACGCTATATCGACGTCGATATAGCGTAGCAAATAGGGAGACCCCTGGATATCCGATGATGTACTGCTAGTTTTTGATACGAACTTAAGTTTGGCATACTGCTTATGATAATTAAATCAGACGAATCAATCGCATGCGACACATTTAGACCGAGTTTGCTAAAAAGGCTTAAAAGTAATTATATATTTATATTTATACCCCAAAGAGGTTTGTCAAGAGAACTTTATCTGTGAGTGCATTCCTCATGTCTTTCGTTTACATAACGAAACGGTATAAATTGTTTGCAAATTATACTCCTCTTTCCTCATGCACTTGAGTGCAAGCGGGGAAGAACTTGTAAACAGTTAGAAACATTTGTCTTCCTGAACGCAGAACTTGTCTCATGCTGTTATATTGCATGAATATCTATGGCAAAAACAAAAACAAAAAACACCAAAAGGGTCTGTTTAACATCACATCATACGATTTTTTTTTTGCGTAAGTCAAAAATTAAAGTTGTTTCTACATTAGTAACTAAATATTGATTTCTGGCACGCATCATTATATTGGAATGATATATTGCAAGGCAGAATCGTACAATGAGTAATTTTCAAACACCAAGAACGACTTGTGAATTTGACTTACGGTTAAAATTTTCGTTAGATTAAGTTTATTAAAATGGGCCCGAGATCTTCAGATTATGAGAAAAATGCATGTTGCTCATTTCATCCAAAGAGTTTGTCGAAAAGATTATACAAGTGATCATGATTTATTCTCCAATAAAGTTTGTCAATAGACATTTTTCTGCGAGTGCATTACTCCTGATTTTGCGGATAAGAAAATGACATGCAACTCGTAGTGCACAGAATCCTGGCGACATGGGGGATGTTGTATTTGCATTTACCCTTAACGTCTTTTGGAACATATTTAGGACGTTTTGGCTACGAACGTTTTAGCCAGAACGTTTTGGACAAGAAATTTCGTCCTGACAAAAAAGCAATGCAAGTTTTGTTTGAAAAACCTGTAATTAATTTTATTAAGCTAAAAATATTTTCGCTATTATTCCATAAGGAAAAAATAAAATTGTTTAATAGGGAATCCAGTATTTTAAGGTAGCAATGGACACAAGGCGTCATTTTATTCCGCCCAATGAATTTTTTTCTTGGTTACATATGTTGTAAATTAACATTGTGTAGTCATTATATCAAAATTTGAAGGTACCTTTCCGCGCTCGTTTTCATGTAAGAGTTATCTGCCTCAGTACTAGCTTATGGCTTTAAAACAATATACTTTTTGATAGACCTTATACATGTACACAATGGCTGTTGCAAAGAAAATTTCTTTTTGATCATTTGCATTTGCACAATTTGCCTTTAAAAATTAAAAATGCACTAATTTTTGTAATTTTACTGGGTAAAAATGCCACAAAAACCTGGGGGTTTTTTTAAGAAATTACCCATTTTTCTTATTTTCCGATATGTTTAAAACCCATTTTTTTCCCTTTACTTGGTAAAAAAGCAGCATACCTTTTCATGCATATAAGAACGTTTTTCGATATTTTACAGTGACCTCTCCTAATTTTATGACGGTTTTAATTTTTATTGTTTTATTGTTAAATGTAATGATCCAGTCATTCAATTGACATCAAATGTTGAAAAGAAGCCTAGTTATGAAGTTTTTCCATCTTAATTCCGCGTTATTTCCATAAGCAGAGTCTTACGAAAACCGGTATTTTTAAACAACGCGCAAAGAGAGCCGTTAAATAAACGAACCCCGCTTCCGGTTTATAGAGTCGGGAGGCCGCTGTCCATTATCACCTTAATTAAATGAAGAAAGAAATAATACCATACTTACACTTAATGTTTCTGGTATCATTTTAAGTGCAGTGAAATCTTCAATAAGAATTTCCATTTTCTATGAAAAATATCTAAAAACAAAAACGAGTCTAATATGTTTTTGCTGCAAAATTACATGCCTCAAAGTTTGTTGTATTTTAACAATGGCGTTTAGACAAGGATGCAAATTTGTTTCCCTAGAAGACAATGGTATGGCATCATGTTCAATTTGAGACTGTACGTGATTTTTCCAGCAGTTTCATGTGTGCGTGAAGGAGAGACATTTGGCTCCTTAGATAGCCACACGGTACATTGAAAGCATTCTGTGATTGTGAACCACATGCAATTGTTTATTAATCTGATTTTTTAGAAACATGAAAGTTATTAAATAGTTACCTCTATGGCAAAAAAGATTATGAAACAATTGCCTGTATTGTGAAAAGATACAATGACTTTGTGTCCGTAGCTATAGGTACCGATTTAGCGAAAGGTCAGATAGCACATGCTGCTCTCAGTCTTAATCTACCACATATGCAAAAAAATTAGAAATAACCTTTTTGACTTTGATAGAATGGGATTCAAAGTCAATTAAAACAATTTTGAAGTAATTTAACAGGGGCGTTAGAAACGACACGAGCATACCCATTTAAAAGTGAGAAGATTCTTTCCGTAAGTAATATATTGAGACATGTAGAAAACACTTTACAAATTACAGAAACAGAGAACGAGTGTTAATTAGTGTATTGATAGTCTACCTCTCACGGATAATCACGTTGATGTTTATTTACAAGAACTATTTATTCCCTACCCTTTACGTACTTGCATTCTCCTGTTATATATTGAAACAAGAAAAAGAATAACATGTAAATGGACCACATGCTTTAAGAGACGTTGTTCATTTTTGAATAGAAGATCAATTCATTGAGTACCTTTACTACCAATAAGTTGCGCCTAGACAAAAATCAGTTTACAAAATATGGAATTATCCACACCTGTTGAATTCGTATTTTCAACTAATTAAAATTCGTTTAATGAATTGGTAAATTGGACCATTCCTGTGAAATTTGATTGAACTACTCCAATTAATTCTGGAGGAGAAAATTTCATCTAAAGAGAAAGTCGAATTGCAATAACTATTAAATGTTCCGTGGTTGCCAGCTAAGTAGGAAAATACAGTAAAACTTGTTTTAAGCGACCACAAACGGGACCTCCTAAAAACGGTCGTTAAAGGAAATGGTCGCTTAATACACGTTTTGTCTACAAATAAATAACATAGTTGACTGAATATGCATAATATTGCGAAATTCTCAACAATCCAATGTTGTTAAACTCAATTGAATCGTCTTATTGAGACGATTCTGTTGAGTTTGAACAACATGGGATTCATTTTCAATAATTTTTAGACCAATAATGACTACACTTTAAGATATTTTGATTTAAGGAAGAGGATTTTGAAAACAGTCGCTTAATGACAATGGTCGCTTAATAGACGTGGTCACTCGAGCAAGATTGGCTGTAAATAGGACCTGTATTGCCGCCTGCGTCAGAGGCATGTACGATACCTAACACTACCGAGGCACGAGCTACATTGTAACATTGCGTCTATCTATTTAGAGTTAAAATAACCAAGTCACTAGATTAGTTAAAATTGTCCCAAATAGGACAATAAAACATATTATGAAAAGATATTTTACACTGCTAGGAATAGAAAAGACAATTGGCATAACCTTTTTAAATCTAAAATATTAAAAAAATGATTTTCGTCTTGTACTTATTTCTACTAATAATGAATATGAGTGTTTAGAACAAGTAGCTCCTTAAAAACGTATAAGGGTAGGCCTATTTTCAAAACTGAGCTTACACTTGCAATCACAACTTTACTCCTGTATACATGGACGTACGAGTTTGAAAAATATGGGCTTGCATGCGTAGAACATACAAGTGCACCTGCATTATTTAAGCGTGCACGACTTAAGTTTGCTCTCAAACCAAAACCTACACATATAATTATTTGATATTGTTTGAAGTGTTGCACACATGCTAATACGTAACCGTTATAGTAAAAGTACTATCGAGCTGTTAAATCAAGTATCTCAGCTAATAGTTGATATGGTTTATGCCAAAATCATGCATTTCGTGCCAAACAAAAAGCAACAAAAACAACGATAATAAGAATTCCAGGGTATATTATTCTTATAGTGAGCGTTGCATCATATGATGTTATATAGCACGCGGGCTAGGGTTTTTACTGCATAATGGCCAACATAATGGGAATTCTCACAGCGAACCAGATACAAGGTGATAGGATATCGTTTTTTTTTCTTCGAAAACTTCGTAAAGACAAGCTGTTCTCAGCTATAGTTACGAGATTTTGAAAGAAAGTTGAAGAAATTCTGAAAATATTTTTTTCTCACCCAAGACCTTTGTCGTGATTATTCGTTCAAATCGCCTTGATTGGTACATGTAGATCAAATTATTCCACGATTGTTTTGTCGGTAAATATTTTGAAACTTCTGATTGGTAGTTCAGAACACGAATCGGAAAGTTAAAGAGAGATAATTTGATATTGCTAATTTCGTCAAAAAAGACGAAATAAGCGATGCTGTATTATCGCCCTTAAAGTTTATTCAAAACTCGCTCCACACACTCATTCAATACCATTCCAAAATAATTGATAGAATTATTCAACTAGTCATTCACACGAAGCCGTTAACTTTACTGTTGGAATGCATTGACAAATTTTGACAAGAATATGGTCACAAAAGAAAGATAAATTACTAGAAGAGCATTTCCTACGTTCAGGACGACAAAACGTGGCAAACAATTTGGAACATTATACCCCACTTTGCACGCAAGTGCGCGTGCAAAGCGGTGTATAATTTGCAAATAGTCTTCCTGAACATAGAGCGCGGTGTTTAACTCTACGTCAAAAACAAATTAATCGCGAAAGATGCCTGGACGGAAGCTTATACTGCAGTATATGAAGCGTGTTTCAATTACCGTGATGTATTGTTTTGCGCTCAGATTAAATAATCTAATAAACCCGGGGGTCGGCCTTCTAATAGCTAAAGATAATCTATTTCTCCTCCCCAATTTTGCTTTGGCAACACTTCTCTGAACAATGCAATGTAGGCCAGAATAGAAATGAACCACGAAATCAACGTAACACATTTTCATATGCGTAGTTGATGTTTGTTCTTTTTTTATTTTGATTTATCGTAACACAATTTTGGTAGGATAAATATATACAAAAGCATGTATGTTCCCTACCGATACTGAGGCTTGTATGAACCTACCAAAACGTATATGTACCCTCTACTGAGGACATATACTTGTCTCCAAAGACCTTTGTGAGGCCAGTTTATGTCCTCACTAGGGGGGTACATACAGGCTTCCGTATGTACCCCCTTAATGAAGACATAAACTTGTTTCAAAAGACGTATTGAACTCTACAAGTTGTCAAAATTACGATTACAATCGATATATATCTCAACATGTTGACCAAATGTGTGTCTTTCTGCTATCCTACATATAAAAGACTTGGCTAATGGACTTACGCATCTTTTACGAATAGTACGCATATCGACATGTCGTATTGTTCACAGAAAGAAAACAAGTCGTCTGAATTTTGACGACAATTGACGAGGCGTCCGAAAGATGTCGACATCCACGTTCTTGGAAATGGGTGTTTATGTTCATTTCGGCAAGTCTTACATTCTTATGCCGTCATGAATACATATATTTGGTAAACATGTCGAGGTATATATGGATTTGTCATCGTAATTTGGACAACTTGTTGATTTGAATACGTCTTTGGAGACTAGTAGGCTATATTTCTTCACAAGGGGGGTACATACACGCTTCGGTAAGTACAGTGTTTGACCAAAGCCACAAAGCTGTAAACCAATTATAAAGATATATTTGCCTAATCCAAAATTTGTAGTCATGTGCCGTTTAGTTTTAGAAGTGCGCAATTTAAAAGATAAGATTCGAGAGTAAACATTTCTAATCAGAACTGGAAAAGGTTCAAATGGGTTTACGAGTTTTATGGAATTGTTCAAGTATGCCTTTGTTTGTTATAGAGAAGTATTGCACCTATGAAAGAATCACTTGTTCTGTAGCAGTATTGAGCTAAAGGTGAACCAACTGTCGGTTATAAAAAATATTGGGGAGGTGCCAGGTTGTTGCAAATTTAGACGTAATTCTTTGTTATATTAGTGTGAGGGAGGGTTATGTGAAAGTATACAGTAAAGAACGCTATAAACTTGACAAAATAATCGATATTTAAATGATTATACATGTATATGGAAATGGGAAGGGACAAAGTCGCCTTCGTAATGAATTCTACGGGAGAAGGCATACTATGGGCGTCGCCCTTTGCTAGCGATAATTGGAAAGACTTATTGACTTTGAATGATAGGATTGATTTCAGTTTTATCATGCAATGAAGCCTGTAATGACCTGATATCATCTGTCTGATAACATAATATGATATCAGTCTATTTTTAGAAACAATTTGCATACACTTTCACCCAAATTTCTTTGATTTTTAATGGTTTTTAATACATAAGCACTGAAAATGGTTGCATGATAAATAGAATAACATGTTATCGCCTTAAAATATCAATGTTATAAGGTCTCGGCTGTGAGAAATTAACATGACTCGGCAAAGTCTCGTCATGATAATTCTCCCAACCTCGGCCAGAAAACATTGTTATTTTTAGACACTAACATGTTATTCTTTATATATAACATCGTGAACGTGACATTCACTCAATTCATAACATGCTATAGCGCACGCTCAGTGCTCCGTTCACTCATTCCAAACTCTTATTCAAACCAAAAAAAACCCAAATTATTAATTCAGAATAAAAGGTCCATTCAAATCGCGACAAAATAATCCATGATTCCACTGACTTGCTTGAATTTAGATGCCCGTCAACATTCGGCCGTTTTGAACAATTGGAATGGATGACTAGAAGAAGGAACGAGAGTGAGATTCGGAATGAAATGGAATGAGACGAGTGTCAATGTCATGGTGTTATGTACTGTACATTCCAACTCAAAAATCCGAATTCCTACAAATTGATCCTAACACTGTACGCTTTGGTATCTCTTTCACCTGCTGGCAAGATATGAATGTTTATTTTTAGTTTTTGTTTACCAAAGAAAAGTATAATTATATAAATCATTACAGTTAAAGACATTGTGAAAATTACACTCAATCCGACCCAAACCTTTCTAAATCGCTCACTCGGCGCTCGATTCAATCATTTGAAACGTTCAGTCTAACCATTCAAACACGCTCCAAAATCCCTAGAAAAGATTAAATCAGCAACTATATTCAAAATGAATATATCTAGAAAAAATGACGATTTAACTGACATAATTGAATTCATAAGCGCCTGATTGGTTCTTGAAGAAATAGAGGCTATTTATAGAACTTGTATGCATATTTTTGTTAAAGGGTGTTATTAATATCGCTAGTTTTGTTCATCCTGAACAAAATCAGCGATAATGGATTACCTCCCTTGATTTCACTCAAAACTCACTCACACACTCATTCATTTTCATTCCAAAATCATTCCAAAAAAATTATATTGTCAATTTCACAATTTTCTTAGCTTTCTCATTACCTATTTCAATAGTTAACCCATTACCCACAAATAAATCTTTGTGATTTACAAAAGGTACTTGTATCGATGATTGTCAGGTTAGTTCACTGGTGTCGAACTTGTTCGAATTTTTGGGATGATAAGAATAGGGCCATCATTGGGAACGAACCTTTGGTCACTGAAACATGAAAGAACGAGGACTACAAAATACTCTGGACAGGACAATTCTCTCAACCCTTTCCCAGTCTTCGAAATTTTCCGACAAGTCCATATTGAAAAAGGGGCAAACGACCATGAAATCTAGGAAGTAGTTTTAAGGGATGCCGCCATTGACATAAATGGTAGAAAATATTGTGAGAAATAGAGAAATTTAAACAATTTCGTCTTTTTTTCCATATTTCCCCTGGTGTAGATTCACAGGAACGTATAAGCCAGGGAATGCATGTATACAGGAAATTGTTAACATAGCTGACATTGGCCTGTGGCATGCAATTAGAGCGTTTAGAATTGGCAAAAACGCTTGCGACTCTCTTCGGTCTTACAAAACTTTATTACTTGTGCCTAAATGTGAGTCTCATCTTTGGAATAATTAGTCGTTTTAGATATTGACATATTTTCTTTGAAATTTACCTGTCGAAAACTATGTCGTCATGAAATTGGTGATTGGTACAGAAAATAGTTAAGCTCATTGTAAAATTTGGATTCACTCCACTCCAAAGCATTCTAAAGTTCGCACGCAGTGCTCCATTCTGTCATTCTTTAAACGACATTCCGAACAACTACAGACAAATCGCTCTAACAATTGCATGATTTCACTGACTTGCTTAAATATGGAAAAGACTGATGTTCATTCAGAAACCTTTTTATAAAAGTTTAATGCATATTGTTTCAAAGAGAGGTAATGAAAATCGCTTATTTAATTCGTCTTGATTTGATATCATATCCCTTTAATACCATTCAAAATTAAATCTTTCCACTGATTAATTTCCATTCTAAATTCAGACCAAAATCAATAACCTTGTTTATTTCAC
Source organism: Fragum whitleyi (assembly GCA_948146395.1). Taxonomy (NCBI): domain Eukaryota; kingdom Metazoa; phylum Mollusca; class Bivalvia; order Cardiida; family Cardiidae; genus Fragum; species Fragum whitleyi. The sequence continues at coordinate 80,133,337 of OX411543.1, forward strand.
GATACTCTAAAAATATAATACATAATAAGTGTATTATATGGAAAAAAATATCTAACGAGGTTGGGAGAATTGAAAATTGTCGAGGCTCTGCCGAGACAATTGTCAATTGTAACAACCGAGTTAGATATTTTTTCATATAATACACTTAGTATGTATTATATTTATCTTATAACCTCTATTTGTCTTCTTTTCGTCGATGTTTCTGACTGAAATGCAAGTTTCTAAAATAACCACTTTATATCATTGTTCTAAAATTAACTATGTGATATCATAAAAAAATATCATACGGGATGTTATAACACGGATATTTGTATAGTTATAATCTAAGCTGTATTGTACTGTTACTGCGTGTACCAATATATTTTCCAGGCTTATTATCCAAGCGCAAGTAATTGTGATAGTGTAATGTCATTCCATGCATTGTAATCATAACATGCATTGTATTTGCATTTGTTACGTTATTATATAAGATTGGTAAACACATCGAATCGAGGAACATATGTACATATATACGTATACGTATGTTAAACAATGGCTGTTAAGGTAGGATGCAACAAACACAATATATATAAATATGAGCCAATATCAGATTTGGCCGAAATTTGGAAGTCAACTTTTTAGAAAAATATACTTATGATTTTGCCCCGTTTCTTTGCTTAGATCGGAAGGCTAGCATCTTAGACCGCTAAATATCATATTGGTCACATTGGGATTGACATAGAAAAACTTCAGGTTGCAAGCATTTATCATGTTGTATCAACACATGTCCTCTCAGTAACACAGACATTTTTTCTTTACTTGCAATATGCTAGTTTTTAAATGATTTTTATTTTGCTGTACTCTAATAAGACATATTATGTAATTGACAGGTGTAAATTTTGATATCATGAAGTAATTAGTGGAGCTCATATGATGCTCTACGTTACCTTTACGAATTTAGTCGTAAATTTACACTATTTCAAATGTGATCCAATGTATCACTCTCCCAAGAAAACGTTGTTTTGTTCCAAATGCGACAGAATATTAATTTTCCTTTATATTGAGCTGTTCAATTAAGATATGATAACATTTTTGTCTGAAAAAATTGACTAAAAGTTATATGTTTTACCGAGGACAAATACGTTATTGGGATGACACATAACGTTTTTGAAAGGGCAAAAACACCTAGAATTGTAGTTTGAACTTTTACTTCTCCCTTTCAACAATCAAACTTTTATTCAAGAGTTGTGTATTTGAGTAAAAATCTAATCATAACACCAAAACATATAATTTCATATTCATCAATTTTACATTTTCTATTTCAAATTATCATTGTTACTCGGAGGAAGTATAACGTTATTGGAAGGAAAAGAAAGACTTTTTATAGAAATGGTATCATTATCATACAGTTTCGTTGACCGCATGCCATGCTAAATGAATGTAAAATTCTTCTAAATATAAGATAAAGCATTTTTAGAAAATAAATCTGGTCACATGGATCTTTATTTAATTACGTTACTGCAATGACTGATTTTGCTACTGGAAAGACATTGTTCGTTGTGGTCTTTCGTTAATCAAAATAAAAGCTTTATTTGCAATTTTAGAGTTAATATTTTATCCATCTTAACGTTAAAAAATAAGTGGATTTCCTTTAAAGATGAATTAAAAGTATGTAATCGAACCAAACTCGGTAGCTTTGCACAACGTTTCCTCAAATTTTGTTCGAAAATACAAAATAAATTTCCGTTATCTTTTTATCAGATCCCATCCTAGTAAATTATTCCAAGAAATGCAAAATAAGGTATTAGCTGAATAACACATGGGTCGACAGGGCGTTCTGCAATACGTCTTAAGACATAAGTATGATATTGAGACGCATCAATCAATATCACATAATTCAATGTTACCCTATTTAACCGTATAAACTGCCTCTACCACTGAATCAGACGTTGTCTATGATGTTATTGACAGACTACGCATATCACAGGGCCCAAGGATTGGAACTTCTTATAATCTACCTTATTTCGAACTTACCTTTTCTGAAAGGCAAGATTAACCATCAACATCAACCTGGGAGTCATGACAGATTTTGATGTTGCCAGTTGAAAAAAAAGTTCTTATTCTTAAGATGGTGAACCGCAATAGATGTCTTGATAGATGGTTACGTTCTGAAACGTTGCAGTTCGCAGGTTTACTACGATATTTAAACGGTCTCTACAGAGCCGATATGAACGTCACCTCACATCGTGATCTCTCCACTGCACCTCCATCATCTGAATTAAACCCATGGCATGTTCGATTAAACACACACCTTGTTTCAGTTCAAGCTAACATATGAACGCAATTTCTAATCAACAAGAAGGATAACAACAGCTTTCATTTCAAATAAAAAAGCTCCTAATAGCAACTAAACATTTTAACAATACTTTAAATCATATTGATGATTAAGTAACTGATAAAGTTTAACTCCCTGTTTTTGTGTGTGTGTGTGTGTGTGTGTGTGTGTGTGTTTTTTTTTTTTTTTTTTTTTTTTTATCAAGCCTATCTTTTCACGTCCAGTATTCTCAAAAGTTTCATGCATTGTTACTTTATTCAATTAGTTAATCATTTTAAGTCAAATAAATACATGCAATTCCACCGGTGTTCCTAAATTAATCCTGCGTTTAAAGATAATGTTTCCTGAAACAACTGAGAAATGCTTAAAGATTTTTATCCAAACTACGTCTGGTCGACTGTCATAAAATGTAACTAGTTATGGTGAATGAGATTGGGAGATGACAATCAACGAAGTAATTAAGGATACGGGTATTTCAAAATCCAGACCTGTCGTTTATGTCAATAAAAGCTCGAATTTCATTAGAAAATATAATTGTTTCCAAGCTGAAAACCATCTAAAATTCGTTGTTCAAGGAGAGATATTAACTCTAAGAAACAATTCAATATAATGAAACCCACGAATTCAACTTTTACAAAAAAATATCCTTGCATCATTTGTTTATAAATCAAGGCTTGACGCCAAATGGTACATTGAGTCATAGCACAGAAAGTTGTTTTCAAACAACGTTCATTTGCATTATAGACTTTTTGAACTCAGTGACCTTAATAAATGGATTTATTTCAGTTTCATGTACGACCAAAACTTATAAACAGTTTCGTGATCTTCGTCTAATCAAATGGCTTACACGTTATCTAGGACAAAATCTGTCTCGTTTATATATGATCTATCATCGGTCCTTGCAACAATACGTCAATACCCTAGGCCATTTACAAGATATGTACATAGTTGAAGGCCAATTGCTCTTGTGTTCAAAGATGGAAGTGGTTTTCATCAAAGTTCCATTATGACCTTAACCTATGGATGTCGTAACCAAATGAAACAAAAGGGTCGTTTTTATTGTCGTTAGCAAAATAACTTTTCGAGGTTCTAGGCCAAGTGCTTATAAAATTAAGAGCACAGAAACAAATAGATTTTTGCTTTCTCATATCATAATAGATAGATAGAACTCCGACCCCTAGTGAGCTAAAAGAAGAAGGGTAAAAATTTGATTCATAAACAACTTTTGTATGGTTTGACTTTTCTTTGACAAATCGGTGCCATTTAAGAGCTTGAAACTTAAGGCTAACAGACGTACGGGATATCGGAAGTTTTAAATATACAGACATAGGGGCAAAATACAACTTTTAAACAATGTTCAACTCGTTCGCATGTAAGATACATAACTTTGTAACAAATTAGAATATCGTTTAAGATAAGGGTAATGTACCAGTCAAATCAGATCGATACTTATTCCAAATCAAAGATAATTATCTTCTCTTTATATGTGAGAAAAGGGTGTTCATGTACATGTACTTGGACCGAGTCTTTTTTTTCTCCTAAAATAAACAAATCATTATATACTCAATTTATTTACTATACAAATTAAAATGGTACACCCTCTAAATCGGGGATGTTGTCTGAATTGATGAAGATCAAAATGTGAAAAAAAACAACAAATTTTGCAGATCAACAACCGGAGTAAATACTATGTAATTTGAATATTCCAACAAAAAGGTTGACGGTGTACACCTAAAAACAATTAGATAAGTGAACCATGTCTTTCCAGTAACGAAGACTCTCCTCAAAGTAACGTACTAATAAAAAACTTAAAATGATGAGCTTTTGTTTGTCATACTCCTATATTTTCACGTATGATATTTCAAACGGTAAATTTGGATTAAGCCCATGGAATAATTGTCTGACTTTGATCAGCCTCTTTATAAACTGTCATATATTTCCTAAAATATCATTCACATAACGACCACTAGTCATTCCAGTAACGACAAACTAGATAAAATGTGTTTGGCAATTTCTTTTTTAAAAACGGATTAGGGGATGCTAATTATTTTCGTTATCACGTTTAGATATTTGCTCATTGACATTTCATTTGTTATCAAAGCTCTGAAATTCTCAATTAAATGTAAATTTGTCCTTGCAAACACAATTTCCGTACTTCCAATAACGAAAAATGCCGTTATTGAAAAGACGGTTATTGCGAAGACCAACGCTTCCATTTTTGCTGGATAGAGCACGCAAACAAAAAGGGAGACAAGCTGTTGCCCAAAGATAAAGATGTGCTGTTAATCCCGAACAAGTACAGCTTGAAATGTAATAGATTTAGTCAACATGACCTTGGTAAATACGTTACATATTGGACAGAAAATAAAATCTACGCTGTCAGAGGCTTACCTTATTTTCATCTTTTTTCACTAACTACCCATACAAAGTTTATGTATCAACCATCATGGCTTCTTTCAATGTTAAGGCATCCGTTTACAAAGAGTTTTATGTAAAACTGACCAAAATTAATATTATTACGCGCATGTAAGTTATTGCGAGGACATTATCATGTCCAAATCTAGGGACAAACTTTGAAGAGCGAAATTTTTATGTCCTTCTTTAATTTTCCGAAATCTGAGTGTTTACACTTCATTTTAAGATATGAATAGATTTGAAATGATGAAATAAATTATTAAAATGAACCATTATTAATCAAAAAACATAGCAGAATCAGAAAAATCTACCTTAGGACACGCGAATATGGGTATTTTGGGATACAACAAGTGCAAAATTCTTGAGAAAGTAATGATTAACAAGATTGTGTTATCGTCTAAATTCGAGAAAAAGATCATCTTTGCACAACTGACAATCGAAAATAATTTCACTTTTACTCATTTCCGAGAAAATTGGCCTGGACAGAAATTTCGGCGAAATGAAATATTGGCTCATATATATTGTGTTTGTTGCATCCTACCTTTACAGCAATTGTTTATCATATGTGACCCATCGCGCCTAACAGACGAATAAGGAAGATGCAAAAAGGTCAGTTCCGGTCATTAAGCAAGGAAAGTGCAGATTCCAAGGAATTTACTTATTTTGTTACGTCTGGTTCTAGCTCATCTGAGCATAAATGCTAAAGGTGAGCTTTGATGGATATGAAATGTCTGGACCGTCGTGCGTCGTCTGTCGAGCGCTGTCTGTCGGCCAGCGTCAACAATTTCAGTATTTACACCTAAGAGACTTCGTGAACCTTAGAGGGAATGATTCTAAGGTCACAGAGATGAATCCCATCGAAATTGGAAAGGATCCATTCGAAATGGGGGAAAAACCTTAATAGTAATGTTCTTGTTTATACTCTTCCGTAATCTGGAAAATACCTCGGACGTAAGTGTAGTAATTTTAGGTCATTTTTAGATAATTTGGCTCCTGGTTGTACTTCGGTTAATACGCTTGAAGAAAATCACATTTTGTTAACCTTTTCCGATCTTCTTTGGAGATATTTTTGGCATATCATAATTTGATGACAAAACGTAGTAAAACACTGCGTTTTGTAAACAAATTATGGTATGTCCACTTTTATGCTTTCGTTGATTTTGTTTTATGCAACGTCATCCTTAGCGGGATTGTTGGTGTTTGTAACGCCATTTGATAAATGACGTGCGAAGTGACGCTCTTTCAGGGCTTCGCCCGTATTATTCCCGAGGTCTATTCTGAAGAATCGCCGAGAGATCCCGATCTAGTCAGAAAGTCTGTAAGGCTAAATTTGGAAGGATCCTTTGCCATGACTTGGAAGGACCCTAAATGACAACTTTCTAGTATATACTCTATACGCCACATATCGATAATTGACACAATATTCCACTCATTCAATTTCATTCAAAAATCATTCCCAAAATTATTCTCTTTATCAATTTCATGCTGTTGTTAACCGAAGCCGCCACGATATTACTGAAAGATTGATAAGAGCGGCGTAAAATCTCACTGGAACAAACCAACAAATCCGAAATAGAGAAAATTCAGTGAATTCAACGATTTTTTAGCAGAATGTGGTTGTTTAGCTTTTTATAGTTATTTTGGAGCGTTTTTAATGGCTTGAGTTAGTGTTTGAATGCGTTAATATAGCGTTGATTGGGCGCTTAAGAGTGCGTTTAATAAGAGAAGTGAGTGTCAATATTCTATACTTATCAAATGTTTTGTTGTTACTTAATGCTTCAAAACGTTACCTTAGATTGTACGGAAACACAATAAACATTTCATGGTCGTGACAGTAAATAAGTTGTGTTTGATCTTAGTTGAAAGATCATAAATTCATCAATAGTTGGACAATATACTTTATTATTCATACCAGCGTATTACATTATTAACTTATTTTATCAATAAGGACTTGTGCAAGAGCAAAATAAATATTGGACCTAGATCAAAGAGCATTAGATGAATTACATACATAAAGCAACAATTCTAATAAAGCGATTAATAATTATATATAGACGAAGGATAATTGTCGATAAACGTGGTCTTAAGATACAATAAAGAACTTCGAATAATTGACTAGGTGAATGATTTTTGAATGCCTTTGAAATGAAATTGAATGAGAGGGATTGTTTTAAATGATATTGAACAGGTATAATATAAATATCGGTAATTTTGTTAAATATTGTTGAATTAATTTTGCGTTTTTTATCGTTTTAAAAGGTCTAGATGAGTAATTGGAATGAGTTAATTTGGCGCTTAGTAAGTCTTTTAGGGATGATAATATCATCACTAATTTCATTCATTTAAAAATCATTTACTTTATCAATGTCACGATGTTCTTAATTGTAGAATAAGAACATTTAATATACTTTGACGTAACCGATGTTTTTCTCATATTATTGCATAAAATGTGCGTTTTCGGGTCGTTATAGGCATGCGTTAACGGACAAAACCCGGGCGTTAAGGAGAGAAAACGTGGATTAGCAAGTAAATTCACGTGCCGTTAACGCCCGGTTATTTTCACTTAAATATTCTCGATCTGGGCCTATACGCTTTATCATTTTCCTTGTCCAACGTTAGTATAGAGCATACCTAAAGATGCTCAAAATCCCGCGTTAAATTGTGTGACGTCATAAATTTACCAAGCAACGTCGGTATAAACAAGATGGACGGTGAAATGCATGACGGTATATAAGTAGGTTTGTAACTGGTTTTACATCGTTTCTATGAAAATATTTTGCTGTTATCTATCTTTTTATAGCAATAATAGCATCAATTCACGCTTTTTCGGGCGTTAATGTTTGCAGAGACCCTCATAATGCTTCATGCTTCGCACTCGGGTGTTAAACCATTTTTCGGGTCTTTGCAAATGTTAACGCCCTCAAAAACGTGAATTAATCCTATATTAGCATTGGAGAATTTAAATAGACTCGCGAAACTTTTGGCAAACTTTACCCCGCTTTGGACGTTTACTCGCGTGCAAAGCGAGGTACAATTTCCAAACGTTCTGTAAGGTTTTTGCAATCTGAACTCAGTGCATCTAGTTTTCATTGTCAGATGACATGTCATCATTTTTATTTATCGATAATTTTCCAATAAAATCATTTTTCATACCGCCTGTTCCCCGACATTGATATATAAATTATTGTTCATATAAGAAATATATTTCAAAAAGTTTCCTTAGCTAAAAGAGTAATAGAGAAAAGTCATTAAATAAAAGTACACCTAGAGAAAATAAACGAATACAGATGTTTTTCCAAGAAATCTTATTTTGATTTATACCAAATGAGATATTTTTGATTAAGTTTATAAGGCCAAAAATTGTCTTGCTTTAAGACCATATTAGTTTAGATTGGTTGATTGAATGGGGTTGAACGATTATCAACCCATTGGTGAGAGATAAATAGTCGGAAAGAATGAGTGCCGCCGTCAGGCATCGAACCCTGGACCTCTTATTTGACAGTCCGACGCGCTACCAACTGCGGTATGACGGCGGCCATATTAGTTTAGAAGAAGTGAATACCCTATTCTAAATATTCAAGTAAAACCTATGTCAATTTAGCCCGTCTAGTGTAACAGTATAGGACATATTCCAGGCACGGTTGACTGTAAATTTCGAGCCCATTAGGAGCTATCAGGTCGAGTTAAACGTCACACCAATAAAGAGACACCAGCCGCCGTATCTTTTGGAGATCGCGATAAAAAGAACCTGGTTTGTGAAGTGGATAATTAATTGGTAAGACTCGGTGAAGTACTATCGATTTTCCGACAAAATTAAACAAGATCAAACAACGCCGCTGAAACCCACTTTCATAATGGTTCGTGCAGCGGGGAAACGTAATATGGTCTAACTTTATTGTGTTTGTTTTAAACTTTTTAGACGTATCGTTCTTTTGGGGGAAAATTATATATATGAAATAGAAAAAAATGAAAAGCGAATTATCAAAAACCGCTAATTCTGTCTGTATTTTCTATGTCAAGAAATAGATAGGAGACATAATATCAAAATCCGGCAATATTTGGCGATTTTACAAGTATTTGAAACTTTAAACCCAAACTTCTCAAAAAGCTGAAAATGGTAGTTAGAACACTGTTATATCAAGGCGACATATTGACAATGTCTGTCATTGACAAAATATTCCATACGCAGACTAGTACATGTATATTATACATGTACTAGTCTGCGTATGGAATATTTTGTCAATGACAGACATTGTCAATATGTTCTAGTCTTCGTATGGAATATTTTGTCAATGACAGACATTGTCAATATGTTCTAGTCTGCGTATGGAATATTTTGTCAATGACAGACATTGTCAATAGAGCGATAACGAGAATGTTTCGGACAATTACTGGAACAGTAAAATGTCGCATTGTCCATTTTGTTTCTAGAACAACAGAAGTACAGTCTGAATAATATGTAGTTAAGCCATTCTGGAGGCCGTCTAGCGCTGTTGACATCGACCGGTGCTTGATTAACACCAGTACTCCATCACCTTATGTTATATTGGTAAAGTATGTTATATTGGTAAAGCATACAACTCTTGTTATACCAATATATTGCTGTTGACATTGACCGGTACTTGATTAACGTCAGTACTCCATCATGTTATGTTATATTGGTAAAGTATGTTATATTGATAAAGTATACAACTCGTGTTATGCCAATATATTGGATGATTACAATATGAAATAATTCGTCTCGTAATAGAGTTATGGCAACGCGCCACAAATAAAACAAATGTCGAAAAATAATAAATTGAACGAAAGGGCACATACACTGATGTTATATAATACAAATAATAAAGATCTAATTTTTTTCAAACTCAGTTACATCCTAGGACTATAAAATTAACGCTCAACAAAAAAAAGGTTAAAAGCGAAGCTGCCTGATTTCGATATAACTTTGATGTTAAAGACAGCAAGGGAAGAGTGCAATATGATGCATACATACATTGTAAAGTATCTGAATAATGCTACTTAAAGTCGCATTTGAATAATTATTTCACTTGTGTAATAACATCAGTGTATTATATCAAGAATATTCAACAGAGTTATTTCACTCCCGCACTGAAGGTCATATTAATTTTTTTTTTTCAATATATCTCTCTCTAGTTTTTTCCATCCCATCTCTCGTCTGTTCCGCGTCACGATGTGTAAGCAATTGCGTAATTACGCGTACAGGGGCCTGTTTGACTGAACATCTTACGATCATAAATATATCAAGGAAATCTAGATTAAAACTTACTTTGCATATTATAAATAGATACCAAAACGTCGTGAAACGCGTTTTGTTATAAATCATAATAAGCCCAAAAGGCCGTAATAGAAATTTTGATGTTCATCGACCGTATTCACCAAAGTACTACCGGCAGCCAAATTACCTAAAAAAAAAGAAAGACTCAGATTTACTACACTTACGTCAGAGGCACTTTCCAATGTACGAAAATGTCAAAGCCGCCGTCATAGCGCATCGACCTGTCAATCTAGAGGTCCTGAGTTCGATCCCCGACGGCGGCACTCATCCTTTCCGACTATTTTCTTTCAACAATGGGTTGATAATCGTAGATCTATGTGCCATGGCAACTTGAGGCTATGAAAGGATGTGATGGTGGTTCCGGTGACCGGAAAGAAATGCCACGAATCCATTTTAGGTGCTCCAGCCGCGATATAACTGAAACAAATGTTGAAAGCGACGTAAAACCCCATTCAAAAATCGAAAATGTCCGAGCGACGTTCCAATTGGAATAGTGTACATATACTTAGCCTGTGAACATTAAAGCTTATGGTCCCCGTCTGGTTGCTTGCATAATTTAGGTTCCAATTAGGTAATGGACGGGTTTACCTTCTTGTATATCCTGGCACCAGACGATTTAATGACATTGGATAACTATTGCTGGTCTTTTATGTCTCCCAAAATATGGTACAGAGGCGAGTATTTCCATGCCTTATTAAGTTAACCCAGTAAATATGAACCTTGTCCTCTTGCTACTATCCCCCCTGCACTCGGGAAGGCAAAATAGTGCACACTGTTTGCAAATTTTACCCTGCTTTGCACGTGTAATTTCGTGTAAAGCGGGGTATATTTTGAAAACTGATTGCACCGTTTTGTCACCCTGAACGCAGGGATTGCTTTGGTTTATGTTTTAGTTTAATTAAATTTGATTTTCGTCCAAAATCTATTCCCAGAGCAAAGGTCATTGATTCAATTCACCAACTTTTGCATGTAGTAAAAAGCTACTCATGGGACCACCAAAAAGCGGTCGTTAATAGTCGCTTAGGACACATATTGTTTACACATAATATGCATAATTTTGATTGAATATTTGTGAAATTACGCATTTGTCAATAATCCTATATTGTAAAGGCTCAACAGAATAGTCTCATTTAGACGATTCTAATGAGTTTTGAAAACATAGGATTCATTGACAATATATTTTTTTACCAATAAGATCTACTTCTTACGATATTTTGAATAAAGAAGGTTTTTTTGAAAACGGTCGCTTTATAAAAATGGTGGCTTTATAGACGTGGTTACTCGAGCAAGATTGACTTATATTCCGATGATAAAAGCTTTTCCAAAAACGTAAAGAGCATTATCTGATAAACAGTGAAACTAATTTGCACAAGTATGAGCTCGGAACTATCTTAAAATTGCTTCAACGGGTCATCTATACTTACGGCGAACAATAATTGAGTAAATCTATTGTTAAAAAAATCATGCATTTTTAAAACTTCACTGTATATGAGTTATGAACTGGGAAAAAAAACTTGTGCAGACTGGGTGACTGACGCACTAATCGCAAACACCGTCTTGTAAAAATAACAATTTTATGCCAAATTATTTCTGGCTCTGGGCGGGCATTATTGCCCGCTATATCAGAGTATCTCTCAAACAGCGGGCTACCAGCTCTAGACTGGACCAACTATTGACTATTAGAAAAGCATAGAAAAGCCATTATAGTTGAAAGTAGGACCAGTCTACACTCTACACCCGGGTAGGATTCGAGTCAGTCTGATCAGCTCAGTCGATAGAGCACTGGACTTCAAAACTATTGAAGATCTCTAGAGTTCGATTCCCGGGCTGGCACACTAACAAACTAATTGTCTTCCGCGTTAGACGGTTTAAACTGAGGTCCCGTGGGACAGTTCATTACACCGAGCACGCTATAGAATCACAGCGGATCTCAACAGTAGTTTCTTCATGTTTCCCTGCACTCTCCCCAGTAACAACTAACCGTCTTCTAGGGGCGTCGCTTATATGGGTATATGCAACGATAGCGACGATAAACTAACGGATATAAACGAAAATGAACAGTTTATACTTATCTAAATTTCCATTCTATATTTACATGTATTATTGCATAGATGCGTTCAAATGCAATCTCGTTTTATATTTTTCCACCAAACAATTAGACTTTCTGTAAAAAGAAGAGGCATAAAAATTTACAGAAAATGTCATTCGCTAAAAAAGAGTGCCAATGTCGGTTTGATGAAAGGAAAAGACAACGTGTTGGATTATATTTTCACGGACGAATCTGTAATTTGTATCAGAGCAACAAACGCATGCGAATCATCATCGGAACTTTGATTGAATATTAAGAAAATGACAACAATTCTTTAATTCGGTATGGTAAATGAAGAAATAACATACGCTCTTTTGTTGATGATTGTTCATAGCTACGATAGTTATTGTTTCGCAAGCATGAAAATAATTAGTATTGATCTCTTTTTTAGAGTTCTTAAAGTTTTTTTTGTGTTTTTGTTTTTCGGGTTGGGGGTTGGGGCTGGGGTGGGGGTATGTCATCGAGGAGCGGAACATATTTTGTAGCGGACAAGTCAGTTATTAAATTGAGAATACTATGAAAATGACAATCATTCTAATTAAAGCCATTCTAAAACACTCATCGTGCCCTCAAATCATTCATTTCAAACACGCACACATGTACAAAACATCAAACACCGCTCAAAATCACTAAATAAGCTCAACAACTACATTTAGATAACCAAAACAAATCACAATGCATTTTGCTTGATAAATTTGAAGCCACTGGGGCATATTTCACTGAACATCTTACGATCATTTTTTGCGTAAGTCAAAATGTACAGTTTTTTAACAGTAGATACTAAATTTTGAATTCTGTCATCTATCATCTCATTGGAATCGTTTTTAAAGACGATTCTAATGAAATATTGCAAGGCAGAATCAAATAATGAATTAAAACACCAGGTACTTTGTGATTTGGTTAACGATAATTTTTTTCGTAAGAAGTTTAGTAAAACAGGCCCCTGGTTCGTGAAACTTAGAAATCTTTCTATAAAAAATGTATGTTTATTGTATTAAAGGTGTGTAAAAAGATATCGCTAATTTCGAAAGGGATATCTCTTGTTCCCCTTTAAGGTAGTGGACCCGTAATAGTTCTTTAATGTTTCGGTAGTAATGAACTTTAGCAATATTAACCGAGGTTTCCTAATGATTTTCATTAGGAAACCTTGGTTAACATTGTGAAGAGCATGTGGTCCGAAATATTGCGGAACTTTAACGGTTCCACTACCTTAATTGAGATCAAACTCGCCAATCCCTCTCACTCAATTTCATTCCAAAATTGTTCCAAATTCATTCCTTACTTATTCACGCTGTCAATTTTACAATGTGCTTAACTGTATTCACGTCAATGGATTATCTCGATTTCACGCTCGTATACCAATATGCACGGAAGTAGAAACCATCAAATAGGCATTAATGTCTGTTTAAAAAACGTCAATTTGCGTACTGACTTATGGTTGATTATGCCCTAGACGATTTGAAATCAGGCATGAAATACGCATCAAAAGCAAACCAAGTAGATAAAATCGAGGTTTAACTTAGTGTCCGCTTCGTTAGGCCATATTTGTGGCTTGTCACACGTGACACTGAAAAGCTTCCTTGTGTGCTGTGTAAGCTTAGTCGAAAATGAACAAAATGTGACCATCTGGGAACTCTGTAAAATTAATATTTGAAAAAGAGATTGGGTCCAGCAAAGATAAACCAGAGGTCAACTGATCTTACCCGAGAAACAAACGATTATTCTAATTCTTTATACCTTAAATGTGACAAAATGATCGATGAGTTTATCAATTGATAATATAATGTTACTTCTCGATTCAAGTTCACCGAAAAGAATAAAAAATGAATAGCACAATGAACTATATATAATTATATATTCTATACGTCTTTCTTTTGAACGGGGTTGTATCTTTTGTTTTTCTATTAATGGGTGGTATATTAGATTAAGCATTTCAATGGTAAACAAAAGCAGATGAAAACTGAGACAATTGGATTAAGGTACGCAGGGAAGAGAGACTGTGGCAACTTGTTCAATTTAAATTCAATTTTCGCTTTATTTTGAGTGACGTTTAATTTTCGGAAGTTCTAAACTTTTCGCTTTTCTTTGCGTTAAGAAATCCCAATTGTCTATATTCTAATACATTTGTATCGATTTAACAATATCAGGGCCCAAGGTTATAAAACTTTTCTCATTCTCAATTCAAAATTTTCTCAAATTTCAATTTGAGATTAAAGCTGAAATTCTCTTTTAATACTCATATTGATGTATTAACATAAAAGATAATATTAATAAGTTGTTATTGATAACAACTTATTAATATTATCTTTTATTTTCATTCATTTAATTAAATTCAAAATTTGAGAAAATTTTCAGTTTAGCCTGAGAAAAGTTTTATAACCTTGGGCCCAGGTTGACTTTTAAAGCGGTTGCTCTTTTCTCTTTCTTCATAAGAACCCATTATTCCTGACGAAGTTTTTCTTGTTTTCTTTAGAGAACAGCTATCGGAGACAGCTATATCTAATTATGGTTTTGAATGATTTTCATGATTTTAGATTTAATTCAACTGAAAGGAGTGAATGAAAATAAAATGGCATTGAATTGAGGTAATAAGAATCGCTTATTTCGTTCAAGGTGAGCGATATTTGGGATTTGTATTACCTCGCTTTAATATATTAATACATACAAGCTTTTTAAATAGATGCTTATGTTTTCACCAAGCAACCAGACGCTTCCAATTTTAAGCCAGTCAGTGAAATAGTAGAATTTTGGAGCGATTTGATCGTAGTTGTCGATAATTTTTAGGGATTTTGGATCGTTTTGAATTGTTTGGTGGAATGTTTCGGATGAATAAATGTACCGATGAGTGAGTGATTAAGAATCAACGGCAGATCCAGGATTTCTCTTTAGGGGGTTCGAACATACAAAAAAGTTGTGCTTTTTTTCAAGTATAACAAGAGCCGCCGTCATAGCGCAGTTGGTAGCTCGTCGGACTGTCAATTTAGAGGTCCCGGGTTCGATCCCCGACAGCGAGACTCATTCTTTCCGACTTTCTGTCTCTCACCAATGGGTTGATAATCGTAGACCAGTGTGAGACAGCAGCTGGAGGCTAGGAAAGGATGTGATGGTTGTACTGGTGAGAGAAATACCAGGAATCCATTGTTAGTTTCTCCAGGCGCCGCGATATAACAGAAAACTGTTGAAATCGGCGTTAAACTCCATATAATCAATCAATCAATCCTATTATTACCCTTGTCCAGCTTTGTATAAACGAATTTCCTGTAATTTGGAAATATCAACGAGTCTGTTTATAGATGTTTCCACAGAAATTAAGAAGAAGGCAGGAAGCGGATCTACAGTCTATACTGTCTAACAAAATTTTGTACATAACAGGAAAATGTCTTAAAAAGCAGAAGGGTTAATTGAAATATTGCATGAAATGAAATAATTGGGCTTCAAAAAGAGGTTCGCTTGAACCCCCCCCCCCCCCTCCCTTTGAATCCGCCACTGAATAATGGCTTTGTTTGGAATGAGTTTCAGTTTCACAGTTTCAGTTCCACGGTTTTATTGATTGGTTTTTTTTCTATACTAAACGAAACGATTATGTGCCTTCCAAACGTTACGTCAGAATTCCAGCATTTGGATTTCAGCTAGTTCTATAAAAGATAAAGATTCGTTGATTTTAAACAAATTATATTTTCACCCAATCAGGATTTTGTTTCAATTGTACCAATTGAAACAATTATCCTGATTGGCTAAAATTAACATCCGGTTTTAATTCAACCAATGCTTATCCTTTATATGACCGGGCAGAGGCAGTTATTTATGGAAATCTTGAAGTCTGGACAGAGGTGCCCTACCAATCACCGAGCAGTCGACATATTTTCTCGTCCAGGGACCAATACATATAAAATGATCGGAAATGGTCGTCTCTGAGATACTAAATGACAATACACATGATTTGCCATTGTCAAGATAGTTCTACAGTAGACAGAAAGTGTCATTTCTAAAGGGGGTTTTCGCCGTGATTTGCACCATATTATTGAAATAAAAAGACACTGTGCATTCCAGGTTATTTTTTATATTTATCTATTCATTTATCTGTCTATTTTTTTAATCCTTTCCAAAATATATTTAGCCAATCAGGATTGTTGTTTCAATTGCACTTATTGAAACACTTATCCTGATTGGCTGTAATTAGCGTGAGATTATAATTTAACCAATAGTTTATATATAATTTTATACAACCGAGCCCAAGCAATATTTATCAAAAATCTGCAAGTCTGAGCAGAGATGTCCTACCGATCACTGTGTTTTCGACATAGGTTCATGTCCTTGGACCAATACATACAAAAAGATCGGGAATGATCTACTCTAAGATATTACGTGAAAATATGCATGATATGCAGAGCATTTCTGTGGCACACAGAAAGTGTCATTTCAAATCCGTACAAATAGTTGAATTTGCGCTCATCCAGCGTTTAATTCATTATTTCCAAGAACTCTCTCAAACCATCAACAACGAAAAAATCGCTGAATAATCTCGATTACTACACTCAAATTGCGCATATATACTGAGCATAAATAAAAAGTATCAACCCAATAAAAACTCGGATTGCTTTAAAAGTACACACAAAATTTCTATGAAATATATTGCAAGTTACGCCCTGCTTATTTGAAAATGAATATATATGTGATTTGAAGAAGCCGCCACCGAATTATGGGCGTTAACGTAGCCAGGGGTCGTTTTAAAAAATCACCGACTCTCAATTAAATATTCATTTGGTATTTCTGACAGCCCAAAGCTTCTCAAATGCAATATTAGTGCGTTAGGTATCCTAGATTGATGAGACAACCTGAAACCTTCTGCTGCTTCCTGTCAATGTTACGTCAAATGAACACAAACAAACATAAAACGTCTTCCGCAGATTCAAAGCTCAAATTTACAAAATTCTGTCTGCACGTTCCTTGTCAAGAAGACTATTCCCGAAATTCTCTATATCATTATTCGCTGACAAGAAAACAATATTTGCATTGCAACGTTCCGCCAACGTTTCCTCTTTCTCATTGGAGAATCGTATGAATATCTAGAAAATTTGCTCGCCTTACACCCGTTTAGACTTAAATGGTTATCGGCTTGGTTTTAAAGTTTAACGTTTTAAGGTTTTGACATTTATTCACTTCCATTTTGAAATAGTGGTTGGGAAGCGAGGAAGCAATAGCGTCAACGTGAATGAGAAAATTTGCGTGACGTCTTCCTTGTGGACCTATTGAGTTGAAGTGGGCGAATAACAATACTACTCTATCGGAAACGGTCAGCACACATCTTCAATGTTCTTCTCTTTCAACTAACTTCCGTAAAATTTACTCGACGTGTGCCATCTTTTGGTTACGCATATGGTCAAGTTTTTCTCAGCTTCGTTTGAAAACTCTCTAGTGCGGAACACAACTATTGTTTGATTTTCTCAACCACAGGGCTCTAGGGGTTAAATTCATTTGAGAATAAACTAATAATCAAACACGTGATGTACGTCGACGTAGAAAACAAGGATTACGATATTTCTTGCAAAACACCAAAAATGACATGTTGTTTGAATGAAAATGAATGAAAAATGTTGTGTGCATGAGAAAACGAAACACTGCAAACACATTGGTACGTTAATTGATAATTTTATCATACAGATGTAAAAGATATTGACAAAAGAAAAATGGATACTTTCTTATTTTGCTGAGTATATATACAGTAAATATATAACACTTTGGTTTTATTGACTCTCTTGTATTTTGAATGCCTGATTGAAAAGCGAGTGAATACGTATTAATCTATGTATACGAATTGTTTGAATATTTAATTAAAGGGAGATAGTAAATATCACCGGTTTGTTAATCTTGAACGAAATAAAAGATATTTCATTACATCCCTTCTATTTCATTCAACATTCAACTTTTCACTTCATTTCATTTTAAATTCTTTCCAAAATCACCCGCCCTGTCAATTTCGCGTTGAATTAATATGTAATAAACCCATATAAATAGTACGACTTATCGTAAATTTGTGAAAGTAAATCATGTCCATACACTGGCCAGGCTCGAGAGTCAGTCTCATTACTAAAGTCAATATCGCTAAAAGCTTTGGTACAAGGTTATTAAAAAGGCTCTTAAATAAATGCTTTCGTAAATATTTGGCTTCTCATTTAGGCCCATACATTCATAGCACAATATCCTGTTTGTCGAGAATAGCATTTGTCTCCACTCTTGGACATGAAAACCTCTGATACATGTTGATAACTTTGACAATCATACATTTAATTTACTAAAAATATAAAACAAAGGTAAATTTATATTATTATAAGATGAAAGCAATCAGTTATAAAAGGGGCGTTCCAAAAGTTTTGAGACTTCTTTTGTGCAACAAAAACTACGGCTTTGAAGCTTCCAATATGTTGTATATACAATCAATATTGCTTGAGTTACTGCTTCTCATAAGCGATCATTTTATTAGGCGAGCATCACAGAAAGTTCATTCACTATAAGCAAAATATGTAAGAAGGTAGACACTCTTAAACGAAAGGTTACTTATAATTGAATTTTGTGTTGTAAAAATCCATTAGAATCGTCTCAATGAGACGATTCTAATGGTTTCGAACGCAATAGGATTCAGAATTATGCGACAACCTAAATCTACATTCAAAAGGACATGTCTTAATAACCAGAATATAGAATAGAATAGAATATATTTTATTTTATATGCACTTTTATACCCAAAACTGGGTTAACGGCAAATCAACATAATACAATGACATACATCAATACAAAAACATCATCAAACATTATTATTAACAATGAAATATCGTAGAAACTGCCCATTCAAGTAAACGACAGTTTCGGTCCCAAAGGTAGTCGCTAAACACAATTTTTACTATAATAGTTACAACATTTTATGAGTTAACTTGGGTTTTTATTTTATTTTAATCGCTGCCCACTTCGATCTATTAAATACAAATAGGCTAATCACCACAGAGTATATTGATGATGTTGACGAGGTCTGAACATTTTATTTTCCGACGTACTTATAGATGCATCGTGTTATATTCGTATATTTCCTCTTGTCATATTGTCCGCTATAAAAAAAACAATCTAACAAAATACAAAAAAAAAGTTAATGACCAAACGCTTACGAGCTTGCTGAATAACTTTAATATTTTAAATAATTAAAAAAACTAGAAAGCCATGAATGGCTTGAGTCGCTCCACAGGCTTGAAATTCTTGTAAAGTAGTAATAGTTTTGACTAGATTTTTAAATATTTTGGATTCTACAGACGTTGAACATGATTTTCAAAGTTTCCCCTATATAACACATAGAGAAATTACCTCCGCCCATAAAATGCATAATTTTCATCCAATCACAATAATTTTTGGTAGACTGATAGAGGGTCACTCAAGGATTATTCCAGTGAAATTTGGTTGATATCCATCATTTAGATTCTGAGAAATTGATTTCCAAAGTTTCCACTATATAACATATAGAGAAATGACCTCCGCTCATAAAATACATATTTTTCATCCGATCACAATAATTTTTGGTAGACTGATAGAGGGTCACTCAAGAAAGATTCCAGTGAAATTTGGTTGATATCCATCATTTAGTTTCGGAGAAAATGATTTTCATAGTTTCCACTATATAACATATAGAGAAATGACCTCTGCCCATAAAATACATATTTTTCATCCGATCACTATAATTTTTGGTAGACTGATAAAGGGTCACTCAAGGATCATTTCAGTGGAATTTGGTTGATATCCATCATTTAGATTCGGAGAAAATGATTTTAAAAGTTTCCACTATATAACATATAGAGAAATGACCTCCGCCCATAAAATGCATATTTTCCATCCGATTTCAATAATCTTATGTAGACTGATAAAGGGTCACACAAGGATCATTCATGTAAAATTTCATTGGTATCCATCAATTAGAATCTGAGAAAACTCACTTTTTACCATATTTGGAAATTAGCCACGCCCATTAAATCCATGTTTTTCATTGGATCAAAATTTCTTGAACAACTTTGAAAGAGGGTCACCCAAGGATCATTCCTGTGAAGTTTGGTTGAAATTCATCCAGTAGTTTTTGAGGAGAAGATTTTTAAAGTAAAAGTTTACGAACAGACGCACGGACGCACGGACGCACTGACGCACGGACGGACGCACGACGGACACAACGCCATGACAATAGCCCCAGTGGCTTTCAGCCAGTGGAGCTAAAAATCAAGAGTCATATCGATGCAAACACTACCCTGCGTTCAGGATGACAAAACGGTGCAAACTAGTTTGCCAATTATACGCTGCTTTGCACGCAAGTGCACTTGCAAAGCGGGGTATAATTAGAAAGCTGTTTGCACCGTTTGTGATCTTGAAGGCAGGACTGGTTTAATACAGCTTGGTACACATTTCTAAGCGCCGATGTCGATGTTTTTGTCACCGATTTCAAACAACCGATTCGTCTTTTGCGCCATCGCAATTTTTATACATACATGTTTATAAAAAAGAATAAGTTCATGATATCGAAATTCTTGACTTTAAATTTATAGAAATGTAACTGAATATTCAGAACAATGCCATAGAACCTGTTACATCGATAGGCACTTTGCCCAAAGAATCTCGGAAAATCTCACACGACCTCAGACATATTAGTCAAGACTTAAGTTTCCCGTAATTTTTTAAATGAGATTTTGCCCCATCTGTGTCGAGGAGAAGTCTAAATGTTATTCTAAGTCTGTGGTAGACGTGATTAATGAGCAGCTGAAAATAGTCCCAAATCTGTCAACCAAAAAGATCGCACGTGTCTAGGATGTATTACTACGCGGCGACATTAGCACTATTGTATGGCGGCTAGAAAAATTATGTCTTTGTGAACACAGCCGTTTTGGCGTTTTATAACATCGTTTTCACGATATTCTCAAGATATTGTTCCCCAAATTTCATTCAGTTTCTCAGCTTCACAGACGTGTAAAATTCTGAAGGTCTCTATATGTTTATGCAAGTAACACCGAAATATGAATTTATAATCTGCTCAATGAGATACTTTTTTTGCATGGCTTCCCCTCTTTTTCAGTAAAGAAATGCTATCAAACACTATATTTGTCTTACAAATGTGTAGGGTCACATTCTGGATGAACAAAATTAGCGATGCTGGATTACCTCCATTGAATGTCTCTCAAAACTCACTCCAAACACTCGTTCAATTTCATTCCAAAATTATTCAAATATACTTCAGGTTGTCAATTTCACGATGTAATTAACTGTATTGCACGTAGGTCGATTCTTGCCCCAGCTTTCGACCTGGATGACGTCTTCGCGAGCTAAGGGCGATACCTACTATTTGTTCTATTCACTGCGCATCAGTCTTGGCTAGCGCAGATGCCAGGCTTGCAAAACATTTGCAAACATATTAAGTTAAAAAAAAACCTGGTTTGGCATGCAATTGATCTTAAAGAGTCATGAGTCATGTATAAAGTTTTTCTGCCAATAGATGTACCATGTTAAATATTCTTTTTTAATTTATACAGAGATAATGTAGATACAGTCAATTCAATGACGTTAAGAAACAACAAATAAATACCTTGTTTCAATACTTCTTGGCAAATGCCTTTGCCTGTGTACTATTCAAAACGAGATACATTGTAATTGTACTGTTATTATTTCTTAGATTTAATTAAAGAGCATTTATTTCTCTCATTGGCAAAGATAATGACTATCTGAAAAGACGTTTGTTTGAATGGTTTCTAAGCTCGCCTTTAAGAATCTTTTTATTATTATGGCAACTGGAGAACCTAACCATGCTTTCTCGGTTCCCGTATTTCTCGCCCATGTACTTCCATTACATTCTTTACTAGCCTCCTACTGCTACCTCCACGCTTTACGATTATCCACCACTTGGAAGGAGACACTTATTGAAAAGGACAGGTGCCGCCGCCGGAGATCGAACCCATAGCAAACTATGATTGAAAGTTGAGAGACATATGCGCTGCCAACTGCGCCATGGCGACGGCTCAGAAAAGAAATACTACTATCTTAACCCTTTTCTGTTTAAACCCTGCTTTTTACGTGCCTGTGATTTTATGATTAAGAAAACATTGTGAAAAAAAGAAGAAATTGCTCCTGACAAGCAATTTCTTCTTTTTTCCACAGTATTTTCAACCCTACTGAATAGCTATTTTTTCAAATTAAATCCACGTTAAAGTTTTGTCTGCAAAACCTTTGAATTTGGACAGGTTCAAAAATTTTGAAAAACAGGAAAGTGTTAATACGATGATTGAAAGTAGAGAGACGTATGCGCTGCCAACTGCGCCATGGCGGCGGCTCTGAAAAGAAATACTACTATCTTGAGACGACAAAAACCTATTTTTTCTTCATTGACAAAGAAAGAGGATATATAGCTTTAGGGGCTTCTAGGACGTAGGATGTACGCAGACGAGAATTCTAGGAAAGTAAATCTGTTCCCCCGCTGACAACAGCACAGCTATAATTAGATTTTGTTCTCCTTCGTTGTCAATACAACCCTTCATACAAATGTGTTAGGTCGACACATTCTGCTTTATAATTCCTACATTATCAATACAAACCCTTCATGCCGCCACCATAGCGCAGTTGGTTAGGCATTAGACTTCCAATGAGGAAGTCGTGGGTTAGAGCAAATATCATTTCCGACGTTTGTCTCTCATCAATGGGTAGATAATCTTAAACCCATGTGAGATTGAAGTCGGAGGCTAGGAAAGGGTGTAATGGTAGTACAGTTGAAGGAAATACCAGGAATCCATTGTTAGGTGCTCCGGCCGCCGCGATATAACTGCGAGATTGTTGAAAGCGGCGTTAAACCCATACAAACAAACAAACCCTTCATACAAATGTGTAAGGTCGGCACATTCTGCTTTATAATTCCTATATTGTCAATACAAACGCTTCATACAAATGTTTTAGGTCGACACATTCTGCTTTCTATGAAAGTTTGTTCGTAATTAATGCTAAGTAATAGTTAAACGCTAATAATTGAAAATTAAACGATTTAAACAGCCGAAAGGAGGGAGCGAAGCGACCGACTGAGGCTGTTTAAATCGTTTAATTTTCAATTGTTAGCGTTTAACTGACTTAGTCTTTTTCCCGCGCTTAATATTATTGACAGCATTTCGCACGATTTACGCGGAAAAAGCCGGTTAAATTTATTACAAGTGAACGCCCCCTCTATCCAAATATGGTGTTGTTGAAGTATGCACGTAAATACCGAGGCTTTCTTAAGAGCTTTTACCGATGATAAAAGATGCAGTATTGTTTGTTTTTATTGACCTGACAATCACCTTCGTTCTGCAGATGAACGAACATACGATACGTGTCCATTTTGTATAACAAAATTTTCGCAAGAATAAACGATTTACGGTATCAGATGTCATTAATAGATTGTATATTAAATTTGATAAAATGTGCCAGTAATTTAATCTGATCCCTTCACTCTATTAACGAAAGCACATATAGTGAGTAAACCTTGCTATTAAAGAGTAGGAATTACTTTCCTTTGGAAGATAAATTGCTACTTTTTTAATGAGTTATCTAAACCTGTTATATCTATTTAGAAAATATGGCACGGAAATCTAACGGTTAAAATAAGATTTCACGGCTCACCTCACAAAAACTACCTATGGTATACTAATCTGTTTACACATAGACATAGTAATTAAACTATAAAAAAGTTTCTAGCTACATACAGAAGCAAATAAGTTCATAAATGTTTAGTTAGCGACCAACCATGGGTAGGTACACCAGCAATTGCGATATAACTGCAATAAGGTTGAAATCGGGGTTAAATCACATGCAAACAAAATCGTCAGGCCATGTCACGCCCAACCAGGCCCAAATCAGTGTAGAATGTGGGGAATGCAACATATGCACGTGAATTACGATTTTCTTCTTTACTTTTCATGTGCTCGCTGCATATTCATGAGGGGTAAAGTTTAGTATGTACGCATGCGTGGTATAACAAATAAACCTTGACGTTTAAATGAAATAATGATCAAAATAAACCTAAGCTGGGTAGTTTATGGAAAATAAACCATCAAAAATTTTAAAAATCCAGCATTCTGATTGGATGATAAAGTAGGACAAAGACTAAAGTCACATACAAATCGGCGACGCCTTCACAACGGCGTTTCATGTTTTTCATCGGTGGATTACACCAGGATACACCCTTCAAACATATGTGTTACATTTAACAACATCTTAAAATTGACATTCACCTCAATCGAAACCATTTCAAATCGCTCACTCAGCGTTCCAATTATTCATTCCAAACACTCACTCAAACCATTCAAAAACGCTCAAACCGATTGAAAAATGTAGAACCAACAACGTCCTTGAAATTAAATTTGGATGGAGAAAAATCTCGATTTCACTGAAATAATTCAAATTGTAAGCGTCTTAATGTCATTGAAGAAATAAGAAGCTATCTATAGAACTTGTATTCATATTTTATCATAAGAAGGTAATCAATACGCATATTTTGTTCATCCTGAACAATATTTGCGACATTGAAATACCTCCCATTAAATTCACTAAAAACTCACTCCACACACTCAATCAATTTCATTCATAAATTCGTCCAAAATCAATCACGTTGTCAATTTCACGATATTAACTGTAGGTCGACACATTCTGCTTCATAATGGGCATAATAGGCGTGAAAGCGTGTGCATTAATAATGCTAGTCACATACAAATCGTTGACGCCGATACGACGGCGTTTCCATCGGCAGAATAGTTAAAAAGTTTGGACCTAAAGCCGGTGATACCAGCCCTGTGTTCAGGATGAAAGAGTTAGCAAGGCGTTTTCGTAATGATACCTCGCTTTGCACGTATGTGCACGTGCAAAGCGGGGTATCATATCAAAGCGCTCGCCAAACGTTTTCATCCTGAACACAGGGCAGGAAAAATGATTATTTTGCAGTCACACATAACCGAAACCGTCGACGTTACGATGTCTTAATTCTTAGCTGGTGATGATGCAGAAATTACACGGTCGATTAAACATGCTGACGACACACCTGCTATATGTGGTAGGCGATACGTCGGCGATGCGTCACCGATTAGTCGCCGATTCATGGAGACGGAAGTGAAAAAGGTCAGAAAATACACAAAATACATCTTCGATGTGTGAAAAGTCGTCCAGCCGTTGATGCCAGTAACCCGCGTCAAACTACGCGGTCTGTGAGGGCTTATCATAGTATTTCTTGTGAACATATTTTTTTGCATCTACAATGACCATTCTAGATCTACTTACCTGATTATACTTTTTCTCCTTAAATTCTCTTGACACAACACCGAAAAAAATATCTATCTCAGAATTATAGCACTCGGATCTAAATCAGGATTGAAAGTAGATATAAAAAGCTTGAATTGGGCCATGTTATCGCTGATTGAACAAACCCTGTTTCTGATGAGATTAGATTATTCTAGCAGATCAATAGCAAGGTTCACAAAGGTTTCTTGCTCTTTTCTTACCATTTATTGTGTACTCATCATCGTTCAAAGCTTAGTGTACGGAAACATTCCTCTAATATTACGATCAAATTGAATATAACGGTCGTTTAATCATTTAGCTGTTTTCTGAGAGGTTATTCACCCACAGACAAGAATATCTCAAAGTTGGCAAGGTTAAAAGTTGTGGAATGAAATTGAATGAATGGAATGAACGAGTTTTGAATGAAATTTTTAAGGGAGGTAATACACATTCGCTAATTTCTTTCAAGGTTTTGCGTCTTAAAATCTTAAGATGTATTTAAACTATAGCGAGGGGTCAGCGCAACACTAGTGTAAGTGCCTATTTATTTATAGGCACTTACAATAGTGTTGCGCTGACCCCTCTAAATATTTTTATAATTTTCAATCTACATGACGCTATAGAATAGTCATTAGTCTTAGTTTGCTATTTGGCCCCTTTGCATACTGCATTGTGAGTCTTCAATAAACATACTATTCTCTCCAGATGCTCATAAATCCGGAAATAGTTCTGAACATTTTCACAAGAATATGAACCTGTGCGTGAGATTTCTAAGAATTTCAAAAATGCGCAAAGCAAAGACTCTGACCAGCCTGTGCATGCGCACAGTCTGACCAGAGTCTTTACTATGGGTTGAGTAGATAGATAAGGTCTCAAAGTAGCTGTAGACCATCAGGTGGCCTTATATTTACAGTATGTGTCTGTCTATGCTACTCAATGTTTGCACCTAACGCACATTCTAAACTGTTGGAAATTTCACGCACATGATCATACTGTATGTCTTAAATTCTCAACGATCTATTACCTCTCCTCTATTACCCGTCAATCCGTTTATCGGTTCATCTATCACTGGCAGTGTTTGTCTACATGTCAGCCGACTGTTTTCTCACATACATCTAAATTAATTACTTAACTTGGTAACTGGGTTATTTTATGTAACCAAATCAATTTTCTTCAAATTCTCCCAATTGTTTGTGTAGAATAGTCACTGACAAAAAGTCAAATGGTGTATTGTATACAGATAAATCTGTATCTTTTGACTATTCAAATATCTGTGTGATAACATCCCGTATGATATTTTTTTATGATATCACATAGTTATTTTTAGAACAATGATATAATGCGGTTATTTTTAAAACATGCATTTCAGTTAAAAATTTCGACGAAAACAAGACAAATAAAGGTTATAAGATAAATATAATACGTACTTAGTGAATGTATGAAAGAAATATCTAACTCGGTTATGAGAATTGATAATTGTCTCGGCAGAGCCTCGACAATTTTCAATTCTCCCAACCTCGTTAGACATTTTTTTCTTCATATAATACACTAAGTATGTATTATATATGTTACAGTGAATATGTAAAATCAGTGATTTTGTAAAATAACTGAAAATTTCAGGGATTTTGTAAAATCACTGATTCCGTTAGCTATTTCATAAAATGACTGAAATTTTCAGTTAATATGTAAAATAATATAGTATTTTTGAGACAATATAATAATACAGTACAGTTTATAAGTAAAATAAGTGTATTTTAACTAATTCATTCAGATTTTCTCTCTTTTTATATTCATATTTCGTCAGTTGTTTTATAAAATGACTGAAATTTTCAGATATTATATGAAGTAATGGCCCGGAATATTTGTGATAAAAAAGGTTACACAGTATTATTTCAAATAAAAGATGTATACTATATTCTTTTATTCATTAACTATGTTCTTATATTTTTTAAGAATAGAAAGCCATGAATGGTTTGAGTCGCTCCACAGGCTTGAAATTCTTGTAAAAGCAAATATATTTTTTGACTAGATTTTTAGATATATTGGGTTCTACTGATGTTGAAACTGATTTTCAAAGTTTCAATTATATAACAGATAGAGAAAAGACCTCTGCTCTTAAAAGACATATTATTCATCAAATCAAAATAATTTTTGGCTGCATGATATTGGGTCACCCAAAGATCATACCAAAAATGTTTGATTGATATCGAGCAGTTACATTCTGAGAAAATGATTTTCATAGTTTCCGCTATTTAACATATTGAGAAATGACCTCCACCCATAAAATGCATATTTTTCATCCAATCAAAATATTTTTTTGACTGTAAAAGGGTCACTCAAGGATCATTCCAGTGAAATTTGGTTCACATCCAAAAATTAGATTCCGAGAAAATGATTTGCAAATTTTCCACTAAATAACATATAGAGAAATGACCTCTGCCCATAGAATGCATATTTTCAATCCGATCACAATGATTTTTTGTAAACTGATAAAGGGTCACTCAAGGATCATTCCAGTGAAATTTGGTTGATATCCATCATGTTACATTCTGAGAAAATGATTTTCAAAGTTTCCACTATATAACATATAGAGAAATGACCTCCGCCCATAAAATGCATATTTTCCATCCGATCACAATGATTTTTTGTAGACTGATAAAGGGTCACTCAAGGATCATTCCAGTGAAATATGGTTCATATCCATCTGTTACATTCTGAGAAAATGATTTTCAAAGTTTCCACTTTATAACATTTAGAGAAATGACCTCCGCCCATAAAAAGCATATTTTCCATCCGATCACAATGATTTTTTTGTAGGCTGATAAAGGGTCACCCAAGGATCATTCATGAAAAATTTAATGGGTATCCATTGATTAGAATCCGAGAAAACTCACTTTTTACCATATTTGGAAATTAGCCACGCCCATTAAATCCATGTTTTTCATTGGATCAAAATTTCTTGAACAACTTTGAAAGAGGGTCACCCAAGGATCATTCCTGTGAAGTTTGGTTGAAATCCATCCAGTAGTTTCTGAGGAGAAGATTTTTAAAGAAAAGTTTACGACAGGACGGACGCACGCACGGACGGACGGACGGACGCACGACGGACACAACGCCATGACAATAGCCCCAGTGGCTTTGAGCCAGTGGAGCTAAAAACTGCATACTCCAGTGATTTTTGAAAAATAACTGAAATCGGTAAGTTATTTCATAAATTATCTGAAGAATCAGTAAGTATGTAAAAACAAAATTTTTCATAATATTGCAATCTGAATCGTGGGAATATTTACTTTTTATTCAAAAGTTGAAATATAGAATTAGCAACACATACCACATTAAAATAGTATTTATCTATTGACATTGAAACAAAGTACAAAAACAATCAAAGTGCTGTCAGCACTGTAAATCGTACATCATTGAGAGGCTGGGATAGTGCAATAGTTTGCCAACCAAAAGGGCTCAAATTTGGACAATAAAAGTTGGTAAAATCTTTAAATTTGTGAGTTTTTTGTCTTAACACTCCATCTTTTCGAGGACATCGCCAGCTCATCCAACCTCATGGGTCCGATTTTGAAAGTTTGTTGATTCAATAGCACTCTGCTAGTCTAAATTATTTCTTAGCAGATTTTTACGTTGTTATAATGAGCACGCGCCAAGCTAAAAGCTTGTCTGTTAATATTATTCCTCTCTCTATAGAGTTTAAAAGCATGTTTAGCAACAAACATTTTTCATTAAACTATTTACAATTTTGATTACCAACATGTTTGTATTTCAAGCATTGGGTTTTCCCAAATACTGTAAATGCATTTTCCCTCAAGAAACACGTGAAATCGGCAACTATGCTATTTATATCTTTGGTTTCTGACAAATCGATTAAATCTAGCAGCACTCTATGATTATTCATGAGTTGTTCTAAAAATAGATCGCTCTTGCTGCTATCCTAGGGGAAATTCAAATGGCAGCCCGAGAGACGTGTGAGATGATGTAATAATCTAAAATTGACTGTAATATGCATGCGCAGAAAAGACATTCATGTGAACGGAGTTACCCACTGGTGGTAGTAAACAAACTTCTCATTTACCGCTACAATAATTAATTTACCTTGAAATATCGTTATCCCATTAAGAAATGTGATAAACTCGTGCAAAATACTATATAAAATCAAAGGCCTGAAAGGCCTGAATTGAAGACAGGACTGAATATTAACAATTGGAATGAAAATTGTGGCGTTTTGAGAAGATCTCTTGTGTGGGAATCAAAAATTTAAAACAATCATTGATGGTTACATATGGAAACTGCACCTTCCAAACAAATGAATATGCTTTACTTTGAAGACTCATCACTTCCAGATAAACCTATCCCTCTAGCCAATTCAAGCTTAACAAGAGGGTAACTGCCTTCATAATCGCTATTCATCCCCAAGTGTAAGTTTTCAATATCCTAAATGAAAAATATTCATTTAACCAATAGAAATATGGTGGCAATTCCTGTGTTCTAAAAACTCATATGAATTATTGCAACCCTGTTTTATAAAATTGTATAGATTATCCCCAGCAATCCAATATGATCCAAATCCGATTTTTTTCCCAGTCAAACTTATTAAGCGGATGTGTAAAAATCTTAAATAAAATGTTAATCCACATGACACACCCCTTGATGAAGAGCTGAACATTTCATTGCCATGGTGAATATTGCCCTGAATTGGAAATTTGTTCAAATTTCTTTTACATTTATTATCTGATCCAGGATTTGACTAATTATCTCCACATAGAAGAAGCAATGAAGGTAATACCAATATTCTTATACTTTTACTAGTCAAAGTCAATACTAAGAAGAAGTATTTTCCCGTACAATAGTTGTAGCTTAATTTTTTTATGAATACCGTTTAAGTTTCTTCCAGGAGTGAAACATTCTATTTCTATTTTTCCATTGAGATATTTCGATCTCCATTTCAGGTTATTCTCCTTGCATATGGTCTTACTTAGTAGAAAATTATTTTACTACAAAATAATATATAAACCTGTTAGACAACCAACCTTTCAGGCCTTTTCCACGGGACTGCTTTTCTAGATCAAGATTTGGATTGAACTATCCGGTGAACTATCAATTTTGACAAAACTGCCAAAATGACAGATCGTTAAATGAAATCCCGAGCTACAGCTTTTATCACCTTGAGTAGAATTCTTTCAAAGTCCACTCAAGAATGTTACAAATAAATCCATTCCAGTTTCCAAATCAGTTTCCGTTATTGTCAGAAAATTGTCGAAAACAAAAGCGGAAACTCAAAACCGGGGTCGCGCATGCGTGGTACTACCGTATAGGCCATTCGGAACACCACTCGGCCAATCTAACGCATTCGTCAAAACTCGGCCGATTCCGTAACCTACATTTATCTGAGACTTCGGAGATCGCCCGATGATTGCCGAGTGAATAATAATAATAAATCAGGGCTCTCACTAGGGTTTTGAAAGTAGGATTCCAGGAATCCAACTTCAGAAAAAGTTGGATTCCATCATTATGAGGATGGATTTTGTACTGTGCAAAATTATGATATTGAAACTACAATTTATTAACCCTTTACTACACATTCCAATGTTTTATTCACCAGGATGGTTATCTTAAGGAAAACATTGGTTGAAAAGAAGGAATTGCTTGTAAAAAAAATTTTCTTCTTTTACACCAATGCTTTTTACATTTTTTTATTCATTTTTGGAGATGGGCTCAGTAGATGACAAAACTTTTCCCCATTCAGTTTAAAACCATTGACTTGTACAGAAGCAAGTCTTTGAAACAGTTATATCTTCTTTTTGACAGAAGTTAAAAAGAAGTAAAAAAAATGTTATTATATTTATTTAGACTTTAAAAAATCTCAACATATACCGGTAAGTCTATGCCATGATTCTCTTTGCAGATGTTGTCAATTGAGAGGAAAAAGTTCAGAATTGATATTCATTAAAGAAAGATTGTATGTTTGAATTGCATTGGTTATCACTTTTTTTTTTTTTTTTTTTTAAGATTGAAATAATTAAACTTTCCGAACCACCTATCTTTTGATTTGTGTTCATTTTTTTTTTTTTTTTTTTTTTTTTACTTCAACACATGTCTGATCAGTAGGCTGATCCGGAGCTTTCCATTTTCGTTATCCGACGGAATTACGCACATGCACGGCGTTCCAGATATTCACCGCTAGTGATAATTTATTTCGTAAATTTCCGGAACATTTCTTTAATTTAATAATTGTTTTTACTCGAATTACCGATTTTACAAAAGGTAAAAAAGGTTCGGGACAGTTCGAAGGACACGGGCTAATCATTTACTTGTTACGAATAAATCGGGTCGATTATGTTGTCTTACTATAACCTTCGTCGCATTGGGGCTCTGCACGAATTCAATTACCGTTATATAATTAGTGAATCAACTGCTTCAGTCAATATATAAATGGTTCACATGTTTCGTTTATGCATAATCGCCAAAACACATCGCCCGGGCAGAGTCTAGATTCCATTCATTGATAGTCAAGCTCCGCCTACAAGGTCTACAAATAACCGATTACGATTGGCTGTTTGCAGCAATTAACGCCACGCCTACCGCACCCGTCTATCGGACTTCAGATATGGCTATTATCGATTTTTTCACGCGACAGTTAACTTACGCAAACAATCAAACACAACCGAGAGGTTATAAGGGACGCGTGCCTTAGAAAAACTTGTCGTCCGGTGGAATCCTTTGATAGGATTTTTTGTCGTCCGCTGAGAAAAGTTGTCGTCTCAGACGACACTACTGTCGTTTCCGAGAGCCCGATCACGATCTGTTGCCGTTTACGGAAATGACCGAGTGATGTTCCAAATGCTGTACAATATGGATAGACAAAACAAGCCTTATAATAAAGTAATTTGATAAGCCATCGAAATTTCACCGTAAATCTAAGTAAAAATTCAAACCTAGGAAATTCCAAGGGTTTACGAGTTTATTCAAATAGCCTTGTGCTATTTTAGTTTTTATCCATTTACACTACGACAGGCCCGGGAGACGGATAAATAAAGCAACCTTAAGGACACACAAACACACAATTTTAACGAGAAATAGGGAGTCTAAAATGGGGAACTGAAAATAGCTTGCCAATGCTATGTATAAAAACAGTTGTAGCATGCAACTGATAATTTGGAGCAAACCATTTACGAATGTAAAACACGTTTCTGCAGGCAACTTCTGCATAGATCACGTGTTCACTCCCCTGAGGTCCCGGCCAGAATTTATGTCAGCACCAAAATTTTACGGTATATTGCTACACTATTGATTATTTTTGCCGCGTTTATTTTTATGAATGGGTCTACTTTTTTGAGCGTAATGACATATGTAGGTTTGTTATCAGAATCCGATGGCGACGATCCCTATATTGAAAGACAGGTAAACCTGTCTTCAATAATAAGAAAAAAAGTATTTGTTATTTAAAGTAATAGAGAATATTTATTTTTTTGTAATCGAATTGTTGTGCACTATTCTCGACGCCATTTTGGAACCCAAGTAATACCGGCCTGACCCAGGATCAGAAGCGTCGAGGTTGAAAGGTTACAATGACATCACTAGTGTCGAAACCGAGGCCGTTCTGATGGAAACCCGGTTAACTTGGGTCGAAACCGAGTCCGATATGAACTTACCCCTATATCAGTTTATCGTATGTTTTTGTCGGTTTGTTGTTGAATAATTTTTCTTCATACTCAAATTTGAATTTAATGAAAATAGGATTGGAGCGTGATCAGAGTGCTCATTAAAATCAAATATTTCAAAATTACAAAATTATTTCTATTTGTTAACACATGCGAAAAAAGTAAACTTCCCACGCTCCCTGTTTGAGTGCAGACGACTATTGACTAATGATAAACAAGTTAATTGACACATTTCGAGCAGACGATGTCAATTTGCATCTATACCACGTGGTCTGAATTTACGCGTGGGTTTTGACCGAGTGATAATCATAACAGAATTTGATTGGTTGTCAGCCCTACAACTGGTAAATGACCGTTCGAGAAATTTCAGAGCAGTAATATTGTAAGTGCTACAAATTAATTATACAGTTAACCTATTGTACGTTTCAACTCCTTTACTCCACCGAAAATCTTGTTATAAACACTGAAAATACTAACTGGTAATTACTAAAAGCAAAAATTACATCAAATTTTGTATTAGCCTCTTCTCTATTTGTCGAAAAGTAAATATGGTATAAACAAAGTTTGTAGATTGTGACTGAAAAGGCCGTTTCTTCGGTGTTTGAAAACACATAATTTGGTTTGAACACATTGCTCAGAAGATAATGGTAAAAATGTAGTGGGTCAAACAGACTGGATTTCTGGAAAACGGTAGATATAAATCTACTGCTTCGCAGTACGATTTAAAAATCAAACAACAAATTTCATTGTAAAATGGCAAGTTTAAGAAATATTGGCTCGTAAAATCAAATTGATAATTTATATTCTTAAATAAGAGTTGGAAATAATATTTATTGATTTCACAGAGGTATGAAACTGAAAAACTAGCACACTTATGAACACGCAATACGAGGAATGAAGTCCTTAGTAAAAATACATGTAGGCTTCACAACTAGTCTAGACTTCTTTTCTGACACTGGATGCACATCTTTAACTTTACTTTGAACAACAATAATGATAGCAAATACTTCAAACACTCTCAATATTTGGAAAAGAAATATGAATATCAAAAAGAGAA